>JANRMT010062834.1:52877366-52905676 GCA_026402145.1 Polypterus bichir lapradei
CATGGCACTTTGGAGTCTTGAGACTCTCCAGCACCTCCAAAGAGACAAGCAGGTTCATTTTAGGTCTCCAAAGCACTCTGCACTCTGCTAAGTCGGATTGTAGATCTTCCCCATATCCCACTACTGACACCAATGTAGGGTCAGCACTGAGTGCCACAATGGCTGGATGCTCTGCTATTTAAATGTCTCTTTGGAGTCTCTAGACTCTCCAGCTCCTCCTCCAAAAAGTCAAGCAGGTTCGTTTTATATCTCCAAAGCACTCTGCTAAGTCAGACTGTAAATCTTCCCCATATCCCACTACTGACACCAATGTAGGGTTGGCACTGAGTGCCACAATGGCTGGATGCTCTGCTCTTTAAATGTCTCTTTGGAGTCTCTAGACTCTCCAGCTCCTCCTCCAAATAGCCGAGCAGGTTTGTTTTATATCTCCAAAGCACTCTGCTAAGTTGGATTGTAGGTCTTCCCCATATCCCACTACTGGCACCAGTGTATAGTCGGCACCGAGCACCCCAATGGATAGATTATCTGCTCTTTATGTGGCGGTTTGAGGTGGCTTGCTATCCTTTAAAGGACTGCTCGCCTTTTGCTGCACTAGTTGTGCAGTGTTGCCGTTTTTATAGGCCAATCCTGCCATTGATAATGTAATACCAGCTCATTCTATTGGTAACTCAATCCTGGCTGATGTAAGTTTTTCAGTGCCATTGCAGTATAAAAATTAAATAAAATAAGGATAATCAAAATGTTCAACATAGGATGATCTATGAACCCCAAGACCATATGGACCATGTGATAATCACTCTTTGTTGTTTCCTTAAATTTTGAAAGTTACAGAAATGATGGTGTCCACTGGCACAGTTGTGTTGTTGTAAAACAAACATGTCACTCTCGAGGACACTCTCAGGTCATTTGGTGACTGGTTGGGCCAGGTGGTCAGAGACAGGAGTGTGAAGAAAATAATGAGGTTCACCTCTGCAACCTTCTAAAGTCCTATTTCTCAAAACATAGAATGGCCACAGGGCGAACTCTGTTTCAACTCTAACAAATTGAAAATGTACAAGAATAGACATTTTAGTCCCTTGATAAACATTTAACTGGAGATGGTTTGAAAGAGGGAGAGGTCTTGAAATAAAAACTCCAAACAGGCTTTTAAGATGACAGCTGAAATTTGTACATTGCTGCTACACGGCGCGCAGAATCTCCATTTCAACATGCATAATGGATTTGAGCTGAGTGACAGAAGGGAACAAAAACAAACGGAAAGTGTCCTTCAAGTGCATTTCCATCTAGGTGTTTTTTCTAAGGAGATTAATGTTAATCTCTGTCTTTAAAAAAAAAAGGCATTTTTTCCTTCTTTCTTTGTATTGTCAGAAAGTAACCAAAGAGTCTGAGGTTATTCTGGGGTCATAAATTCCTCCCCAGTGAGCGTCAGCTGAAATGGGGTCCTGTCTTGCAGTGTGCAGGCCTAATATACCCAGCAATGAATAGAGGCCATTAGGGGGCAGTAATGAGACTGTGGGTTAGCAAAGTAGTCTGTCAGTGTGGTGACTCCATAGCTATACGAAGTTATACACACTGTAAAAATAAAAGAACGCAATCAGTTGTGCAGATAAGGTTGATAAGGTGCCACATGAGAGGGTGGGCATCAAACTAAAGAAAGTGGCAGTTCAGGGTGTGGTGTGTAGATGGGTGCAGAACTGGCTCAGATACAGGAAGCAGAGGCTGATGGTGTGAGGAACTCAAACAGAATCAAGTGACATTAAGAGTGGTGACCAGCAGGGGGCAGTGCTAGGGTGACTGCTATTTTTAATATATAGAAATGATTTGGATATTAATATAAAGAACAAGCTGGTTAAGTTTACAGATGATCCCAAGATAGGTGGATTAGCAGATAATTTGGAATCTGTTAAATCATCACAGAAGGACTTGGATAGCAGACAGGCTTGAGCAGATTTGTGGCAGATGAAATTTAATGTCAGTAAACGTAATTACCATAACTAACAAAGAACTTTCTACCTGTTAAGTAAGACTCAAACCAATTTAAGACCCTGCCAGAGAGGCCCACCCACTGACTAAGGCGATTTCTAAGAATTTTGTGATTAGTGCTATCAAATGCAGCACTCGGATCTAAGAGGATGAGAACAGATACACGGCCCCTGTCTGCATTTACCCACAAGTCTTTGACACTATTGACCATGAGATATTGCTGTTGCAGCTCGAACATCTTGTTGGGCATAAAGGGGCTGCTCTTAACTGGTTCAGGTCATATCTAACTCGTAGACACTTTTCAATGACTTTAAATTCGTCTACTGTTCCTCTCACATATGGTGTTCCTCAGGGATCCATTTTAGGTCCTATCTTATTCTCTATATACCTTCACCCTATTGGAGCTCTTTTTAGGAAATGTAACATTTCTTTTCACTGCTATGCTGATGACGCTCAGGTTTATATTCCCGTCTACAACTCTGTGACAAATCAACTCCACAACTGTCTGTCTGAACTAAGATCCTGGATGGCCAATAATTTTCTTGATCTAAATCAAAATAAAACAGAGGTGCTTATAGTCGGTCCACCAGCTAAAGCCCAAATTGGTCTTGGACTTCTCGGCTCTTTCTCTGTCTTTTACAAACCTCAAGTCCACAATCTTGGTGTTATCTTTGACAGTAACCTCTCTTTTGAGAAACAGGTTAATTCTGTACTCAAGAGTTGCTTTTTCCAGCTTCGTCTATGTCACACATGTGCGATTAGGAGGCACTCAAAGAGCCCAAAGGTGAATGAACTATTGCGAGATAAAGGGTCATCACGTGGTACTTACGTGAATCTCTTTTGTCAACAGAATAACAGAATAAAAATAATTACCTCCACTTCCGGGTACCAAAACGGCCGCAATGACGTCACTTCCAGCTCTCTCAGATCACTTCACTTCTGTCGCATCCTGATGATGTTGGTTCCGGTTCCTGTCTCCAACGTCACACCATGCCAACCATTTCGAGACGGGTCTGGCTGCAGCCACTGTAAGGTGTTGAGCTCCACAGTAAGCGGAAACACGTGACCTCCGCAGTAGGCGAATGAATATAGAACCTACCCAATCACCAGCCCTAACCTTAAAAACACTGGGGAAGGCAGCAACAGTGAAATAGCATGCCTAAGCTTAAGATAGTGGGAGAAGGGCATATTCCTTCTTTAGCATATAAAATAACCATTCGCGGAAATGTCCATCCCGGACAACAAGTAACACGAGGCAGGACAGGATCCAACTTAAAAAGCTATTTTTTCCGCAAACTAAAATATCCTTCTAAAAACACACATGGATGAACACCTTTCCAGAAAAGAGTACGATGAAAACGGTTTCTTTTAACTAAATGAAGCCAACCCGAACAACCGGACGTACAAGGCAGGATAAAATTAAAAAGACTAAATGGGACTAACTAATATAGGACCTACCCAATCAACAATCCTAACCTTAAAAAATACTGGGGAAGGCAGCAACCCCTGGCCATTGGACCTTACTCTTATTCGATGTTAATTAATGTTGATTTATTTTGTTTTCTTATTGTGTCTTTTATTTTTCTATTCTTTATTATGTAAAGCACTTTGAGCTACTGTTTGTATGAAAATGTGCTATAGAAATAAATGTTGTTGTTGTAAAAAAAACAGGGAAATAGCACGCCTAAGCTTAAGATAGTAGGGGAGTGGCGTTTTTCCGTCGACTGTGGCGGTCACGTGTTTCCGCTTACTGTGGAGCTCAACACCTTACAGTGGCTGCAGCCAGATGCTCTTGACCATTTCCTGTCCCCATAATCCTTTGTTATAAAAACGACATTTTTTCATCAGTAAAACGTTAACTGTACTGAAAAGACTTTGAATCCATTTATTTCTTTATTGTCTTGACGACAATATACGGGGACGGTCCCCAAAACTTTATTGTTTATTGTGCAGTATTTTTTTCTTCGAGAATAATCTCCACATCTATTAGGTAAGATCAAGCCTTTTTTATCTTCCAGGGATCTTGAGAAAGCTACTCGTGCTTTTATCTTTTCTCGCCTCGATTACTGCAACTCGCTGTCTTCTGGGATTAGCAAATCTCTGATACGCAGGTTACAGTTGGTCCAGAATGCTGCCGCTCGCTTTCTGGTTGGGGCAAGAAAGTCTGACTCTGTTCCTCCAATATTAGCTTCTTTGCACTGGCTGCCTGTCAGTTTTCAAATTGATTTTAAAATCTTGTTGCTAGTTTTTAAATCTTCACATGGGCTCGCTGCTGCCTATTTATCTGAATTGTGTGTTTTACACCAGCCATCCAGAGTGCTTAGATCTTCTGGTCAGTTGTCTCCTGTTGTCCCTCGTGCCGAGTGTCAAACTAAGGGGGACAGCTGCTGCTCCTCACCTGTGGAACTCTTTACCTCATACTCAGACCAGACAGCAGGTGCGGTTAGAAAGCAGCTTTATTTTTCAGAGTCACGGTGAGAAGAGTTTTAGAAAAGCAATCAAATATACATGACAGCGTCAGGGCTCTTCTGAACCCCGTCTGTTGGGTGGGGTCCCGTTTTATACCCCTAGAATGCGTGATTTAATATCATTATGAAATGTAACAGTCAACACGTTTATTATACACAATCCTTGAGCCCCTTCAACGCCCCTTGTGCAACTTGATTTCTTGGCCCCTTTTGTTATGGCGTTCGGATGTAAGCTAAGGGAAAACGTGATAAGGCAGACTCATGTGTGGAATGCTCAGACCTTGAGTCCTTTGCACAAATATTTTTCTGTTTGCTAAAACAAAGCATGCTATTACATGGTTTAGTAAAGCTTACTTCTCAGATATGAACTAGTACAAGGGAACGAAGAGAACATTCATCTTCCACACTCATCACATAAAGGAGTCGTCGACAATTCAAAACGAGATTAAAGACTCATTTCTATTCACTTGCATTCCGTGACCTTTAGTAATAGTGATGGTTTCCTCATTGTGATTATGTTACATTACTTCTATTTATTATTTATTTTATTTATGTTCATTTATTTTACTTCTATTTATGTTATTCATGTTAATTGTACGTTTCTCTTTTATTCTATTATTGTAAAGCACTTTGGCCACAGCATTCCTATGTCGTTTTAAATGTGCTATATAAATAAATTTGACATTGACATTGATATTGACTACTTTCCAAGCACATTTCTCCAGTTTTGATGTCACTACACTGGTTACCGGTGTCATTTAAGAATTGACTTTCAAATCCTGCTTATTGTTTACAACAGCCTTAAATAATCTGCTCCATTTTATATATCGGAGTGTCTTTCACCTTACACTCCAAATCATAACCTTAGATCTTCAAATGAGTGCCTGCTTAGAATTCCAAGAGCTAAACTTAAAAGAAGTGGTGAGGCGGGTGGGCGGCCTTCTGCTGTTATGCACCTAAAATCTGGAATAGCCTGCCAATAGGAATTCACCAGGCTGATACGGTGGAGCACTTTAAAAAAACTGCTGAAAACACATTACTTTAACATGGCTTTCTCATAACTTAATTTCAGTTTAATCCTGATGGTCTGGTGGCTCCAAAACCCATACTAACCCCTACTCTCTCTTCTGTTCTTTTTCCGGTTTTCTGGGGTGGCGATCTGCGACCCAGCAACTCGATCAAAGCACCGTGATGTCCCTCCATTGATGGATTTAAGGCCAGAAATCCACATGACCATCATCATCATCAAGTCCTTCCATAAGAACCCTAAATCCAAAGAGGACTGTTTCATTTATGTTAGGTAGAATGCCCAGAGGGGGCTGGGTGGTCTCGTGGTCTGGGACTCCCTGCAGATTTTAACTTTTTCTCCAGCCGTCTGGAGTTTTTTTTTTTTGTTTGTTTTTAATGTCCTCCCTGGCCATCGGACCTTACTTTTATTCTATGTTAATTAGTGTTCCCTAATTTTAATTATTTATTCTTACTTTTTTCTCTTTCTTCATCATGTAAAGCACTTTGAGCTACATCGATTGTATGAAAATGTGCTCTAGAAATAAATGTTGTTGTTAACGAGCGCAGTCTCTGTATTGTGCTTTGTTCTAATTGATTGGAATCTGCAATGCTCACCTCTTTGACATTCAGTCACTCATAGACGGCAAGGGCCATGGCTGGTGACCTCACCCTCAACACCTAAGCGAGAGTTAAAAATCACGAGCCACACTCCTGTCAGGAGGGCTACATTATAAATACCTTAGCAGTGGGTCAGCCACAGGGAAAACACACTTTCAAACACGAAAGAAGCCCACTCACAAATAGGTACAGTCACTAAGGTGTACTGGTGTGGGATCAGCTGTAGACGGTAGCACATGAGTCAGCAGTCACACGATACAGTGTGGGTGTGGGTACGGAAAGTATTCAGACCCCCTTCAATTTTTCACTCTTTGTTATACTGCAGCCATTTGCAGTTCTCCTGCGGACTCTGCAGTTGTAGAGAGGCAGTGGGGTTCTGCAGAGAGGGCAGTGGGGTTCTGGTGATCTTCTCTGCAGGCATTTGTGGTCCATAGATGTAGTGTTGCTGTACCACATGGCGATGCAGCTGGTCAAGATGCTCTCAATAATGCAGTTGTAGAAGTTGCCGAGGATCTTAGTCAACATACCAAAGTTCCTCAGCCATCTCTGAAAATACAGCTGCTGTTGAGCCCTCTTGACCAGCTGTGTGGTGTTAAATGTCCAAGTGAGGTCCTCACTGATGTAGACGCCCAGGTATTTAATGCCGCTCACCCTCTCTACTTCAAGCCCTTTGGATGAACAGTGGCCGGTGAGGTCTCCTCTCCTTCTTCATGTCCACCATCATCTCCTTCGTCTTATCTGTGTTGAGGGTGAGGTTGTTGTCCTCACACCATGATGCCAGATTGTCCACCTCCCTACTGTAGGCCGCCTCATCCCCACCAGTGATGCGTCCTATCACTGCAGTGTCGTCTGCGAACTTTAGGATGATGTTATCTTTGTGGGAGGCAACACAGTCGTGGATGAACAGGGTGTAGAGGATGGGACTGAGGACGCATCCCTGTGGGGTGCCTGTGTTTGTGATAATGCTGGCTGAAATCCTATTACCAATCCTGACAGACCAGGGCCTGCCAGTCAGAAAGTCTAGGAGCCAGTCACCGAGGGTGGCATGCAGGTAACCCTCCCGAATTCATACCATTATCCAGATTCTGAGCAGCCTTATTTTACTGGTTTCACAAGAATAGACTGGAGACATCAAAAGGATTTGGGGCAGCCACCCGTATATTGTACCCTGGCTGCAAAAAGAGTTGTGTTCAGGTTCAAGTCCAAATCAGAACTAATTTAAGGCTCTAAAGATGGTGGCTTTAAAGGCCGAGACAGGAAGTGACATCATCAGGACCAGGACCAGAAGTCATGACATCGGGACCGGAAGTGACATCGTCAGGACCGGAAGTGATGTTGTTGTATGTGCGAGGGTCCAAAAAGTGATGCCATCAATGGCTCGGGAACCGGAAGTGAATTTCATCGGGACCGGAAGTGATGTCTTTGTATGTGTCAGGGACAGGAAGTGACACCATCAATGGCACAGGGACCGGAAGTGACGTCACTGGGACCGGAAGTGATGTCATCATATGTGCAAAGGTCCAAAAATGATGCCATCAATGGCTCAGGAACAAGAAGTGACATCATCGGGACTGGAAGTGATGTCTTTTTATGTGAGTAAGTCCAGAAAGTGATGCCATCAATGGCACCGGAAACCGGAAGTGATGTCGTCATATGTGCCAGGTACCGGAAGTGATTCCATCACTGGCGCCGGAACCATGCAGGATTTCCCGTCGATGGTCTGCAGAGGATTGAGAGAGAAAGTCAGTGTACCTTGCCACACCCTGGTCTAGCATGGAACTACCATTATTCAAGCCCTTTAGCTGCCTCCCAATCGCACGTGTGTGACACTGGATAGGAGAATTTTAGAGATTAACCAATGAATGAATCCAATTTTTTAAATGTCAGATTCTTCCACAGTTAGCATTGTGCCATAATAAAATTTCAGTATGCTCACCCGGGACCCCTAAATGTAACAAGAGCAATGCAGACATCAAGGGATTATCAGCCCAAAGTGATGACTGCTGATCTTCACCTGTTCAGATGGGTCTTAGATAGTGTTGGTTTCTTTAAATGGCCATATTAGTTGCCAATCTGTTGACGTACACTAGAATTTCTTCAATCTATGATTGTTATACCCTGCTCCTGATTTCTAAAACCATGCAATTTATGCAAATTACCCCAACAGAACCCTGAGACTGGATGTAAAGCCAAATGTCTTAACCTTCGGGGTACTGATGCCAATCACCAGCCAACTTCAAAATGGCACGCACAGGTTATCCTCTTTGTCCGCACATACGGGCCAGAAAGACAACGGCAAACAAAAAGCATTTCTATGCAGAGGTGCTAAAGTTATTGCTTGGCATAAAAAAAAAAACAAAAACGAAATGAAGGAAACCATGAGAAGAAACCTCAGAAACAAAGCAAAATACACTGCCCTCCATAATGTTCAGGTCAAAGACACGTTATTCTGTGCTTTCCTGCTCTGCTCTCTGGTTTAAAATTCAGACATTGTGATTAAAGTGCACATCGCAGACTTCTATTTAAGGGGATTTGCAGACATTTCGGTCACACAACTCTTTTTCTACACAGTCCCCCCTTCTCAGGTCACCATCATGTTTGGACACAGCAATGGCAGGTCTGTTAGAGTTAGTTCTTTGTCGCATATCCCAGCATGCAATGACTGCTTGAAGTCTGCCATTCATAGACATCAGCAGGTGCTGAGGGTCTTCTCTGGTGATGTTCTTTCAAGCCTCTCATGCAGCCATCTTCAGCTCCTACTTGTTTCGGAGGGGCTTAAACCCCTTAAGTTTCCACTTCAGCAAGACCTGCTCAGATGGCTTGACATCAGGTTACTGGCTTGGCCATTCAAGAATTTTCCATTTTTTAACTTTACTGTGTGGCCTCAACTGTATGTTTGGCTCATTATCTTAGAATAGAACTCGCCATCCCCTGTGGCTCTGCCCGCATAGAAGTGAAACAGGACAGTGAGGAGGGCCGTGACTGGCTCCCCACTTCTGACATCACACTTCCCCCTCAGCTCGGCCCGCAGCCTGTCTCAGATTTGTGTGAATATACAGTACATCCGGAAAGTATTCACAGCACATCACTTTTTCCACATTTTGTTATGTTACAGCCTTATTCCAAAATGGATTAAATTCATTTTTTTCCTCAGAATTCTACACACTACACCCCATAATGACAACGTGAAAAACGTTTACTTGAGGTTTTTGCAAATTTATTAAAAATAAAAAAAATTGAGAAAGCACATGTACATAAGTATTCACAGCCTTTGCCATGAAGCTCCAAATTGAGCTCAGGTGCATCCTGTTTCCCCTGATCATCCTTGAGATGTTTCTGCAGCTTAATTGGAGTCCACCTGTGGTAAATTCAGTTGATTGGACATGACTTGGAAAGGCACACACCTGTCTATAGAAGGTCCCACAGTTGACAGTTCATGTCAGAGCACAAACCAAGCATGAAGTCAAAGGAATTGTCTGTAGACCTCCGAGACAGGATTGTCTCAAGGCACAAATCTGGGGAAGGTTACAGAAAAAATTCTGCTGCTTTGAAGGTCCCAATGAGCACAGCGGTCTCCATCATCTGTAAGTGGAAGACGTTCAAAACCACCAGGACTCTTCCTAGAGCTGGGTGGCCATCTAAACTGAGCGATCGGGGGAGAAGGGTCTTAGTCAGGGAGGTGACCAAGAACCTGATAGTCACTCTGTCAGAGCTCCAGAGGTCCTCTGTGGAGAGAGGAGAACCTTCCAGAAGGACAACCATCTCTGCAGCAATCCACCAATCAGGCCTGTATGGTAGAGTGGCCAGCCGGAAGCCACTCCTTAGTAAAAGGCACATGGCAGCCCACCTGGTGTTTGCCAAAAGGCACCTGAAGGACTCTCAGACCATGAGAAACAAAATTCTCTGGTCTGATGAGACAAAGATTGAACTCTTTGGTGGGAATGCCAGGCGTCACGTATGGAGGAAACCAGGCACCGCTCATCACCAGGCCAATACCATCCCTACAGTGAAGTATGGTGGTGACAGCATCATGCTGTGGGGATGTTTTTCAGCGGCAGGAACTGGAAGACTAGTCAGGATAAAGGGAAAGATGACTACAGCAACGTACAGAGACATCCTGGATGAAAACCTGCTCCAGAGCGCTCTTGACCTCAGACTGGGGCGACGGTTCATCTTTCAGCAGGACAACGACCCTAAGCACACAGCCAAGAGATCAAAGGAGTGGCTTCAGGACAACTCTGTGAATGTCCTTGAGTGGCCCAGCCAGAGCCCAGACTTGAATCCAATTGAACATCTCTGGAGAGATCTTAAAATGGCTGTGCACCGACGCTTCCCATCCAACCTGATGGAGCTTGAGAGGTGATGCAAAGAGGAATGGGCGAAACTGGCCAAGGATAGGTGTGCCAAGCTTGTGGCATCATATTCAAAAAGACTTGAGGCTGGAATTGCTGCCAAAGGTGCATCGACAAAGTACTGAGCAAAGGCTGTGAATACTTATGTACATGTGATTTCTCAGTTTTTTTATTTTTAATAAATTTGCAAAAACCTCAAGTAAACGTTTTTCATGTATTCATTATGGGGTGTTGTGTGTAGAATTCTGAGGAAAAAGATTTAATCCATTTTGGAATAAGGCTCTAACATAACAAAATGTAGAAAAAGTGATGCGCTGTAAATACTTTCCGGATGCACTGTATCACTCCTGCAAGCGAACTTTGATTCTCAGAGTGAAATAAACTGGAATTTTCAAGCAAATTCCAGAAAAAAACCCACTCTAAATCCAGTAGTTCTCTCGTGAAAAGCAGATAGACAGACAGCCAGACAGACAGACGTTGAACTTTATATATTGTCACACACATGCAATTGGGAAACAGCTAAAGGGTAAGAAAAACAGTAATTCCACACCAGACCAGGGGGCGATGAGGTGCACTGGCTTTCTTTCTCAATCCCTTGCTGACCATCCACAGGAAATCCTGCAAGGTTCTGCTGCCTCTGATGATGCCACTTCTGTTTCCAACACCCCTGATGATGTCACTTCCGGTCTCTGCACATAAAGCCTCCATCTTTGTTAACCAGCATCACTTCTATTTTGGACTTGTGAACATCTCATTTACCTTTTTGCAGCCAGGGCATATTATATGGGTGTCTGCCCCAAACCTTTTTTGATGTCTTTTTGTCATTCTTGTTACAATATATATTAGCTGTCTTCTGCAGCTTTGCCCGCGTAGTAGTGAAACAAGACAAAATTAAAAAATCAATAAACAAACAGGTATTGCTACACTCCAAAACACAGAGGTAGAGCGACACGAACAGAGGCTGGTCCACGAGTGAGGAGGGCCCTGCCCGGCTCCCCACCCCTGACGTCACGCTTCCCCCACCCCTTGGCCCGCAGCCTCTGTCTTGGATTAGCACAAATATATCGCTCCAGCAAGCGAACTCTGATTCTTAGCGGTATGAGAGAAGTCGCAAA
The DNA here is from genome assembly GCA_026402145.1 of Polypterus bichir lapradei. Lineage (NCBI taxonomy): Eukaryota > Metazoa > Chordata > Cladistia > Polypteriformes > Polypteridae > Polypterus > Polypterus bichir. Next base: position 52,888,911 of record JANRMT010062834.1, read on the forward strand.
ATCAACTGGAATGATCAAGCAAATTATAGAAAATAACCGGATCTAAATCTGTTAAGTAGTTCCCTCGTTCGCTAGCTAAGCGGATGTAAGATATGCCCCGTGGCTGGTGCGCGAGTGAGGAGGGCCCTGCCCCTCTTGGATTTGCGCAAATAAATCGCTACCACAAGCGAACTATGATAAGAAGTCACAAAATCAACTGGAATGTTCAAGGAAATTCTAAAAAAATACCCAATCTAAATCTGTTAAGTAGTTCTCTCGTGAAAAGCTGACAGACATACAGAAATACAGACATTGGGTTTTATATATATATATATATATATAGGATGATCTGCCATCCACTAAGTTTGGAGGCATCTACTGGAACTTGAGCAGTTGATATGTTTCTACACACCTCAGAATTCATTGTGCTGCTGCCGTCAACAATTCCATCATCAATGAAGTGTGCCAGGACCTTTGGCACCCATACATGCCCAAGCCATAACACCCCCAGGGCTATATGTAACAGTTAAGGTGGTCTGCTTTGGATCTCGGTCAGTTCCTTTTGGTCTTCTCATGTTGCTTTTGCCATCACTCTGATAAGGTTCATCTTTGTCTTGTCTGTCCACAAGACATTTTCCCAGAATTCTGCAGGCTCTTTTATGTCTTTTTTTGTAAACCGTAATCAGGCCATCCTGTTTTAGTGCTCTCCATCTTGAAGTGTGGCCTCTATATTTCTGTTCATGATGTCTTCAGCTGGTAGTCGTCCCTGACTCACACACATCGGCCCCCTCAAGACTGTTTCTGAGCTAGTTAGGGAAAGCTAAATGGAGCACAGTACAGGGATATCCTAAATGCAAACCTGCTAAGAGCGCTCTGGACCTGAAACTGAGCCCATTGTTATCCAGGACAATGACCCATGGTACAAAACAAAGACAACACAGGAACATTAGCTCTGTGAATGTTTTGGAGTGGATCGGTTGGAGCCTGGACTTAAACCCAATCAAACATATCTGGAGATATCTAAAAATATTAATCAACTGACCATCTCCATTCCACCTGATGGAGCCTGAGAAGATCTGCAGAGAGTAATGACAGAAAATCTCCAAAATATCTGCCCTGTCCTCTCAGTTACGTGAAGCAGATCATAGATATTAGACGCAGTATCTGTCAAATAATCCAAAGAGTACAAAACACATGTTTCGCCCTTATCGGTGTACGAGCCTTCGCTTCCCCTAAGTGTGTACACCCGACGAGCCCCAATAAGGGCAGAAAACATATCATGTTGTCACACACAAGAGCATGGGAGGCAGCTAAAGGGACTGAATACTGGTAGTTCCACACCAGACCAGGAGGTGACAAGGTGCACTGACTTTCTCTCTTGGTCCTCTGCAGACCATTCTCAAGAAATCCAGTATGGTTCCAACTTCCACAATGACATCACTTCCGGTTCTGGGGCATATGTTGACGTAACTTCTGGTGCCGATGACATCACTTCCGTTTCTCTGGAGTATATAATGATGTCCCTTCCGGTCCCGATGATGTCACTTCTGGTTCCGGCACCCATGATGACATCACTTCTAGTTTCTGGGGCCATATGATGGTGTCACTTCTGGTCCCTTTATGACGTCACTCCCGGTTCCGGTGCACATGATGACATCACTTCCAGTCCAGGTGACATCACTTCCAGGTCTGGTCCTGATGACGTCACTTCCTGTCAACTTTACAGCCTTAAATTAGTCCTGTTTTGGACTCTGGCCTGCGAACAACACACAACAAATTTTCCCATTATCAGCCAGGGCATAACATATGGGTGGCTACCCGAAAACTTTTTGATGTCTCCAGTTTGTTCTTATGACATGGATTATTTGGCAGGTACCATATCACACATATCTATATTATTTTTATTATATACACCTTCTTTTTCTTTCGTCTGCTCCTGTTAGGGGTTGCCACAGTGGATCGTCTTCTTTCATATAGTCCTGTCTTCTCCATGTTGCTCTGTCAAACCCATCACCTGCATGTCCTCTCTCACCACATCCATAAACCTTCTCTTAGGCCTTCCTCTTCTCCTCTTTCCTGGCAGCTCCATCCTCAGCACCCTTCTCCCAATATACCCAGCGTCTCTCCTCTGTCCAGACCAACACAATCTCACCTCTCTGACTTTGTCTCCTAACCGTCCAACCTGAGTTGACCCACTAATGTCCTCAATTCTAATCCTGTCCATCCTCGTCACACTCAACGCAAATCTTAGCATCTTATACTCTGCTACCTCCAGCTCTGTCTCCTCCTTTCTGGTCAGTGCCACCGTCTCCAACCCATATAACATAGCTGATCTCACTGCCGTCCTGTAGACCTTCCCTTTCATTGTTCCTGATATCCATCTATCACAAGTCACTCCTGAAACTCTTCTCCACCCATTACACCCTGCCTGCACTCTCTTTTTCACTTCTCTTCCATACTCTCCGTTACTCTAAATTGGGGATCCCAAGTATTTAAACTCATCCACCTTCACCAACTCTACTCTGCTCATCCTCATCATTCCACTGACCTCCCTCTCATTCAAACATTTATTCTGTCTTGGTGGTCTTACTGACCTTCATTCCTCTCCTCTGTAAAGCAAACCTCCACCTCTCCTACTCTCGCTACAGATCACAATGTCATCATCAAACATCACAGTCCACGGGGACTCCTGTCTAATCTCGTCTGTCAACTTGTTCATCACCATTGCAAATAAGAAAGGGCTCAGAGCCGATCCCTGATGTAATCCCACCTCTGTCGCTCCTACCGCAGACCTCACCACGGTCACGCTTCCCTCGTACATATCCTGTACCACTCTTACATACTTCTCTGCCACTCCCGACTTCCTCATGCTCCTATTATTGTCTGTGCTCACTTGTGTTCATTTTGGAAACTGCTATAGGATATGCAGTTCCTTTTAGTTTGGTCTGGGTAGACCTTTGCTGAGAAGCCTCGGATGAGTACTGTCTCTTCTATTTGTATAAGAGAACTTTAACAACAAAAGAATTTACAGCGCTTGCAATATATGACAAAAAAAAATCGAATAAATTGTACAGTTTGGAAAAGGTCTGGGCCTTTTCGTGTACAATCTTTCAAAACTGAAATACGTCTAAAGCGAGTTCTCTGAAGAACATGTATAGAATACTTCTAACTCAATAAAGAACACCACTTCTCATTACTTGTCGGTGTTTTGGAAATTAATACAGATTTACGGATAGTATTATTCTTATTAAAGAATTATTTAATATCAGGGGCCACTAATATCCTATGCTTATAGGTGACAAAATGAAATTAATATTTGGTTAAAATGTAAAAATTGCATTCCTTGCCCCAGGCCCATCGGTTTTGTAATTATTCAGGGGTGCCGCGACTTTTTATTTTTTTTACCTCTGTCTCGCTTTGGTGAAGGAAGACAGGCAAACTGTTGAAATTCATTTAAAAAATGAAGCCAGAGGCTACAAGCAATTACATTGCCTAAGAAACCGACAGTTTATGCAAATGATAACAAGTTTTAACAGGCAGTTACCCTTCAAGTTAAGCTCTTATTTCATTATCATTTTATAGCCACTCATTCCAGTGATAAATGATGGCTCCGGAGAGCAGAGGATTTGAATCTGATTGCTCCCAGGTCAGTAACAATTATAGCCAAGCAGGTGGAGGTGGCAGCCTTAGTGACGAGACCCTCATCTGCCACAAGTGCGACAGCTATCGCTGAAAAACGTCACACGGCCATCGTCAGACTCTTAAGGTGTCTCAGTGAAAGAAAATAAAAATACTGAAAGGAGAGACCCTGGCATTACTATCCCTCTACCTCCATTATTACAGGAATCGGTTTAGGATATGTATATTTATATAGGATGGGTGTGATAAGGGGGTCATTGCAAGCTAGAAATAAATGAATAAAAGTGCACTGAGGGTCTTGGGTGGGAGGGAGAGGGTGTGCGGAGCAATGTGGTGTAGCTGCTCCAGAGGTTGATGGGAGCAATCGGCCAATCGTGCATTCCTGTGTAGAAACGTGCAGTTGGGTCGATTGTCAAGTTAGCATTGTGGAGACGGTAATCAGCACCTGTGCACCGGCATCCCTAATAGAGTAAAAAGAGTAGCTTGAGCAGAGATGGGGACAACGAGGGACAATAAAGAGGACAGAAAAGGACAGAGACGGAGGTGAAAGTGAAAACTGAAAGGGAAAGAAAAGGAAGAAATTGCAGACATGTGGCAGAGCTGGTACAACTGGGGAAATTCGGTAGGACTGGAAAATGGCAAGTATCAATTACTGAAAGATGCTATATAAATAAAATATATTATTATTATTATTATTATTATTATTATTATTATTATTATTATTATTAATATCATCATCTTCTTTGCTGACCAGTCAGTATGGGTTCAGACAAGAAGGTCAAGTTTGACTTCTTCTTCTTCTTTTTCTTTCGGCTGCTCCCGTTAGGGGTTGCCACAGCAGATCATCTTCTTCCATCTCTTTCTGTCCTCGTCATCTTGCTCTGTTACACCTATCACCTGCATGTCCCCTCTCACCACATCCATAAACCTTCTCTAAGGCCTTCCTCTTTTCCTCTTACCTGGCAGCTCTATCCTTAGCACCCTTCTCCCAATATACCCAGCATGTCTCCTCTGCACATGACCAGACCAACAAAATCTCGCCTCTCTGACTTCGTCTCCCAACCATCCAACTTGAGCTGACCCTCTAATGTCGTCATTTCTAATCCTATCCATCCTCGTCACACCCAATGCAAATCTTAGCATCTTTAACTCTGCCACCTCCAGCTCTGTCTCCTGTGCCACCGTCTCCAGCCCATATACCATAGCTGGTCTCACCACCAACCTTCCCATTCACTCTGGCTGGTACCCATCTGTCACAACTCATTCCTGTCACTCTTCTCCACCCACTCCACCCTGCCTGCACTCTCTTCTTCACGTCTCTTCCACACTCCTTGTTATTCTGAATTGTTGATCCCAAGTATTAAAACTCAACCACCTTCACCAACTCTACTCCTTGCATCCTCACTATTCCACTGACCTCCCTCTCATTCACACACATAATCTGTCTTGTTCCTACTGACCTTCATTCCTCTCCTCTCCAGAGCATATCTCCAACTCTCCAGAGTCAACCTGCTCCCTACTATCCCTTCAGATCATAATGTCATCAGCAAACATCACAGACCACGGGGACTCCTGTCTAATCTCATCTGTCAACCTGTCCATCACCACTGCAAATAAGAAAGGACTCAGAGCCGATCCCTGATGTAATCCCATCTCCGTCACTCCTACCGCAGACCTCACCACGGTCACACTTCCCTCGTACATATCCTGTACCACTCTTACGTACTTCTCTGCCACTCCCGACTTCCTCATACAATACCACAACTCCTCTCTAGTCACCCTGTCATATGCTTTAGACGCAATGCAACTCCTTCTGGCCTTCTCTATACTTCTCCTTCAACACCCTCAGAGTAAACATCACATCTGTGGTGCTCTTTTTTGGCATGCAACCATACTGCTGTTCACTAATCATCACCTCACTTCTTAACCGAGCTTCCACTACTCTTTCCCATAACTTCTAACAGGCTGGAATTCCATGAGGAAGAAACAAAAGGGTACAATCAAAGTGGAGCAGATTATATTATTTATCTGGACTTTCAGAAAGCATTTGACATCAAACTAAAAGAAGTGGCAGTTCAGGATGTGGTGTGTAGATGGGTGCAGTATTGGCTCAGACACAGAAGCAGAGAGTGAACCTCATCAGAATTCGCTGATGTTAAGAGTGGTGACCATCAGGGGTCAGTGCTGGGTCCGCTGCTATTTTTAATATACAGAAATGATTTGGATAGGAATATAAAGAACAAGCTGGTTAAGTTTGCAGATGATACCGGGATAGATGGATTAGCAGATAAGCAAGAATCCACTGAATCATCAAAAAGGGACTTGGACAGCAGGCTGGCTTGGGCAGATTTGTGGACATTGATATTTATTGTCAGCCAATGTAAAGTATTACATGTTGGAAATAAAACTGTGAGGTTTGAATACACAATAGGATATCTGAAAATCAAAAATCTATGGTATGAGAAGGATTTAGGAGTCATGGCAGAATCAACACAATCAACTGCCAGACAGTGTTCAGACACCATTAAGAAGGATAACAGAATGTCAGGTTATATAGCGCCTTGATGTGTGGAGTACAAGTCACAGGAGGTTCTGCTCAAGCTTTATAACACACTGGTGAGGCCTCATCTGGAGTCCTGTGTGCAGTTTGGGTCTCCATAAAGACATAGCAGCGCTAGAGAAGGTCCAGAGAAGAGCGACTCGGCTGATTCAGGGTTACAGGGGATGAGTTATGAGGAAAGATTAAAAGAGTTGAGCCTTTACAGTTTAAGCAAAAGGAGATTACAAGGAGATCAGACTGAAGTGTTTAAAATAATGAAGGAAATTAGTCCAGTGGATCGAGACGGTGACTTTAAAATAAGTTCATGAAGAACACGGGGACATGGTTGTAAACTTGTTAAGGTGAATTTCATGCAGACATTAGGAAGTTTTTCTTCACACAGAGAACCACCAGAAATTTTGAATAAAAGACCAAGTAGTGTGGTGGACAGGAGGACTTTAGGGACTTTCAAAACTGGACTTGATGTTATTTTTGAAGAATTAAGTAGATTGAACTGGCAAGCTTTATTGGGCTGAAAGTCCTGTTCACGTCCAGATTGTCCTAATATTCTAATAAAAAAAAGGCAGATGATCGGGGATAGACCCAAAAGTAGCATGTTTCCAATGTTTGAGGGCTGGAGGTTGCTCCTGATGAGCACATTGCGCAGCAAAAGTAACCAACATGCGCAGATCAGTTCTTCAGCAGACACTGGGGAATGGAGGTGGGAGAAGGTGCAGGTCTTGCGGTTTTACCTGGGATGCCAAGGAATGGCAGTGATGGGCATGAACCGAGTGTATGAAGGTTGACTACGGCCGTCATGATAACGGTAAGAAGAGGGACGAATATGGCTCTTGCACATTGTGTGAGAGGACAGGGGACTGCCTGTGGGTTAGTAACCCTGTTTTAAGGTTTATCTATTGTTTGTTATTTATCGCATATTTTAACCTCCTCAAAGATTATTCTCATTTTTATAGGGATTTTTTTTTTATTTATCGCATCATGCACTGCAATATTTACACCCTTTTGATTGTTACAAAAAAGCACAACACCCCTGGACTTTGCGGGTCCTCGTTTGCCTGGCTCAGCCTCAGTTGCGCAATTGGCGGATCTGCTGCTAAAGAGGACGGAGCTAACCCAGACCACCATAATCGGCCTCAGAAAAAGTACATTTAACACTACGGCCAGCATGATTACTTCTTGAAATTTTGAATTCAATGTTGTTAATATTTTTTTTTCTACTTTGTAATGATTTTGTTATTTTGTTACCCAAATTTCAGTGCTGTAACTAGCAGGAGCTTTTACATTTTTTTCTGTCATCCCTGACCATCTGACCTTATCATCAAACTCATCTTTAGCGACTTATTAACCAATTCTCTTTATAAGGACACCCCTTCCATATTAATTGCATATTTATCTTATGTAATTATGTGTTATTTATTTCTTTGTATCTTATGTATTCATTTTTACTCTAATCTAATTTTAATTTGGTTCTCTTTGTTTGTAACTATTTTTTACTATTTTGTAAACCACTTTCAGCCACATCCAGTGTGCTTTAGAAATAAATGTTGCTGCTGTTAATATCAAAGTGAAAACATTTCCCTGTAAAGTGGTCAAAATTAAGTGCAAACATAAAACACAACGTAATTCATAACATGGCATTCACCCCATTTAAAAATCATCACCAGTGCAGCCTGCTGGTCCCATCATTTATTCACTGGCTGTTTAGGGCAGATTTCAAAATCCTCCTTTTAACATATAAAGCCTTAAATGGCCGAAGTCCGGCTTACTTGTCTGAACTTATCATGACTTACAAACCTGAGCGCACATTAAGATCTCAAGATGCCGGTCTTCTTGTGATTCCAAGGATTATTAAAATAACAGTGGGAGGTCGAGCTTTTAGTTACAGGATCCCTAAACTGTGGACTGGTCTGCCTGCTACTATAAGAGATGCTTCTTCGGTCTCAGCTTTCAAAGACTCACAACTTCAGTTTAGCACACCCTGACCAGAGCTGCTGATTAACTGTACAGACTGCATCTCTGTTGTAAGTCATTAGCACTAAAACATAAGTAACATGATAGTTAGAATTTGATACTAACCCTCACCTATTCTGTTTCTCTTCTTGGTACTCAAATGTGGCACTTAGTGCCACTGCCCACCTGCCAAGTTGTTCCTTTCCTAAGGTAAAGTCATCTTCTTTCATCAGATTGGCTGGCCCAGCACTGACTCAGCTGTGGATTGGCCAATAGGTGGAGGCAGCTTGATGGCCGAGGTCTCCAGGACTCTGAACAAATCCAAATCCAATGATGTGATATCATCGACTGTTAAATTCTGTTCTCTATTTGTAATATTTTTATTTTTATGCTGTATTGAGGATTACTTGTGTTCTGTTCTGTGTATTGTATTGTATTGAGCCCCTTTCTTTTTGACATCCACTGCACGCCCAACCTACCTGGAAAGGGGTCTCTCTTTGAACTGCCTTTCCAAAGGTTTCTTCCATTTTTTTCCTTACTAGGGTGTTTTTTGGGGAGTTTTTCCTTTCTCTTCTTAGAGAGTCAAGGCTGGGGGGCTGTCAAAAGGCAAGGCCTGTTAAAGTCCATTATAGAACTTCTTGTGTGATTTTGGGCTATACAAAAATAAATTGTATTGTATTGTATTGTACTGTATTGTTCAAAGGAGGTATCCTGTCTTGGGTTTCAAATATTGCATCAGGATGGTCCGACTTGTACAGAGTTGGCATGGTGGCCTAACCCACGCGATGAACACTCTAAGCAACTCTGTGAAAGGCACAAGTCAGGGTATGGAGACGAGAAAATCTCCAAGTCACTGAATATCCAGTTAAATCAGTCCTGAGGAAATGGAGAGAGTGTTGAACTCGACAAGAGGGGGGCATCCACAAAAAACTGAAGAAGACGAGTGAGGGAGGCCATTAAGTGACCTCTGAGGAACTCTAAAAGAGTCACAAGCTACAGAGGCTCAGATTCAAGACCTGTTATGGGAAAGCGGCAAAGAGGAAAAAAAATCACAAGTGGTCTCCCCTAGGTGAAGTGGTGGCTCTGAGGCTAGAGATTTGCATTGGCAATCAGAAAGGATGCCGGTTCGAATCCCATAAACGCCAAAAGTGACTCTACTTCATTGGGCCCTTGAGCAAAGCCCTTAACCTGCAATTGTTCTGTCCTGGGTATGACGTTAATCTGCATCCAGCCCTACAAGTAGGCCCTTCAACCTGCAGGGAAAAGCCTGGGGGTTGGTGGAAGAATTGGCACTCCTCACACTGGTCCATTCCATCTGAACTAGTGTGGCGCTGAGGTGTCACCTGTTGTATGACTGCACTCAGGTCCTAATCTGGGATCCTGAGTTGGTTCATCATGTGGTGAGTGCGGCAATGAGCTGTATCAGCGCCTGCTCCTAACCTCTATCCCTTCGACTTTCTCATATACTCAGATATGGGGATGGATATTTGAGGAGTACACTGCAAGACAATGATTCTATTTTTATATTATGTACATTAAAGAACCATCAACATCAAATCAAATCCAATTAATAATATTTTGAGCAATTATTATAAAAATAAAGTTGAATATATTGGACTCTGCAGCTGCATGAATAAAAGGTAAAATATCACTTCTGGTTAGCGGAAATAGACCAAAAGTTGATAGAAATATGCGTTTTGTACCTAATATTTGTATCCAAAATTTGGTTGACCGAAGTGAAAGTGATCTTAAGTTATCGTGTTTACATACACACACACACACAGACAGACGTACACAGACAGACACACAGACATAATTCCAAAAATGGTATTTTCGGACTCAGGGTGGTCTAAAATGTTGAGATTCATCAAAATCTCGAAACTGAATTTTTTGGACAATTACAATAGCTTCCCTACAAGAAGGTAAATTGGACTCAGGGAGGTCTAAAACATTGAGAGTCATCAAAATGTTGACATCGAATCTTCAGACAATTCCAATACTTTCTCTATACTTCGTATAAGTGAAAGTAAAAATCATACAGTGGTAATGTTAATTACTCCCATCTTGGCCACAATGATGGTTAGCAACTTAAATCATTACTATCCTTTCCCATCCCTTTTAACATACACAAACACACATACAGACACACAGACATAATTAAAAAAATAATATTTTCGGACACAGGGCGATCTAAAATGTTGAGATTCATCATAATCTCGAAACTGAATTTTTGGACGATTACAATAGCTTCCCTAAAAGAAGGTAAATTGGACTCAGGAAGGTCTAAAACATTGAGAGTCATCAAAATCTCTGCATCAAATCTTCAGACAATTCCAATATTTTCCCTATACTTCGTATACAAGAAAGTAAAAATCATACAGTGGTAATGTTACTTACTCCCATCTTGGCCACAATGATGGCTAGCAACTTAAATCACTACTATCCTTTCCCATCCCTTTTAACATACACAAACAGACACACAGACATAATTAAAAAAATAATATTTTCGGACACAGGGAGATCTAAAATGTCGAGATTCATCATATCTTGAAACTGAATTTTTGGACGATTACAATAATTTCCCTGTACTTCGTATATGAGAAAGTAAAAATCACAGTGGCAATGTTAATTACTTCCATCTTGGCCACACTAAGGCTAGCAACGTAAATCACTACTATCCTTTCCCATCCCAAAATCTAAGAGTCTCATGTTTTGTTTGACAGATCTCTCTATTGTAATAAAAAAATCTTGGGAAGAGAGATGAGACGTGACTTTCTCAGAGAGACACTTTCATGTCCCGCGAGATGAGACTTTGTGCCAAGAGATTTAACTAGTTCCGCAGCCGGACATAAAAGACAAAGAGTAGATGACAAAGTTTTACGTTGTAAAGGATTCAAAAACGTTGGCGCGATACACATGCAGAGCGGGTTAGAAATAATCCATCCATCCATTATCCAACCCGCTGAATCCAAACACAGGGGTCTGCTGGAGCCAATCCCAGAGCACAAGGCAGGAACCAATCCCAGGCAGGGTGCCAACCCACCACAGGACACACACAAACACCAAGCACACAATAGGGCCAATTTAGAATCGCCAATCCACCTAACCTGCATGTCTTTGGATTGTGGGAGGAAACCCATGCAGACACGGGGAGAACATGCAAACTCCATGCAGGGAGGACCCGGGAAGCGAACCCAGGTCTCCTAACTGCAAGGCAGCAGCGCTACCACTGCGCCACCATGCCGCCCGTTAGAAATAATGGAAGTAGGAAAATTCGAAAGTCTCAAAAAAATGAGAGTTAAGATCGCATTAGCGCAAATAAATGGAAAATATTACTCGGTGAAATAACGGAACAGTGAAAAGAGATCGAATAGTATTTGAGGATGTCTGGGGGAAAAGAGAGACAAGGCAGTGAAAATAAAGGACAGCTGCTGTACAGGCTTTTAAATGATCAATGCGCTGCGTCAGATGCAGATCACGTGGCACGGCAGCAGCAGCAAGCCAGCAGATGATCGAGCAAAGAGGAGGTAAAAAAAAACTATTTGTTTCCCATTATATCACCATTTAAGAGACGGCTTCGGAGGAGGGACCGCGTCTCCTTGGGGTGTGTTCAGCCCACCCTCTTTACAGTAGCGCTGGCGGGGTGGTGGGGTTCGGGCGAGCAAAGCAAGCAGGGGGCGAAGCCCACTAGTTGTAATAAAAACAGAAACAAAGATGAAGGATTGAGGCACCAAACTGTGTTCTCTATATATTGTTGTAGACAAAAACACAAGTAAGTGAAACAAGTAAAACAAATCTTTGTGTCTGATCAGACTAGGGGGACATAGAGGTGGTGCCAGTTATGAAGTCGATGAGGTGGATGGGGAACAATATATATAGTTTGAATATACAGTACAGGCCAAAAGTTTGGACACACCTCCTCATTCAATGTGTTTTCTTTATTTTCATGACTGAAGGCATCAAAACTATGAATGAACACATGTGGAGTTATGTACTTAACAAAAAAAGGTGAAATAACTGAAAACATGTTTTATATTCTAGTTTCTTCAAAATAGCCACCCTTTGCTCTGATTACTGCTTTGCACACTCTTGGCATTCTCTCGATGAGCTTCAACAGGTAGTCAGTCACCTGAAATGGTTTTCACTTCACAGGTGTGCCTTATCAGGGTTATTTAGTGGAATTTCTTGCTTTATCAATGGGGTTGGGACCAGCAGTTGTGTTGTGCAGAAGTCAGGTTAGTTGGACGATCATTTATTTTTCAACAGGACAATGACCCCAAACACACCTCCAGGCTGTGTAAGGGCTATTTGACCAAGAAGGAGAGTGATGGAGTGCTGTAAATGTTCATGAAAATAAAGAAAACACATTGAATGAGGAGGTGTGGCCAAACTTTTGGCCTGTACTGCATTTCTGTATTTTCTTTTGAGCTTTGGTCCATGGCAAGCAAGAATAGGGTTGGCAGTTTGTGCCCACCACTGACGTTAACAATGTGCAGACCCTGCCTCCAAGTCGTACTGTACGTGATTCTCTACCTTAGCTTCTGCAGCAGTTCAAGCATCACCCACTGCGAGTTCCAGTTACATTACACTCCTGCCAGTGGCTTGTTGGCCTCTTGCCCCTTTTGTGCCCAGCCTGCCAGAAATTCCTCCCATTATTCTGTATGAGAACAGAGAGACTCTGGCAACTTCAATCCACTGGCTGCTCCTCAGATAAATCTGAATTTGCCAGAGAACTGAATAAAGACTACGTAAATTGCAATATAAAAATAACCGAATGAATAATTCAGCCTGTTTAACCGTTTAACCTTTCATCCTTCCATTTCACTGTGATAAGCGATGCAAGCAGAGGGCATACATTTACATTTTACAGTGATGGGGTTAAATGACAGCTGCAATGACATGCCCACCCACACACCCACCCCGATGTCCACAAGGACCACTGTTTATTATGAATTGTTAAGCATACATTTTAAACATTATCTGACAGACTATGACAGGGTAGTGCATGTAGTATGGGGGTCTGTATTGTTCCAATCAATCTATTATAAAGTAGGTCAGTCTTTTACTCTCGGTGGTCTCTCACAAAGTCATGTGCAGGCTATAAAATGTCCCCAATTTCACATCTGACATGACGTGCTTGTCCTCTGACCCATAGTCGTGTAATGCTTACCAGAGTGCATAATGAAAACAAAAGATCTGAGGGTCTACAGGGGGCCGTACATCAAAAAAAATAAAAAAGAACTCATCACAAATCAACTCTTGTGCTAACTTTCAATCGAATTACGGCACTGAAAGGAGGGTGAGAAAAATCAATGGTGGGTCATGTGGATGTTCCATGTTTACAGATGAGTCAGAATTCATTTCAGTTCAATATCTGGGTGATGCATTTTTAATGCTTATTCCCACAAGGAGGCCATCCTCTCCAGTGCTGAAGACTAGCAGGAGTCAAGTGGTAAGTTCCTTTACGTAGTAAAATATACAATGGATGTAGGAAAGAATCCCCACCCCCCCCAGTACATTTTGTTGGTTTGCAGCTTGAAATGAAGACAGGCTAAAAATAACTGTATTTACCCAATTAAACCTATGAGAGCCGAGTGAATGATTTAATAGCAACAGTTCAGAAAAATAAATAAATCTCCTCTCTTTCATAAGAAGATACGTCATAATTGGAAATGAGACACACTATTGTTATATCAAATGCAAACTTTAGGATTTTTACAGATTGGTCAATGGATCTCCAGTCATTTGTATAAAGTGAACAATGGAGAGGTGAAAGAACAGAGCATTGGGCCTACCTAAGCCTCAGCCACAGCCTATCTAAGAAATACATCAGTCGGTTACCGTTAGTGCAGAATACGGCAGCCAGAATCTTAACTAGAAAGAGAAAATCTGAGAACATAACACCAGTCTTGGCATCATTTTACTGGTTACCAGTGTCATTTAGAATTAACTTTAAAAAACTGCTAATGGTTCACAAAGCCTTAAATAATCTGATCAAGATGGCGCCGACTGGTGTGGCTAGCCGTCTGCTCATCTCTCTAGTCTATGTTTTAACTTTGTTTTTATGTTTTATTTCATCCCAACGATCACTGTCCTATGAGCGGGAGTCTTTACTTAACATATTTTCTGGCCTACTTTCCTCTCAATTTTCATCTCCTGATTGGATTTTTTTGTGAACCTCCACCTTTGTTTTATTCATCTCCTGACTTCTTCACCTGGACGCCGGTGCTCACCTGTATCAGTCAGTTGAATGCTCCTTGGAGACGCAAACGCACTCGCCGCCGTCGTGGGAAAAGAGCCGGAATTGCTGTTAAACAACGACGTCTCAAGTCCCAGGGCTTTGTTTCCCGATGCCTGCGAGTTGTCTACGACCCATCTTCTCCCGTTCAGGAATCCATCACTGATTCATGGGCGCTGGACACCAGATTTAATTTGTCCATTTCAAGACAGCATCACTCTTTCTTGGTGTGCAATCGGACAGTAAACGCTGCTAATCTTCGCACACTCACCCATGCTCATCCTGCAACGAGCTCTTCTACTTCTATCAAGGCTGCTCTCCTGAACGTGAGATCAGTGTCTAATAAAACTTTTATTCTGCAAGACTTTATTACATCAAATAATCTGGATTTCTTCTTCATCACTGAGACTTGGATTTTAAATGGTGACTCTTCATGTTTTACTGACTTGGTTCCATCAGGTTATTCATTTTTAAACTGTCCTCGTCTGACTCGTCACCGGGCATTGCCACTGTTTTTAAAAGTATGTTCTTGTGTCGGAGCCTTACAAGGGATCCGTTTAGCAGCTTTGAACTTCAACTTTTCGAAGTGTGTAGCTCCCCTTCTTTGTTGTTTGCCGTGGTTTATAGACCTCCTGTAATTAATGATACTTTCATTTCTGAATTCTCTGATCTCCTGGCTGATATCACCCTCTCCCATGACAAAATATTTATTGTTGGTGATTTCAACATTCACGTTTGTTGTCAATCGAAACCTTTGGTCAAAGTCTTTTTATCACTATTGGACTCATTTGATTTTATACAGCATATTAATACACCAACTCACTTTCTCGGTCACACACTTGATCTCGTTCTTACTCGTGATATTTCAGTGAATAGTATTGATTTATGTGATGTTTCTTTCACTGATCACTTTTCTGTAATGATGGATCTTCATATTACTGTTGATCTCTTGACTAATAGCCGTCCACCACACTGCTCGCGCTTTTTAAATTCTTCCATTATATCTGATTTTAAAACCATTTTCTCTAGTCTTTATATGCATGACCAAAATAATGATATCGATGATTCTGTCGTAAAATTTAATTCTTCCTGTAAAACGGTTTTAGATGCAATTGCTCCCCCAAGATACGCAGTAATAAGGTAAATCCTGCTCTTTGGCTAAATGAAACTACGCGATCACTGCGCCGCGCCTGTTGAACTGCTGAATGGCATTGGAAAAAAGATGGACTTACTATCTCTAAACAGATTTTCAGGACTTCTCTTTTCAATTTCCAGGCTGAAGTTAAGAAATCGAAACATGACTTCTTTGCCAATTTACTATTCATTTTTCAGTGACTTTAAATTCCTCTTTTTCGTCTACTGCTCCTCTCACATATGGTGTTCCTCAGAGATCCATTTTGGGTCCTATTTTATTCTCTATATACCTTCACCCTATTGGAGCTCTTTTTAGGAAATGTAACTTTTCTTTTCACTGCTATGCTGATGACACTCAGGTTTATATTCCCGTCTGCAACTCTGCAACAAATCAACTGCACAACTGTCTGTCTGAACTAAGATCCTAGATGGCTAATAATTTTCTTGATCTAAATCAAAATAAAACGTTGGTGATTATAGCGGGTCCACCAGCTAAAGCCCAAATTGGTCTTGGACTTCTCGGCTCTTTCTCTGCCTTTTCCAAACCTCAAGTCCAAAATCTTGGTGTTACCTTTGACAGTAACCTCTCTTTTGAGAAACAAGTAAATTCCGTAGTCAAGAGTTGCTTTTTCCAACTTCGTCTATTAGGTAAGATAAAGCCTTTTTTTTATCTCCTAAAGATCTTGAGAAAGCTACTCATGCTTTTATTTTTTCTCACCTCGATTATTGCAATTCGCTCTATTCTGGGATTAGCAAATCTCTGATACGCAGGTTACAGTTGGTCCAAAATGCTGCCACTCGCTTTCTGGTTGGGGCAAGAAAGTCTGACTCTGTTTCTCTAGTATTAGCTTCTTTACACTGTATGCCTGTCAGTTTTCAAATTGATTTTAAAATCTTGTTGCTAGTTTTTAAATCTTTACATGGGCTTGCTCCTGAATTGTGTGTTTTACACCAGCCATCCAGAGTGCTTAGATCTTCTGGTCAGTTGTCTCTTGTCCCTCATACCAAGTACAGGACTTTTACAGCTGCTGCCCCTCACCTGTGGAACTCTCTACCTCATCATATTAAGGAGTCGTCTACAATTGAACAGTTCAAAACGAGATTAAAAACTCACTTCTTTTCACTTGCATTCAGTGACCTTCAGTAATACTGATGGTTTTCCTCTTTGTGATCATATAACATTATTTCTATTTATTATCTATCTTATTTTATGTTCATATATTTTATTACTATTTATGTTTTATTGTTTATTGTTTTTGTTTTTTT
>JANRMT010062834.1:52906349-52917433 GCA_026402145.1 Polypterus bichir lapradei
ATAGATAGATAGATAGATAGATAGATAGATAGATAGATAGATAGATAGATAGATAGATAGATAGATAGATAGATGTGAAAGACACTATATATATATATTTTTTTTTTATTAATTTGATTGTAATCATTCCATACAAATAGATCAATTTTTACAAAAATAAGATTGAAAACAAATCAACCCACACCCCTGAGAAAGAGAGCATGGCAAACAGAGTAAAACTGAAAGCTAGTTAAAATAAGTAAATTGATAAGTTTAATAAGCGGATAAAGATAAATTGAGAGGAACAAGAAATGGGAAAAGAATCTGCTTCCTCGGTGCTTTAAGAGCTTATTCTAACATATTATTGGTGAGATCCTGCCAGGTTTTGAACAAGTTCTGCACAGATCCTCTAAGTGAGAATTTGATTTTTTCCAGTTTCAAATAGTATAAAACATCAGTGACCCACTGACTTAAAAGACAAGAGTTAAGATTCTTCCAGTTTAGCAAGATAGGTCTACGTGCCAATAGTGTAGTGAAGGCAATCACAGTTTCTTTGTCCTTCTCCACTTTAAGCCCACCTGTGAGCCCACCAAACACAGCTGTTAGTGAGTTAGGAGGGATTGTGACACCAAGGCTGTCTGAAAGGCATTTAAAGATTTTGTTCCAGAATGATGTTAATGATGTTAATTTGGTGCGGGCTCAAAACATGTGGCCCAGTGAGGCTGGAGCTCATTTGCAGCATTCACAGGTTGGATCTCGCCCTGGAAACATTTTGGATGATTTTAAGCAAGGCAGATGTGCTCTATGTATAATTTTGAGTTGATTAATTGTATGTTTTGCGCATATGGAGCTCGAGTGAATTCTCTGCATTGCTACCTTCCACTCTTTTTCTGATATGTTGAGTGAGAGATCCTTTTCCCACTGTACTCTTGGATCATTGAAAGGGAGGGACTGTTAAATGGTTTTATATATTTCAGAAATGCTGTTTGGATACTTGGATGTTTTGAATTCCAAATAAATGAGGTTATGGTTGAATCTAATTTCTTAAAGAATGATTTATTGATGTATATTGGAATATTTTGAAATAAAAAGAAAAGCTTAGGAAGGATATTCATCTTAACAACATTAATTATTCCAGCTAGAGTGAGATGGAGGGTTGACCATTTATTCAAGTCTTGCTTGCTTTTTTCCATACAGACAGCGACATTTTGCTGATAAAGAGCTTTATGTTTACTTGTGATGTTTATCCCTCAGTATTTAAACTGATCTGCAATAATAAATGGGAAGGAGTTCAATCTAATTTTGTATGCTTGAGAATTCACTGGAAAGAGCACACTTTTAGTCAAATTAATTCTGAGAGCAGTAATCTTTTGAAATTTTGTTAGTGCTGCTAGGACTGCAGGCACAGTATTTTGTGGATCTGATATACAGTATACAGTACCATATCATCTGCATATAGAGACATTTTCTGTTCTAGTTGTTCTCTGTTAATCCCCCTTATCTTATAAGTATTTTGACAGTGAACTGCCAGTGGCTCAATGGCGATTGCAAAAAGTAGTGGTAACAGGGTGCATCCTTGTCTGGTACCCCATTCTAGTTTAAAGTAGTCTGAGCAAATGTTGTTAATACAAAATGAAGCCTCTGGACTAGTATACAGTAGTTTGATCCATGTACAAATATTCGGGCCAAACCCAAATTTCTCCAATGTGTGAAAAGTTTCATCCATTCAATCATATCAATTGCTTTTTCTGCATCTAACGAAAGTAATAACTCCAGGGTGTTTGACTTTGCAGGTGAATATATTACATTAAACAGGCGTCAAAGACCCGAAGCTAAGTGTCAACCTTTAATAAATCCAGTTTGATCTTGTGATATTACTGAAGGAAGCACTTTCTCCATCCTTCTAGCTAGGACTTTGGAGAGTATCTTAACATCATTATTCAGAAGTGAAATTGGTCTGTGTGATGCACATTGTAATAAGTCCTTATTTTGTTTAGGAAGGACAATGATTAATGCTTGGTGAAAAGTTTGAGGTAGAATTTGTTTGTCTCTAGCTTCTGTAAATGTTGCTAATAGGAGGGGAGCTAGCTGAGTGGAGAATTTGTTATACAATTCTACAGGGTTGCCATCAGGGCCTGCTGCTTTCCCACTCTAAAGCGACTTTATAGCATCTAGTAATTCTGATAACACCAGAGGTTTATCCAATTCCTCTGCACTAAAAGTATCTATTTGTGGTATCTGTAATGCATCCAGAAATACATTAGACAGTTGAAGACAATAAAAGTTTATTTATTTTATACGTGTGCCTCTGTGTCCAATCTATGTCGGGTCGGGAGCATATATAGCGCCTTTTTACAATGTAAACAGACTGACTGACATTAAATATTGAGAAACAGTTATGAAAGGATTACAATGATCAAGTGACAACAGAAAGAAGAAAAAAAAGTTACGGATTAATTAATTTGAGCAACGTGCCACTTGTGCTTCAAACAATGCAGACATAAAATGCCGCATAACAGTCAAAGATGTCTGTGCTGGACTATGTGCCTACCATACAACCTGCACTTCAGAAGAAGTCACCCACATGAAGCTAAGCACGTTCAGGCCTGGCCAGTACATAGATGAGAGACCGATGAGGAAAATGCTTGGGTTGCTCCTGTAAGAGGTGTTGGTGAGGCCAGCAGGGGGCGCTTTCTCTGTCCCAGTGCAGTGACGAGGACACTGTGCATAAAAATGCCATCATTGTTTGGATGAGACATAAAACTGATGTCCTGGTCACTAAAAATCCCAGAGCATCTTTTGTAAAGGGTAGAGTGTATCCGTATGTCCATGCTAAACTGTCCACCATGGCTTAGTCATTCGGGCCCCCTAATCATCCCCTGCCTCTAATTGGCTGTCTTTCGCACCACTTCACCTCCTCATAGTTAAAGTATGGTAAGTGCACTGGTGCAAAAATGGCTGCCGTCGCATCATTGAGGTGGATGCTACGCATTAGTGGTGGTTGTAGTGGCTCCCCACTCACTATGTAAAGCATTTTGAGTAGTAAGAAAAAGCACTCTATAAATGTAAAGAATTATTATTATTCTTATTTTTATTCTTGCACCGTGATTGGTTTCCAGTTTGGTTAAGAGTTTAAAAAAGTAAGTTATGCTACATAATGAAACAAGTTGGTGTGCAATTTCACAGAAATTGCATTAAGCTCGTTTACTTAATTGATTTTTTTAATACACTGAAGAACAAAAAGCAATGCAAATTGCCAAAAATAATGCCACATTGCACAATAGTTAATAAACACATATCTCTCCCCCCCAAGCATTGGTCCAGAGTACTGTCTTCAATTCAAAATCGTGACCCTGTGTGATAGGGACTTCCTGTTTGTCGCCTACAAACTACACGAGGTAAGTAACATATAAAAAGAAATAATAACCCTTTTGTGTGGAGTATTCCCTTCAGCCAAATTTTAGGTCATGAGGTACCAGAGGCTGTCCAAGCAGCAGTAGGGACTGTGTACGCTGAAGTCGGAAACAACGGGAGACAAACACCAATTTAAAGTAAAAAACAATTTCTCTATTCTTGGTAAGTCAGAGCCTGCAGACCCTGTCACGTTCCAGTGTGCTACAGACCATCAGCCTGCCAGCAGGAAGGAGAGACTTCCTTTAAATACTCAAGTTTGTTGACAAGAAAGGAAAAAAAAAGAAAAAAGAGGAAACGTAGCAGTTCATCTTGAGGTTATTACATGGATTGCTAAAGCCCCTATCCACATCCTGAATTTGTACATTGCAGAAAAACATTGTTTTTTACAGATAAAGAGTTGTCAGCATTTTCACAGTTTTAGGAAATACACTTCTGTTAACTTGCACATACCTGTACATAAGTCCAGTTACAGCAAGTTTTGTCCTAACGATTATAGGGTGTATGAAACTCAGCGGTTTTAGACAATGCTCACTTCCTTATACAGTACTTTTTTGCACGCACATTGCCCATAAAATATCAAGGGTTATAAAAAGGTTAGTTCAGTACATTACATTAGTTATAAAGGAATTACATTCTTATAGCTTTAGAATCTGCATCTGCATTAGATTACATTTGTTCAGTTAGTTTAGCACATTCTTATTTAATATATAAGTGTCATGCTTCTTATAGTTCTATTAGCATCATACTTTTATTATTTGGAAAGACTGACGCACCTTAATTCTAAATATTCTTTCTCAGGACCGACTATAAACGGGTGATCAGGCCATCTCAGAACACACTCAGTCGTCCATACAGAACTAACCAGGAGTTGCTGGTTTACCTGATATGCACAAATCCATACATGTGGAGTCACAACCAAATGAACTCAGGAAACAAGGGCAGACTGGCCATTAGGCCATTTGGGCAATGCCTGGTGGGCCATGGACTCTGATCTGGTCATAGGCTGGCCATTACATGAAATAAATTTTATGTACTTGTTAATGTTTTACATTAAAATTATTTTTCTAAACTACTAAACATTATCTGTCTGGTACTGCGATTTTTATAGTCGTATATAATATACCGTATTATGTCATCAAGTTGTTTTAGTTGTCAGTACACAACGTTGCAGCGAAAAATTTGGTCTTTTGCCGATTTCTGTTTCGATTCCGCTACATTTCGGTTAGCATATACATTATTGCAATTTATTTTATCTCATATCTACTGTAGTATTTCAATAATTAGTTTAGATTATGTATTGTGCATTTTATTGTTCTCTGGTCATTGGTGTGATCGATAATTAGTGGTTTTCAGCTGCGATTATTAGTATGATGAAATAAAGTTATAAAGCACAGGATTGGAATTTTTTACATTAGGACGGAATGTTTATAGAGTATTGATAAGTTAATGCAGCATTTGAATCATGTCAGATTTTCATTATAACCTCGGTTATCATTTATTCCATTGTAAATAAGCAGTTTGATTATCGAGTAGAGTTCATATCATAGGCTCATAGCAAGTAGCGAGCCACGTATGCATCACAAATTTTAAGAAAATTACAATGAATAATGGGCTAAGTGGGTCGACCTCGTCACCTCACTCGTTGAAGGATGCCCGGGCTGGTTTTGAGACCCAGTGAGCTCCTGGCAGGAAGAACTTACAAACTTCACATATGCAGAAGCAGGCAGAGATTTGAAGAAGCCTCCTGCAACATGGAGGCCGCAGTGCTAACCAGCACTTTGCTACCTTGCTAGGATGTATCAAGTGTCTAAAGTCTTTTTTAACCATAATACACTTTGCTTTTGATTAGCCCTCCTGCCAAATTGGATTTGATCTGGCCACAGAGGGAAAATAAAGTCAAGCAAAAACGTTAATAAAGATTAATAGAAGACGGAGGCACATTTTCCCCAGCTGATGAGAAACACATTTATACAGAGCCTCGTACTGTGCCTGACTTTTCTAATATCCCTCCGACATTTTCATTCACTTTCTACATAAACCTTTTTTTTTTCCTGTTAACGTTGTCTGTGCAGATATTTTTCTTCATTATAAAGAGAACAGTGATATTAAACCTTAAATGCAAGTAATACAGAGATAAAAATATAATAGAGTGAGACACGGTAACAGTGATTCATGTGTTTATTTGGATCTTTTTGCGTGAAGCACATTTATTCTGTAGGATGTAGGATAACAATAGACAAAGAGAACCAATTTTAAATTTTGTAGTTGGTGCAGATGACATACCTGTGGAAGCATTGAGGTGATTAGGAGAGATGGCAGTGAAGTTTTTAACCAGATTGTTTAATGGAATCTTGGGAAGTGAGAGGATGCCTGAGGAGTGCAGAAGAAGTGTACTGGTGCTGATATTTAAGAATAAGGAGGATGTGCAGGAGTGCAGTAACTACAGGGGGATAAAATTGATGAGCCACAGCATGAAGTTATGGGAAAGAGTAGTGGAAGCTCAGTTAAGAAGTGAGGTGATGATTAGTGAGCAGCAGGAAGGTTTCATGCCAAGAAAGATCACCACAGATGTGATGTGTGCTCTGAGGATGTTGATGGAGAAGTAGAGAGAAGGCCAGAAGGAGTTGCATTACGTCTTTGTGGACCTGGAGAAAGCATATGACAGGGTGACAAGAGAGGAGCTGTGGTATTGTATGAGAAAGTCGGGAGTGGCAGAGAAGTATGTAAGAGTTGTACAGGATATGTACGAGGGAACTGTGACCGTGGTGAGGTCTGCAGTGGGAGTGACCGAAGTGGGATTACATCAGAGATCGGCTCTCAGCGCTTTCTTATTGGCTGTGGTGATGGACAAGTTAACAGACGAGATTAGACAGGAGTCCTCATGGACTGTGATGTTTGCTGATGACATTGTGACCTGTAGCGAGAGTAGGGAGCAGGTTCAGGAGGCTCTGGAGAAGTAGATGTAATATTCTTTATTCGCTCTGTAAGCTTCCGTAAATAATTCAGTGCAAGGCAGATGGTTAACTCAGAAAGGCGTTTAATTTATTAGCGCACACTTAACAGAACGTTACAAAAGATGCCCGCCTCCATTACTCTCTGTTACTAACCACTCCCCTTTATTGATTCATTGGTTATCTGGTTTATAACAACTTTATTTAAAACCTTAATCCACAATATACCACAGTAGAGATATGAGGAGGGGAAGAGGAATGAAGGTCAGTCGGACCACCAAGACAGAATACATGTGTGTGAATGAGAGGGAGGTCAGTGGAATGGTGAGGATGAGGGGAGTAGAGTTGGTGAAGGTGGATAAGTTTAAATACTTGGAATCAACAATACAGAGTAATGGGGAGTGTGGAAGAGAAGTGAAGAAGAGAGTGCAGGCAGGGTGGAGTGGAGAAGAGTGTCAGGAGCGATTTGTGAAAGACGGGTATCAGCAAGAGTGAAAGAGAAGGTCTACAGGACGGTAGTGAGACCAGCTATGTTATATGGGCTGGAGACGGTGGCACAGGAGACAGAGCTGGAGGTGGCAAAGTTAAAGATGCTAAGATTTGCATTGGGTGTGACGAGGTTGGAGAGGATTATAAATGAGGACATTAGAGGTTCAGCTCAGCTTAGACGTTTGGGAGACAAAGTCAGAGAGGCGAGATTGTGTTGGTTTAGACATTTGCAGTGGAGAGATGCTGGGTATATTGGGAGAAGGATGCTAAGGATAGAGCTGCTAGGGAAGAGGAAAAGAGAAAGGCCTAAGAGAAGGTTTATGGATGTGCTGACATGCAGGTGGTGGGGGTAACAGAACAAGATACAGAGGATAGGAAGATATGGAAGAAGATGATCCGCTGTGGCAACACCTATCAGGAGCAGAAGAATAAGATACTTTATGTGTGTAAATAAAGAGGCTAAGGTGATCCTTTTGATTTGTATGTTATTAATTGAACATTAGAATGTTAAAACTTTCAGCCCTGGATTTTCTGTTTTTATAGGGAAAATTATTTTGTGAGATATTCTACCTTTGGGGTGTCTCAAGCGCGTGCAGAAGGAACTCCGAATCCAGCTCAGGGCGGCGAAGGAGCGGTACAGGAGAAAGCTGGAGCAGAAGTTGCAGAATAACAGCATGAAGGAAGTGTAGGATGGGATGAAGATCATCACTGTCTGCAGCTCGAAGCGGGGGGGGGGGGGGGGCGGGTGCCACCATTGAGAGAGACGTGGAGAGAGCAAACCAAATGAACAACTTCTTCAACAGGTTTGACCACCCTAACCCACTCTCACCTCGGAGTAATGCACCCTCCACCCATCCTTCTGCTGATACCAGCATAGGAGAGAGTTTCCCCCCACCCACATAATATGTGTCGGCCTTTAATAAATCCAGTTTGATCTTGTGATTTGGAGAACCAGACAACTTTTTACGTCGGCATAAACAAATTATGTTTATTGTATACACACCCACTCCATACAAAAACTGAATGTAGCATTTCATTGGTCGGTAAAAAGCTTCTAGCACAGCAGACATGATGGAGTGAAGCTTGGCCTGGGATATTGCAGTCTTGTTGTCCATTTCCCTGAGGAGTGTCACCAGGTAGCCAATATAAACTGATAAGAAACCAATAAAAAAAATAAGTTCTTCAGTGCAAATACGCAGCACTGGCCCTCTTAAAACCACTTTTGAGTTTAATATAATTATCACGTCAACGTGAATTGTAATAACAACATGGTAATAATAATAATTCACTACATTGTTACACACTTGTGAGTAGGAGGAAGCTGTATGGACCAAGTGAAGGTAATTCCACCCCAGGCCAGGGGGTGGCAGGGTGCACAAAACCCTCTTCTCTCGTCTCTACAGACCTAATATGGGAAAACTTACCTGATTCAAACTTGAAGACATCACTTCCGGTTCAGACACCCAGGAGCACATCACTTCTGGTTCCGCCATGTCGCTTCCGGTCCCGGGGCCTCATGTATAAACGGTGCGCACGCACAGAAATGTTGCGTAAGAACATTTCCACATTCAAATCGCGATGTATAAAACCTAAACTTGGCATAAAGCCACGCACATTTCCACGGTACCTCATTCCCTGTCGTACGCAAGTTCTCCACTCGGTTTTGCAGACTGGCGGCACCCAGCGTCAAAGCAGTGCTACTGTTCCTGTGTGGTTACCCTTTCTTTCTTAGATCCACATTCCTTTTTAAATACACTGAAACTAACATAAACATATTGTTTATTAGCGTAATGCATCTGATTGTAATTAACCTGTAACAATATAATGGTCCAGGGAAAAGCCATAGCATTCCAAATACCATAACTGCTTTAGCGTTGTTACTCTCACTGCACCTTCTTCTTCTACTTCTTCTTTCAGCTGCTCCCGTTAGGAGTTGCCACAGCGGATCATCTTTTTCCATATTACTCTGACTGTACGCACCACTCGGAGTATTTATATCACTGTATCTGAGTGGGGAATCACAGCAGCAGCTGTTCGGAAAGAGAATTATCGGTATACAGCATCAAGCACACGCTACCTCAGCCATGGCAAAACATTTCAAAGCCTTTCTTGTACGGACCTCGCAGTTCAGAAACGCGGATTCATCCCAAGAACTATAAACGCACTCAATCAATTGCACCTTGTAGAACTGTCTGTACTTATAAGTACAATCACCTCACTGTAAACTTGCACTACAGTTATAATATTGCACAACCTGCGCCACTTTATAAAGCATGTATTTACATATGATGACGATATCATTTTTAAGATGAAATGCAGCAAAATATGATTATATAATACAGATAAAACTTTAACTTCATTTAAATAATCTGTATTGTTGATAATTAAACATGTGAGGACACGGTGCCGCAGCGCTAGCAAGCTCACGTATTGTTCCTGCCTCGTGCTGTATATTTGCTGAGGCTGGCGCGACACTGAAAGGATAGACGGATAGAATATTTAAACACATACTATGAAGATATTTCAATGTTCCTTAAAAGTTTTGAAGAATCGTTGCTGTAAGCTTACAGATGGCTTAACGTCTAATACAGAGCTGATTGTGTGGCGATTGGGTACTTGGAGAAAGAAAAGTAAGCGCAGGAATTGGAGACAGTACTTCTACAATAAATTATTTCATCGAAGGTCGCACATGGCACAGCAGCATCTTGTGTGAGACATGAACAATCACTGCACCACCATGTTCCCATGTTTAATAACATGCTTTAACTCCTATCATCATGAAAAAGATATCACGTATACATCTTAGTATTTTAATTATTCAGAGAGCTGTAATATCACGAATGTAATGGATTTTGTGTCCTGTCGGAGAAAGAGAAAGAACGGAAGCACATAATGATTCACACACATAGAGCACATAGAAGATCAAATACAAAACAAAGCATTTAACATGCTACTTTAGTTACGATGGGATTTGAGAAACTAGTAAATTGATTTTAAGATGAAGTTTATGATGTTCTACTTTAATGACAAAATAAACTACGTGATTAAAGTGGAAGTTTCGAGATTAAAGTTAACATTTCGTGCTTTTTTTCCCACTGTGTGCCTATTTTTTTTTTCTCTGTACCCTAATAAGCTTTCATATGACACTCAGACGGTGGGCTACAACTTGCCTTTTCACGGAGACTTTGATAAGTGACTTCTTTTTTATTTCGGGCACTGTGCGACTTTGTGAACTTGAGCTTTCGAGTTTCTCCGACACGCTATGTGACTCGATCAACTTCCTTTTGTTGTTTATGTTGTTTGTCCTTCATTTTTTTTTCTCAAATACGCTCCCCTACATTCTGATGCTGTTGTGAAGGCGCAAAAAAAAGACGTTACAGAAGACATTTTAAAATGTATCATGTCATTACATTGGGGAATATGCAACGCTTGAATATAAAAGAACCATTTTGTTTCACCACATCGAACCATTCATCAAACATCGACGCAGGCACATCGATCCCAGAGGATCCTCAAAGCAGCTTTCTGTCACATGTAGACAGTAAACACAGACTTTGACGTCACGTTCCGACTTGATCACACTGTGCCCCCCGACTTGTTGCTGGTACTGCAACTTGCGTACGCATCTCGTTAATTTCTGAGGGCGTGACCAGAGGACGCGTCAAATGAACGCTGGGAACGCATGGCAGCCATGATGCATGCGCGTACATGTTCTGAGCATGAAGTATAAACGAGCCCTTAGACTCGTTGACTTGATGTTGAAACCTTGCGTGTGTGTGAGTAGCAGCAGAGTAAGCAACGTCTAGAATGGCATCGACATCGGGGCAAAAAATATTGATATCATTTATTTCTTTGTTTATTTTTTGCGTATTATTGCTGAATCGGACACTGACTTATTGAACTCCGATTTTGATACAAGTGATCTGGAGATCGATAACGAAAGTCAAGTGCCTGCATCAGCTGACCGGTCCCCAACTGATTGTAGTTCTGGACACGCTCGTGCAGCTGATGCAGCAACAAAAATGTTAGCCTTGGGAGGACTACACAGACATCGATTGACTTCACCAAACGACGCGGCCTGCTGGTCAACACTACGGATTAGCAGCTATTCGACTACTTCAAGCATTTTTTTTTTACCAGAGAGTACCTTTCAGCTTATGAGTGATGGGACAAACGCGTATGTAATAAATATGTGAATATGCCTACTGTAGGGGCTCCAGGAACCAGTGGCGTAGCTGGGGGGGGGGGGGG
>JANRMT010062834.1:52958232-52970768 GCA_026402145.1 Polypterus bichir lapradei
ACTGTATGTCCAAAAACACACACACTTATTGTGCTTTCACAGTCCTTTTCTTTTCTTCAGGCCCCCTCCACTCCCCTCTGGCAAAGCTTCATCACACTACCTCCCAACTCCGGCTCCCAGAATGGAGTAAGGCGGCCCCTTGTATCCAGTACCCAGATGTGCTCCAGGTGCTTCCTGATGAACTTCCTGCAGCACTTCTGGGTGTGGTGGAAGTGCTGCATGAGCTCCCGGCAGCACACCGAGTGTATCTGTCTTCTGGTTTGGCAGCACTTCCTGTTTTGACGGAAGTCCTGCAGTCCATGTTTCCTGGAACATTCAGGTGCCCCCTGGCAGAGGCCACATGCCCCAACAGGGTGGAGCATCCCAGCTCCGATCTTGTGGCTCCTCTGCCCCCCAGGGCGGGTGGAGATATTGGCACTGTCCCGGTCCTTTCACATCCCAGGCATCCCAACTGTGCAGCCGTCTCTCACAATGGTGACCAAAGGAGAAGTGTTGTGTGTTTTTTTTTCTTTTCAAAAAAACAATTCTGGGAATTTATGAAGTCCCTTCGCAAAGAAAAGAAAACCTTAGAATAAGCCCATGAGTGAAAAATGTTGGCTTTTCTCATAATTTATCGATATTAAAACATTAACTCCTAACAAGTCTCTTATGTTATTGTACACTTGCATGCCGTCTACTCGCCACGCTTCATTTTCTGCGTACCACAATTTAAGGCTAGAGAGTGTAAAGAGCTCGATGGGACGTCGCTCGCAGCGGGCGTATTTGTCAGGACACGACGAACGTGTTAAAGATGGTGTTCAGCTCTCCGCGCTCCGCTCCTCAGTTGGCTTTTTTATCCTGTTAGATTAAATCCACAGCCTTTAATGCTTCATGTGGCAACTTGTTGTTTCATTTGACGGATATCTGTGTCAGTTTGGCCTCATTAAGTTGAAAAGCACTTCTCAGCAATTTGAAAATTTCCCCTGAACGGATATTCCCAAAATTTCTGTGTTTTTTCAGTCACCGTTTAGCTGCTTATTATAGTTTTGCTTGACAGAAAAAAAAAACGAAACGAATGCCAGGATTCTTACCCACTTGCAGAAAATGACATCTTGTGTCTGTGTATTTTTGCAGCGTATTTAGGTAATACACTGATTGTCTCCTACTGGCTCAGACTGCACTGAAGACTTGTGATCCTAAAATGCTGTGGTATTTTAAATAAGCTTTAAGGCTATTTAACCTCTTCTTTTTTTTTCTTATTTTTCTTTTCAAGGTTTTTTCAGGCGTCGTTATGTAAGGAAGTCAGTGGCCCAGAATGAAGCTTGTTTTTTTGTTTTAAAAGGCTACAGCGCCCACAGCTGGACACTGCCTGTCAATGCCTGATGTGCATACAGTGAGCCTCATTGACAAGAGCAGCAGGACTTCTCTGCAAATGAAAAAACAAATGCGATTTTCCTAATCACTAATTAAAAATACAATTGAATGGTGAAGACATTAAAAAATATATATCCATTTAATCTGTAGAAATGCATTCCAAAAAGAAAAATATTTAAATAATTAAATGAGAATAAATGGGATAGGCATACAGTTTTCTGATGAAAACATGTTGCTCCGTTTACCCAAAATTACCAAAGTCCTGCAGCTTTAGTTTGCTTCATGGGATTCCAGCAATAGTATGTGCGATGGGCGGCCGGGTCCCATGCCCGGCCGGAACGCCCCTGCTGTATATGTTCCGGGGGAGCAACCATGGGCAGCTCAATACCTCCCCCGGGGCGTTTGGTGGCAGCCTCCCTGGTCGATGGTGATTCCCCAACCTCCCACAGGGCTCCATGAGAGATGGAGTCCTCTACAGACTGGTTGGGAGCTGGGGTGGCCTCTAGGGGGTGCTGCCTGGATTCAACAGCGCCAGGCTGGACGAGTCTTCATCCCCACCCAGGAGTGCAATTGGGACCAGGTGGTCAACCACCTGGAACAGTTCTGGGTGGGCCACCACCACTCCACGGCCAGAATCGGGAGGAAGAGAACGAAGTTGCCAGGGAGGAGTGGTGGTGCCAGAGGAAGGATTGGTTTGTGTGATACTGTGCTTGAAGTGCTTTGGGACGGTGTATTGCCTGTGGGGTTCACGGGGAAGATGTGTCCCACAGGTGAAGAAAAATAGATAGATAGAAATGAAAAACACAAACAAAAAATGAGAGTTATGATCTCACTGGATGCCCTGTTTAATTTTGATGTTTAAAGGACAAAAGCAGACGACATCCACATGTTGAACAAAGGATAGATAGATAGATAGATAGATACTTTATTAATCCCAAGAGGAAATTCAAAAAGTCTTTGTGATTTTACACGTGCCTCAGTGTGAATCTGTGCCGGGTCAGGCGCCTATATAGCACCTTATTCACACATGACACATTGAAATGATTCCACAGACCAAATATGTTCATTTTTAAAAGCTTTAGTGAAAGTTCAAAGCTGCTTGGAAAGTTGGTGGTGAGGCCAGCAGGGGGCGCTTACCCTGTGGTCTGTGTGTGGATCAACCCTAACCCTAACCCTAACTGAGGTTAAAAACAACATTGTTGCCCAGGGCCCTGATGTTAAAAATTGTGTTTCCACTGTCAGATTGTCTTCCCCATCCCTTTCCTTATCTTAACCCCTTTAAACAGGGCCTTGAGGCTAAAGAAAAAATTACTCGGGTCCCTGATGTTAAAGGTTTTTTTCTTGTCTGGTCATTGTCTTCCCGCTCCTTCCCTTTTCATAACCCTTTTGAAAACAGGGCCCTGAGGCTAAGGATGGTATCATCACTCAGGTCCCTGATATTAGAGTTTTGTTTTCCTGTCTATTGTTTTTGTAGTATTTTGTTGTGATGGTTTGTTTGTATGTAGTGTTTTAGTATTTTGATTTATATTTTTAACAGGAAACCTATGGTGGCCGTCAGGGAAAATAATGACAATTATTCATTTATTTAGTGTTTTTGGTTTATTAGTAGAAATAGTATTGTAATTTTAGGGATTTATTTAGTCTGTTGTTATTATTCTTTTTATATCTATTTTTAAAAAAAATGTATTTAAAGATCCTTATTTATTACTGTTTTTAAATATTTTACTTTTAATTGATGGGGGTATTTATATTTTTAACACTCTATTTAAGAACAGAAATATTTAAATAATTTATTAGTAATGAATGGGACATATTAAAAATTATTATATAGATATTTTAGAACATTTGGATGGACGTTTTAATTAAATTATTATTTAACAATTAGTAGTATGGGTGGGAACTATAAAATAAAAGATTTATGAATGGGACAAGTGTACCAATGCGTTTTTGGATATAACCTTCGGGTTATTATCCCCTACCCCAACCCTAACCCTAACCCTGAGCTCAAAGAGGGCAAAGCTACAGCGACGATAAACTTGTAAAGACCCTTGTTAGCACATAGGACCTGGTTGTGCTGCCATTTCTCCCCACAAAGATTGTTAAATAGCAAGGAAAGAAAACAAAGAAAACAGTTATGGAAGAACCTAAGAGAACAAATTACATACATCGGTATATTTTGACTGAACAATTACACACGGTTACTTTACACCACAGTCCCAATTTAATGAAAATCCCCTTTATCTGTTGGGCCTAAGTTGCCTTGAAAACTTGCACATTGACTTGTCGCTGTTCTGCCAATTATTCTCCCAAAGTTTGTTACCCAGCAAAGATGGAAAACAAAGAAAACAGTTATGGAAGAATCTAAGAGAACAATTTACACAGATAGTTAACAAAAAAATAGAGAAAAAATAGATTTTGCGAAGTAAAAAAAAGTTTTCTTGTTTAAGAAAAGTTCTTTTATAGCTTATACAGTCATATGAAAAATGGAAGATTTTGTACAATGACAGAAAGAGGAGTTGGAGAACCCTCTATAATGGACAAGTGACCTGAGGTGGTCTGAGACTTATAAAGAAAACTGAGCTTCAGGATTTCAGGGGCACCTGGGTTGGCGTTGGGGTCGGGGGTCACCAAAGGTCACTCTAGGAGCACGGTCCCAGGAGTTCCGTACACCACCGAGGTGTTCTCTGCGCTTCTGATCGCATACCCACTGGGCTTGGATTCGGAAGCATGGCTTGAATTTTGGCTCTACTGGCAGACAACATGGGTGCTAAAAATGGCTTTAGGTGTTTGCAAGGAAGAAGAAAAGAAGGAAAAATGCAGATGGGGCGAGTAGGAGCAGATACCGTGATAGACAGGATTCAAACCCTGGTTTCGGTAAGTTAACATTTGTTATTTTTGTTATAAATCATGGTTTTGTCACTTCTGGAATTTGTTTTGTTTAATTTGGAATTTGTTTTTTTTCAGGTATTTGACACTGTTATCATTTTTCATTTATTTTGGCACCACTTTGTAAGTTTTGGAAACGTTTCTCATTATTGAAGCCACACTTTATTTTTTAAACCGCAATTATTTGTCTATTTTATAACATCATAGCATGCAACTGTAAGGATAGCATCATGCTGTTCTTTATCATTGAAGTCTGCAGGTAACAAAAATCTAAAAACATTGCATCTTTTTTGCCGTGTAGTTACTTAGGGAAAGGATTTGCGGAAGCTGTAGCTTGGGGTCTGTATTGCTTCTATCAGCAGCCATACCTCATGCACTTCAGAAGAGACGGTCATCCACCTGAAACTAAGTGCGTTTGGGTCTGGCCAGTACTTGGATGGGAGACCATCTAGGAAAAGCTGGGGTAGCTGCTCAGAAAGTTATTGGTGAGGCCAGCAGGGGGCGCTTACCCTGTGGTCTGTAAAGACCCTTGTTAGCACACTGGATCTGATTGCTCTTTCACTTATTCTCCCAAAGATTGTTACCCAGCAAGGATGTAAAACAAAGAAAACAGTTATGTAACAACCTAAGAGAACAAACTATGTACATAGGTATATTTTGATTGAACAGTAACACACGGTTACTTTACACCACAGCCCCAATTCAATGAAAGACCCCTTTAGCTGTTGGGCATGAGTTGCTTCGAAAGCTTGTATATTGTAATCTTTTTTAGTTAGCCAATAAAAGGTGTCATTTTACTTGACTTGTCGCTGTTCCTCAAGAAAATTGCCAGTCCACATACATAGAAACTCCATCAAACACCCCAAATTCCCACTGTTAACTAGAAAGAAGGGCCAGTCCCAAAAAAATCCCACATATATATACAGTCGTATGAAAAAGTTTGTGATCCCCTCTCAGCCTGCATAATAATTGACTCTCCTTTCAACAGTAAAGATAACAGTGGTGTGTCTTTCATTTCCTATCCGAGTACTGCGGTGTTTTCTGAACAAAGATTTTTAGAGACGCAGTATTTAGTTGTATGAAATTAAATCAAATGTGAAAAACTGGCTGTGCATAAATGTGGGTCCCCTTGTCATTGTGCTGATTTGAATGCCTGTCACTGCTCAATGCTGATTACTTGGTTGGATGAGCTCGTTAAGCCTTGAACTTCATAGACAGGAGTGTCCAATCATGAGTGGTAAAAGGTATTTAAGGTGGCCAATTGCAAGTTGTGCTTCCTTCCCTTTGACTCTCCTCTGAAGAGTGACAGACAGCATGGGATCCTCAAAGCAACTCTCAAAAGATCTGAAAACAAAGATTGTTGAGTCTCCTGGTTTAGGGGAAGGCTACAAAAAGCCATCTCAGAGGTTTAAACTGTCAGTTTCAACTGTAAGGAATGGAATCAGGAAATGGAAGGCCACAGGCACAGTTGCTGTTAAACCAACCCAGTAGGTCTGGCAGGCCAAGAAAAAAAATACAGGAGCGGCATATGCGCAGGATTGTGAGAATGGTTACAGACAACCACAGATCACCTCCAAAGACCTGCAAGAACATCTCGCTGCAGATGATGTATCTGTACATCGTTCTACAATTCAGCACAATTTGCACAAATAACATCTGTATGGCAGGGTGATGAGAAAGAAGCCCTTTCTGCACTCCCGCCACAAACAGAGTCGCTTGTTGTATGCCAATGCTTATTAAGACAAACAAGCTTCATTTTGTAACAAAGTGCTTTGGACTGACGAGACAAAAAGCATCAGTCACAAAGTTGAAGTTACGCAGGGGTTGGATATTCCAACAATACAATGACCCAAAACACAGTTGGAAATCTACAAAGGCATTCATGCAGAGGGAGAAGTACAATGTTCTGGAATGGCTGTCACAGTCACCTGACTTGAATATCATCGACAATCTATGGGATGATTTGAAGCAGGCTGTCCATCAAATTGAACTGAACTGGAGAGATTTTGTATGAAGAATGGTCAGAAATACCTCCATCCAGAATCCAGACACTCATCACAGGCTATAGGAGGACAGCGTCTGGAGGCTCAAAGGAGCAAAAGGAGGCTCCACTAAGTATTGATGTCATATCTCTGTTGGGGTGCCTGTCTAATTTTGTTATGATGCATATTGCATATTTTCTGTTAATCCAATAAACTTAATGTCACTGCTGAAATCCTACTGTGTCCATAAGGCATGTCAGATATTAAAGGAAGTTGCTACTTTGAAAGCTCAGTCAATGAGAAAAAAAACCTAAAGAATTAAGATGGGTTCCCAGATTTTTTCATATGACTGTATACAGAAATATGCACAGAACTCTCAATATGACCATAAGGAACAAAAGATGCCCCGACCAGATGAGGCAGATATCTCTATATAAATAAAATCTAATGTCTGTCCGTACGTCTGTCTGCTTTTCACGAGAGAACTACTTAATGGATTTCTATCGGGTTTTTTTCTACTAATTTGCTTGAACATTCCGGTTGATTTTTCGACCTCTCTCATCATGCTAAGTATCATAGTTTAGTTGCACCACCGATTTTTTCGCACAAATCTGAGAGAGAGGCTGCGGGCCGAGGGGAGGGGATGGCACAACCTCAGGAGTAGGGAGCCGGGCGGGGCCGTCCTCACTCACTCACATGCCAGCCTCCATCGAGTCACTCTACCTCTCACTCCTGGCCTCTGCTTAGCTAGCGATACCTGTTTGTTCAGCAGACATCATCATCTAGAGATTGTTAAGGAGTAACGTTTGACATTTTTGAGAGAGAAATCAGAGTTATGTGTGTTTTAGAGGGTAGCTGCTGATTGGCAGAGATATCACGGCCATGTACTCTTCTCCCTATGCGGGAGACGCTCTCCTGTCAGAGCTGAACGTGATCAGATACAGGGCCAACGTTTTACATTTTTGGCAAAGAAATCACAGCTACATTCTCACCCCTGATAGCAAAACCAAAAATATTGTATATCAAGAGGACCTCGGATACAGAAGCTATCGATATAAATTCTTCTCAATACAAATTACATTTTTTTTATTGATTTTTAAAGTTTGACCTGTTTCACCACTACACGGGCAGAGCTGCGGGGGACAGCTAGTATATACTTAAGTATATTCAACACCCACAGTATGACTTACAGAACAAAAGACGCCCCCCCTTTCTCCAACCCAATCAGGTAAAGCACATAAATATAAGCAATACGCTTAAGACAGGTGTGTATCCACACGAGTCCAGACCGACACTCCAACGGGTTATTGTCAATGTAGAAATCAGAAACATGTGAAGAGGAAAATCATATTGGGATGGAAGATGGAAAACAGCACTACTCCATCCATCCATCCATCCATTATCCAACCCGCTATACCATAACTACAGGGTCACAGGGGTCTGCTGGAGCCAACACAGGGCACAAGGCAGGAAACAAACCCCAGGCAGGGCACCAGCCCACCGCAGATGGCACTATCCCGAAAGTCACAAATCTCACCCTCTGAAATCAGCAAGCCAATGCATATGGACTGTCTTCTGAAGAAAAAGGCATTCAGGTGGCCACCTCACTAACCTTGTCCCAGCACCAAGGCGAGACTTTTCTACCTTTTTTTCCTCTGTGTTGATTGTGTCCACCGTATTGCCCTTGGTTTGATTTTTACTTGTAATGCAAATCGACCATTCCTCTCGATCACTTTCTTCTCGCTGGTTTTAATTTCGGCACTCCGACCCCTCATTGGCTGCAAACTGGAACAGTTTTTCGTCGGACCTTTCAGGTCCCACCCATGAAGGCAATGCCGTCAATCACTGCCTTGAAACTCCCGATCTTGAACTGCGAAAGGCTCCTCCACCTAAAAGCCCCAGCTGTCCGCCACACCTTCTATTACTCCCTATTTTTGTAATAAATTCCTTTTCTTTTTCTATAATACCAGCCATGGTACCTGTCAAAGACAGATAATACATTCATATTTAAAAACATTTGTCCTCTCTTGCCCTACATGTACCTTCAGCTCCTTTCCTCTGCATATCTCTCTTCACTCCATCACGTTCCCATCATTCCTTTCTCACCTCCTGTCAGGTTTTAAGGTAACGCTCTCGGCGTCCGACTTTACACCTATTCGTGCATCTCGCACTTCCTCTTTCGTCATATCACCAAAGCCAAACTGACCAATCAGACAAAAGCTAACCTGACCAATCAGGTTTCTCTTTGAAGGCCTGGGAATGCAGATGTTAGTGCTTTATTATATAGCAGGTACTCTTCTTGGCTTTATTTTTGGTTTACTTTCATCTTAGAAGTCACCAGACAAATAAGTGTTCAGTTGAGATTGTTTTCTAACCAGAATTTGGGGTAAAGTAATCCAAGTCAGGCAACCCAGAGTACTTTGTGGATCCTCTACACTGAAAAAAGTATAACATTGATGTTGTTCATTCAACGTAAATTTTGTCTTTCAAGCAACTTAAGATTAGTCATTTAGTGTTGCAGCTTGAAATATTTGGTTTCAGATCTCAATCAAAGTAAAAAAAAAATGTTTGTACCAAATTAAGTTATAGTGGAGGGAATAAACGTAAAAATCCTATTTCATTTAACTTAATATTTTAGGTTGTTCATGTGCTGTGTTTGGGGGCCGTTTGTACATTCTTTCATTCGAACTTTCCAGTTTGATGGCTTTCCAACTGCCTTAAATGAAGAACAACTTAAAAAACAAGATTTACTTCAGTAAAAAAAAACAAGTGACTTGCACCCAATAACTCTAAATGATTTGCCTCAACTTAAAAATTGTGGGATCAATAAGCTAAAAAGAGTTATATTGGTTCAGATTGAAAATATTAAGTGTGAATCATTCACATTTTTTTTTCAGTGTAACTCAAACTGCCACTTTGAATGGATGACACTCTCAATTCATGCCTAGCATAGAAAGGCCCATCACTTTGTATTCTTCTTCTGCTTTCAGCTGCTCCCGTCAGGTGTTGCCAGAGCAGATCATCTTTTTCCATATTTTACTGTCCTCGTCATCTTTCCCTGTCACACCCATCATCTCCTCTCTCACCACATCCACAAACCTCCTCTTAGGCCTTCCTCTTTTCCTCTTCCCTGGCAGCTCTATCCTTGGCACCCTTCTCCCAATATACCCCTCATCTCTCCTCTGCACATTACTATTGAGTAATGAAATGAAGGGATTGTGTTCAAAAAATGCTTTAGTTGCCTCACATTTTTATGCAATCGTTTTGTTCAACCCACTGAATTAAAGCTGAAAGTCTGCACTTCAACTGCATCGGAGTTGTTTCATTTCAAATTCATTGTGGTGATGTACAGAACCAAAATTAGAAAAAAAGTTGTCTCTGTCCAAATATTTATGGACCTAACTGTATATAGGGTGGCCCAGATCTAATTATGCAATTTTCATTACGCTATAAATTATTAAGTTTATTACATAGAAAATCACACAAACAAATTCCTTTTCTGAAATCATTGAGCACAAACGTGTAAAATGCTCACACTATCA
Organism: Polypterus bichir lapradei; assembly: GCA_026402145.1. Classification (NCBI taxonomy): domain Eukaryota; kingdom Metazoa; phylum Chordata; class Cladistia; order Polypteriformes; family Polypteridae; genus Polypterus; species Polypterus bichir. Next base: position 52,967,996 of record JANRMT010062834.1, read on the forward strand.
CATGTCTGATGATAGATAGATAGATAGATAGATACTGCAGATGTTTAAGCGTACTTGGCAGGATTAGATAGATAAATACATATATATAAGGTGGTCCAGATCTAATTATGTAATTTTCATTACGGTATAACCTATTAAGTTTATTACATAGAAAATCACCTAAAAAATCCCGGACCATTGAGAAGTGTGCGAATTGACGACATGAAGAATCGTCTTTGCTCCGAACTGGAATCATCCCCAGCATAAATCAAAGTCATCCAGACGATCTGGATCTACATAATTAGATCTGGACCACCCTGTATAAATTGTGCATATCAGCACGCGGGGATGGCAGTCCTTCTCCCCCCACCACCACCTTCACGTTATTCAGCACACCAAACAAGGACTACACCGACAGCTCTTTTCTTCCACTTCAGGCACTTGGTAAAGTAATTTTTACTGGAGGTCCTCTGTAACTTTACTCCCATTCGAATCTCTCAGATGACGGAAAATGTTATTGACATGAGTGATTCGGACACAACTGAAATTACAGAGGTCATAAATATTTAAGCCCAACTCCTACTGTAAAACGAAATCCCATCTGAATTGGGGGTTCAAATTAGAGTTGTCCTCCGGTAAAAATTACTCTACCCCACCTCCTGTCCAAATCAGGGATAATATTACAGAGTTCCACTGGTAATAATTACGTTGGCCCCCCCAACCTCCTGGGGTAAAACTAATCCTGTGCAAATTGGGCTTCAAACTCACAGAGGTCCACCAGTAATAATTACTTTACAACCCACCTCATACTAGCATAAAAATAATTCAGTCAGAATAGGGATACACTTGAACGATTCAGACAGGCCTAAATTTACAGAGGTCCTCCAGCAAAAATAACTTTATGGCACATCTGGGTGCAAAACGAATCCCAACTAAATGGGGTTTAAGAGAAAAAGCCCATAGGGACACATGGAGACAAACAAACTCCACACGGACCCTCGTCAGGCCAGGATTTGAACTCAGCCTGCTTGGGACGAGAGGCAGCAACACTAAGTATAGAGGAAACGTTTACTTGTTTACTTTTTGTCGTAACATACTACAGATTTTTACTCATTTATATTAGATTTGTATTTTGGAAGGCTGGGATGACGGGGTATTTATTAAGAGAGGTTTATGCATTGGCCTGGGGTCAGTAAGTATGTGGGAGAGAGCACAGGTGGGAACCATCCAGCTTGGGCTCCTGAAATACTCTAGATTAAGGAGGCCATGATAAGCGATACATATAGGTACTATATAACAGATAGATAGATAGATAGACATGAAAGACACTATATAATAGATAGATAGATAGAAATGAAAAAGACAAACAAAAAATGAGAGTTATGATCCCATTGGATGTCCTGTTTAATTTTGATGTTCAAAGGACAAAAGCAGACGACATCCACATGCTGAACAAGGGATTGATATAAATGTCTGAAGCAAGAATTTCAGAGGTGAGGAGCTCAATTCTCCTTAGAAACGGGTCCAACAGTAAACACTGTCTTCTGGTGCAGACTTTGTTTAAATAGTGGAGAGATCAGAAATGATGCTGGGGTTAGTGACTTCTTAAATTTTCTCAGGTTTTTCTCCTCTTCCAGTCTGAGGACACAAATAAATTCCTTTTCTGAAATCATTGAGCACAAACGTGTAAAATGCTCACACTATCACGTCTGATGATAGATAAATAGATAGATAGATAGATAGATGTTTAAGCGTAGTTGGCAGGATTAGATAGATAAATACATATATATGGTGGTCCAGATATAATTATGTAATTTTCATTACGCTATAACTTATTAAGTTTATTATATAGAAAATCACCCGAAAAATCCTGGACCATTGAGAAGTGTGTGAACTGATGACATGAAGAATCGTCTTCACACCGAACTGGAATCGTCCCCGCATAAATCAAAGTCATCCAGATGATCTGGACCTGCATAATTAGATCTGGACCACCCTATAGATAGATATGAAAGGCACTAAGTAATAGATAGATATTAAATTATTTATCTCTAGGGGGAAAATTTGGTTTATTACAGAAGCTCAATATATCAATAAATAAAGTCTGTTATATTATGATAAACAAGAAATGCACACCACAATGACTAAGAAGAAAGAAAACTGAAAAAAAAGATAACATCTTGACTGAGATAAACATAAAAAGAACAATCACAGTGAGGTATATAAATAATATAAATATAATGCAATAATATATTCATGTATTTTTTTATTTAACACACAAGCATCTACATACTGTATATATGTTTTTTTTTTTAATAAAAATGGTTTACTGCACATTAAAGTAACAAAAATATCCAGCAGTACCCTTTGAAATTAAAAGCATGCATATTGACTCAATGCAGTTCATATTTGTCTGTCAGTCTAAGTAATAAATTATGTATGTTTCTTTATGACATTTAATATTAACTGTTTTTTTTTTTAAATGAGCAACATTATTTGCAAAATATGCCATTAATGAAAACATTGAGTCATTTTTTATTTAAAATGATTTTTATTTAATGATGCATTTAAACGGGTGCTATTATTGTGTTCTTTAGTTAAAAAAAAAAAGATACAAAGTTAAACTGAGCCGCACAAAAAAGCCCATTTGTCATAACAATTTATTTCCTATTATGGGAATGTACTGTAATTAGATGAAAATTCACTTTCTTAAAAAAAAAAAAAAAACTGTACATTTCACATTACAAAATTGTACAATGCAAAGACGTAAAGTATCACTGGAATATGTATACCA
>JANRMT010062834.1:52983091-52995785 GCA_026402145.1 Polypterus bichir lapradei
ATAGATAGATAGATAGATAGATAGATAGATAGATAGATAGATAGATACTTTATTAATCCCAAGGGGAAATTCACATGCTCCAGCAGTAGCATACTGATAATAAACAATATTAAATTAAAGTGTGATAACAATGAAGGTATAACAGACAATAACTTTGTATAATGTTTATGTTTACCCCCCCGGGTGGAATTGAAGTGTCGCATAGTGTGGGGTCTCCTCAGTCTGTCAGTGGAGCAGGACGGTGACAGCAGTCTGTCGCTGAAGCTGCTCCTCTGTCTGGAGATGATCCTGTTCAGTGGATTCTCCATGATTGACAGGAGCCTGCTCAGTGCCCGTCGCTCTGCCACGGATGTCAAACTGTCCAGCTCCGTGCCTACAATAGAGCCTGCCTTCCTCACCAGTTTGTCCCTCTTCTTTATGCTGCCTTCCCAGCACACCACCGTGTAGAAGAGGGCACTCGCCACAACCGTCTGATAGAACATCTGCAGCATCTTATTGCAGATGTTGAAGAACGCCAGCCTTCTAATGAAGTATAGTCGGCTCTGTCCTCTCTTACACAGAGCATCAGTATTGGCAGTCCAGTCCAGTTTATCATCCAGCTGCACTCCCAGGTATTTATAGGTCTGTACCCTCTGCACAGTCACCTCTGATGATCACAGGTCCATGAGGGGCCTGGTCCTCCTAAAATCCACCACCAGCTCCTTGGTTTTGCTGGTGTTCAGGTGTAGGTGGTTTGAGTCGCACCATTTAACAAAGTCCTTGATCAGGTTCCTATATTCCTCCTCCTGCCCACGCCTGATGCAGCCCACCATAACAGTGTCATCAGCGAACTTTTGCACGTGGCAGGACTCCGAGTTGCATTGGAAGTCTGATGTATGTTGGCTGAACAGTACAGGAGAAAGTCCAGTCCCCTGTGGCACTCCTGTGTTGCTGACCACAATGTCAGAACTGCAGTTCCTGATACGCACATACTGAGGTCTGTCTGTAAGATAGTCCACAATCCATGGCACCAGGTGTGAGTCTACTCCCATCTCTGTCAGCTTGTCCCTAAGGAGCAGAGGTTGGATGGTGTTGAAGGCGCTAGAGGAGTCCAGAAACATAATTCTTACTTCACCACTGCCTCTGTCCAAGTGGGAGAGGGATCAGTGTAGCATATAGATGATGGCATCCTCTGCTCCCACCTTCTAGACATTTATTAAAAAGCAATGCAGTTAGGGTTAAGCATTAGAGTTAAAAATCATTTAACCATGTCACATTAACTACAAAACGCAGCTTTAAAAACTAAAGACATTGTGATAATAAACTAAATTGAAATGAATGACGAATCCTCCAACGATTCCATTTTGAGATTTTAATGAATCTCAACGTTTTAGACCTCCCTGAGTCTGAAAATACCATTTTTGGAATTATGTCTGTGTGTGTGTTTGTGTGTGTAAACACGATAATCTGAGTACGCTTTCAATTAGGTCAACCAAATTTTGCATACAAGTATTAGGTATAAAACGTAGATTTATAGCAACTTTTCAGCTATTTCCGTTAACTGTAAGTGATACTTTAACTTTTATTCATGCAGATGCAGAGTCCGATTTATTCAGCTTCACTTTTATAACAATTGTTCAATATATTATTAATTTGATTTGGTTTGTGGGTGACACGGTGGTGCAGTGGGTAGCGCTGCTGCCCTGAAGTTAGGAGAACAGGGTTTGCTTCCCGGGTCCTCCCTGTGTGGAGTTTCCATGTTCTCCCCGTGTCTGCGTGGGTTTCCTCCCACAGTCCAAAGACATGCAGGTTAGGTGCTTTGGTGATTCTCAATTGTTCTTGGTGTGTGTGTGTGTGCACGCCCTGTGGTGGGCTGGCGCCATGCCCGGGGTTTGTTTCCTGCCTTGGGCCTGTGTTGGCTGGGATTAGCTCCAGCAGACCCCCGTGACCCTGTAGTTGGGATATAGCAGGTTGGAAGATGGATGGATGGATTTGATTTGTTGTTGGTGGTTCTTTAATGTACATAATATGAAGTATCCATCCATCCATCCATCCATCCTCTTCCGCTTATCCGAGGTCGGGTTGCGGGGGTAGCAGCTTAAGGAGAGAAGCCCAGACTTCCCTCTCCCCGGCCACTTCTTCCAGCTCTTCCGGTAGAATCCCAAGGCGTTCCCAGGCCAGCCGGGAGACATAGTCCCTCCAGCGTGTCCTGGGTCTTCCCCGGGGCCTCCTCCCGGTTGGACGTGCCCGGAACACCTCACCAGGGAGGCGTCCAGGAGGCATCCTGATCAGATGCCTGAGCCACCTCATCTGACTCCTTTCGATGCGGAGGAGCAGCGGCTCTACTCTGAGCCCCTCCCGGATGACTGAGCTCCTCACCCTATCTTTAAGGGAAAGCCCAGACACCCTGCGGAGGAAACTCATTTCAGCCGCTTGTATTCGCGATCTCGTTCTTTCGGTCACTACCCATAGCTCATGACCATAGGTGAGGGTAGGAACGTAGATCGACTGGTAAATTGAGAGCTTTGCCTTACGGCTCAGCTCTTTTTTCACCACGACAGACCGATGCAGAGCCCGCATCACTGCGGATGCCGCACCGATCCGCCTGTCGATCTCACGATCCATTCTTCCCTCACTCGTGAACAAGACCCCGAGATACTTAAACTCCTCCACTTGGGGCAGGATCTCACCCCCAACCCTGAGAGGGCACTCCACCCTTTTCCGGCTGAGGACCATGGTCTCGGATTTGGAGGTGCTGATTCTCATCCCAGCCGCTTCACACTCAGCTGCGAACCGCTCCAGAGAGAGCTGAAGATCACGGCCTGATGAAGCAAACAGGACAACATCATCTGCAAAAAGCAGTGACCCAATCCTGAGTCCACCAAACCGGACCCCTTCAACACCCTGGCTGCGCCTAGAAATTCTGTCCATAAAAGTTATGAACAGAATCGGTGACAAAGGGCAGCCCTGGCGGAGTCCAACTCTCACTGGAAACGGGCTCGACTTACTGCCGGCAATGCGGACCAAGCTCTGACACCGGTTGTACAGGGACTGAACAGCTCTTATCAGGGGGTCCAGTACCCTATACTCCCGGAGCACCCCCCACAGGACTCCCCGAGGGACACGGTCGAACGCCTTTTCCAAGTCCACAAAGCACATGTAGACTGGTTGGGCAAACTCCCATGCACCCTCCAGGACTCTGCTAAGGGTGTAGAGCTGGTCCACTGTTCCGCGACCAGGACGAAAACCACACTGTTCCTCCTGAATCCGAGGTTCGACTATCCGACGGACCCTCCTCTCCAGAACCCCCGAATAGACTTTTCCAGGGAGGCTGAGGAGTGTGATCCCTCTATAGTTGGAACACACCCTCCGGTCCCCCTTTTTAAAGAGGGGGACCACCACCCCAGTCTGCCAATCCAGAGGCACTGTCCCCGATGTCCATGCGATGTTGCAGAGACGTGTCAACCAAGACAGTCCTACAACATCCAGAGCCTTAAGGAACTCCGGGCGTATCTCATCCACCCCCGGGGCCCTGCCACCAAGGAGTTTTTTGACCACCTCGGTGACTTCAGTCCCAGAGATGGGAGAGCCCACCTCAGAGTCCCCAGGCTCTGCTTCCTCATTGGAAGGCATGTTAGTGGGATTGAGGAGGTCTTTGAAGTACTCCCCCCACCGACCCACAACGTCCCGAGTCGAGGTCAGCAGCGCACCATCCCCACCATATACGGTGTTGACACTGTACTGCTTCCCCTTCCTGAGACGCCGGACGGTGGACCAGAATCTCCTCGAAGCCGTCCGAAAGTCGTTCTCCATGGCCTCTCCAAACTCCTCCCATGCTCGAGTTTTTGCCTCAGCAACAACCGAAGCCGCATTCCGCTTGGCCTGTCGGTACCTATCAGCTGCCTCCAGAGACCCACAGGACAAAAAGGTCCTATAGGACTCCTTCTTCAGCTTGACGGCATCCCTCACCGGCGGTGTCCACCAACGGGTTTGGGGATTGCCGCCGCGACAGGCACCGACCACCTTACGGCCACAGCTCCGGTCAGCCGCCTCAACAATAGAGGCACGGAACATGGCCCATTCGGACTCAATGTCCCCCACCTCCCTCGGGACGTGGTCGAAGTTCTGCCGAAGGTGGGAGTTGAAGCTACTTCTGACAGGGGACTCTGCCAGCCGTTCCCAGCAGACCCTCACAACACGTTTGGGCCTACCAGGTCTGACCGGCATCTTCCCCCACCATCGAAGCCAACTCACCACCAGGTGGTGATCAGTTGACAGCTCCGCCCCTCTCTTCACCCGAGTGTCCAAGACATATGGCCGCAAGTCCGACGACACAACCACAAAGTCGATCATCGAACTGAGGCCTAGGGTGTCCTGGTGCCAAGTGCACATATGAACACCCTTATGCTTGAACATGGTGTTCGTTATGGACAATCCGTGGCGAGCACAGAAGTCCAATAACAAAACACCACTCGGGTTCAGATCGGGGGGGCCATTCCTCCCAATCACGCCCTTCCAGGTCTCACTGTCATTGCCCACGTGGGCATTGAAGTCTCCCAGCAAAACGAGGGAATCCCCAGAAGGTATGCCCTCTAGCACCACCTCCAGAGACTCCAAAAAGGGTGGATACTCCAAACTGCTGTTCGGCGCATACGCACAAACAACAGTCAGGACCCTTCCCCCCACCCTAAGGCGGAGGGAGGCCAACCTCTCGTCCACCGGGGTAAACCCCAACGCACAGGCTCCAAGTCGGGGGGCAGTAAGTATGCCCACACCTGCTCGGCGCCTCTCACCGGGGGCAACTCCAGAGTGGTAGAGAGTCCAGCCCCTCTCAAGGAGATTGGTTCCAGAGTCCAAGCTGTGCGTCGAGGCGAGTCCGACTATATCTAGCCGGAACCTCTCAACCTCGCGCACTAGCTCAGGCTCCTTCCCCTTCAGAGAGGTGACATTCCACGTCCCAAGAGCCAGTTTCTGTAGCCGAGGATCAGAACGCCAAGGTCCCCGCCGCCGGCCACTACCCAACTCACATTGCACCTGACCTCCTTGGCCCCTCCCATAGGTGGTGAGCCCATGGGAAGGAGGACCCACGTTACCTCTTCGGGCTGTGCCCGGCCGAGCCCCATGGGTGTAGGCCCGGCCACCAGGCGCTCGCCATCGAGCCCCACCCCCAGGCCTGGCTCCAGAGGGGGGCCCCGGTGACCCGCGTCCGGGCAAGGGAAAACGTCGTCCACAGTTTTTACTCTTCATTGGAGGTTTGTTGAACCGTTCTTTGTCTCATCCCTCACCTAGGACCAGTTTGCCTTGGGTGGCCCTACCAGGGGCATAAAGCCCCGGACAACATAGCTCCTAGGATCATTGAGACACGCAAACCCCTCCACCACAATAAGGTGACGGTTCAAGGAGGGGAATATGAAGTATAGAGTAAGTATTTTGATCGTCCAAAAATTCAGTTTCAAGATTTTGATGAATCTTGATGTTTTAGACCTCCCTGAGTCTGAAAATACCACTGTTGGAATTATATCTGTGTGTCTGTGTGTGCAAACACGATAAGTTGAGTACGCTTTCACTTCTGTCAACCAAATTTTGCATACGAGTATGAGGTACAAAACGTAGATTTCTATCAACTTTTGAGCCTTTTCCATTAAGCAGAAGTGGTATTTTACCTTTTATTCATGCTGCTGCAGAGTCCGATTTATTCAACTTTACTTTTATAATAATTGTTCAATATATTATTAATTTCATTTGGTGTTGATGGTTCTTTAATGCACATAATATAAAAATATAATAATTGTCTTGCAGTTTACTCCTCAAATATCTATCCCCATATCTGAGGGGAGACCACTCCCGGTTAGTTTTTTTAACACATAAAGCCTTAAATGACCAAGGCCCTGCTTACTTAGCTGATCTTATCATTACTTACAAACTGGCATGCCCCACACATTAAGATCTCATGATGCCAGCTGGATTTTAATTCCGAGGATTAATAAAATAAAAGCAGGAGGTTGAGTTTTAGTTACAGAACCTCAAAGATGATGAACGGTCTGCCTGCTGCTAGAAGAGTTGCCCCCTGAGTCTCAGCATTTAAAGACTCACTACTTCAGTTTAGCACACCCTGCCTAGAGCTGCTGATTAGCTCTGTACACTGCATTTCTGTTTTTAGTCATTAGAACTAAAATATTAAATAATACAACATTTATAAACTGTTACTAACGCCCCCACTGTTCTGTTTCTCTTCTCGGTATCCTCCTGTAGCTCTTGGTGACATTGCTCTACTACCAAGTTGTTTGCCTGCCATGGAAATGTCACGACAGATAAAGGAGCGCTGGGATCTTCAGGTAGACGGGTCCTTTCATCTGATTGGCCGGCCCAGCACTAACTCCCATGATGTGGAATGGCTAGTAGTGGGGAGGCAGCTTGTGGGCCGAAGTCTCCAGGACTCTAACTGTGTGGCTTGTCTGACTCTTTTTCTACGATCTGGATGTGATCCTACAATTAGATGATGGCATGCAGGTTAGGTGCATTGGTGATTCTAAATTGTCCCTAGTGTGTGCTTGGTGTGTGTGTGTGTGTGCACTCTGTGGTGGGCTGGCACCCTGCCCGGGGTTTGTTTCCTGCCTTGCGCCCTGTGTTGGCTAGGATTGGCTCCAGCAGACCCCCTTGACCCTGTAGTTAGGATATAGTGGGTTGGATAATGGATGGATGGATGGATATTTGTTGTTGTTTTTCCATCTATGGTCACTTGTTTGTACTTTGTGTTTGTTGTATTCGCAAAAATCTGCATCCTTATATGTGATTGTTCTGTGTTTAGTGAGTGGTATCATCTCTGTTGCATTTGGCCTTGTAGTCTGTACTACTGTATTGTATTCCTGAGGTAGCCATGTTAGATTGGCCACCTTGCTCTATGAAGAGGAGTTACGTGGGTTCTGTTTGGTGTGTTTACCCCATTTGTTGGCCTACATTGCACATCCTACATACCTGGAAGGGGGTCTCTCTCTCTCTCTCTCTCTGAATTGCCCTTCCCTAGTTTTTTTTTTTCTTGTCCTCTTAGAGAGTCAAGGCTTGGGGGCTGCCAAAAAAACAAAAACTCACCTAGTAAAGTCCATTGAGGAATTCCTTGATGATTTTGGACTATAGAAGAAGTCCATCAAGTGTTGTTGTGATGGTGGAATCAAGAATACTGAAGGAGGCCTGCAGTTCCTTAGATGTTCATCCGTCATTTTCTGTGACTTCCTGGGTGAGTTTTCCATGTGCTCTTGGGCAGATATTACACTTTCCCAAAATCTCTCAGTGGTTCTGGTGTCCCGGTTGGAATGTAAAACAGAGAGCTCCGACACTGGATTTCCCGTTTGTTATTTTTTAATTTAATATATTTTTTGTATATGTATGTAAGAGCCATTTTCCTAGTTCTATAAAATGTATGAATATTTACTAGATGATAATGCATAAAATATGGGAGGTTCCTATAACCCCCGTGAATAGAATTGAGTTGGTATTTTCCTGTCATTTTCTAACAGTTTTGAGCAAACAATGTTCTCCAGTTAGTGTCCAGCCTTGCCTTGTGTAAGGTACAGAGACATACGGTTTTTTAATCGTGTCCTTGTTTGTGCTCACGTTTGTGCTTGCGCACGTGAACGTGCCTCGGTACATGTCAATGTGCCAACGGTCTACGGGCCTTTTGAGTGTGAAGTAACTCTTAAAATAAAAGATTTAAGTGTTGAACCGTATGTTTAAGGCATACAGAAGAAGAAATTAAGAACCTTTAAGTACAGAAATAACCAAAGCTTCTTCTATAGAAGATACATTTTTTCCCATTTTTTTGCCTTTATTCTATGTGTGTAACTATTTTTCTTTTTATTCTTGTGTGGATTATTTGCTTTTAACTTTCACTAAATATTTTTAAAACGAACATTTGGACTTTGAGATTTCTTTGACACGCGTCTTACCCGTGCCTGACTTCGCCTTACACATCGGCGGCTACAATGTATTTTTTTTTTTTTGACACCCATTGCATGCCCAACTGACCTGGAAGGGGGTCTCTATCTCTCTCAATTGCCAATCCCAAGATTTCTTCCATTTTTTCTTTAATAGTTTTTTTTTGGAAATTTTTTCATCTTCTTAGTGGGGGGGGGTCTGTCAAAATAAAAAAAATAGGGCCTGTTAAAGCCCATTGAGGAAATCCTTATATTACTTTGGGGTATACAATAAATAAATTGTTGTTGTTGTAAAATTACATTCGGACAAGTTTATGTTGCATTGTGGGACCTTTTCAGTTTGTGAGTTTCCATACCGTTTCACTTCCGTTTGTGGTGAAATGACAGTTAAAAATGGCTACCGGGACCCTGATGGAGACTTGTTTGATATCGTATAAACATTTTAAAATGTATTCATCTGCACAGAGAACCACAGACTTCAAAACTTTAAGGACCTTCCAAACTCAACTTGATGTAAATTTTGTGAAAAATATCTAAATAGACTATAAATAACCCAGTAACATACATCACATTAACTGTGTATTTTCACAGGTAAAAAACTGTAAAGCAACAACTGGCTAAATCAAGGATTTTAAATCAATAAATGCACGTAAACGTACACTTAAGCCATGTTTTAGCTGTCAATATCAATCAATTGTTCCAAACTATGGTGCTGTTTTTATGAATGAATTGCTGCAAAGTCACAATGGCCCAGAAAGCTAAATTTGCATAAAGTTAACATATTTGCATAAGGAACGCCCCCTTTGCAGCATCACTGTTAATTGTTCCTGATGTTCCTTCCGCACCTTAGCGTTGTGAGTAACGAAATCTTAGGGACGGCCAGCAAACTTCTTTTTCTGTGTGTGCTGAAGGACTTTTGTGGTTATGTTTCAACAAACTGGTGAAGCGGTGGCACACCGAAGGTCTGGTTTGTATGTCAGACAGCCAAATAATTTGGAAGTGAATTGCTAGTCATTAAGTTTTTTTTCACAATGTCTTTTAACTAAAATTGTAAAAGTAAATTTACAGTAAATTACTGGCTACTGAGTTGCAGTAGTATTACAGTTAACATACAGTATAAACGTTTAGGAAATTAAGGTAATTTTACATCAGCATCCTGCCACATCACATTCACTGTGTGGCCCAGTTTACTGTGAAGTCTCCATATTGCATTTTATTTTTGTTGTAATATTAGGGGGCTTTGCCCCCTACTCACTTTGCTCGCCAACACCCCTGCCTGTGCTACACACCAGCAACTTCACATCTCTGCCGCTCGCAAACAACACCATTTTTAATTTGACTTTTCTAAATCTCTTTGCATTAAGTCTTGTCTCAAAGATTTTGAAATTTTCACTTTCACCAAACAACAAATCTTTTAATTCTCATGGATAGGCCTCTTCATTGGGAAGAAACACTACTTTTCCTTGATGGCAAAACAAATTAGATGATCTACAAGTCTCCGACTTAAAATTTAAAGCCAAACAATATCTACATACTTCTGTCATATCATCCATCCATTATCCAACCCGCTATATCCTAACTACAATGTCATGGGGGTCTGCTGGAGCCAATCCCAGCCAACACAGGGCACAAAGGCAGGGAACAAACACTGGGCAGGGCACCAGCCGACCGCAGGGCACACACACACACAGACACTCACACACAGATACCAAGCACACACTAGGGACAATTTAGAATCGGCAATGCACCTAACCTGCATGTCTTTGGACTGTGGGGGGAAACCGGAGCACCTGGAGGAAACCCACACAGACACAGGGAGAACAAGTCTGTCATATCACCTATGTCCATTGTGGAAATTATCCAGGTAAAAAAGAAGAATCCACAAAAATAAAGTTTTGGGGAACATCTCCATATATTGTCCAACGGACAAAAGAAAGCCAAAGTTGCAAAATAAATGATCAAGAGTCCTGAAAGGTTACAGTTGATACAGTTTATGGAACAAAATGGCGTTTAAATACAGTATTGAATTATGGGACAGGAAATGGTTGGCAGGAAGTGACACTGAATGCAGGAGACGGAAACAACGTCATCTAGATTGGACCGGAAGTGATGTCAGTTGAGATGGCCGGATGTGACATCATCTCAAGTTGCCAGAAATGACGTCATGGTGGCTATTTTGGAACCCGGAAGTAAGGTAATTTTTTCTGTAGAGAGAAGAGATTCAGGTAAGTACCACATGAGCAACCCCTTATCTCACGATGTTTCACTCATGTTTAGGCTTTTTGACTGCCTCCTAATCGCACGTGTGTGACACCATATATATTCATATATCTCTTTTCGCTTTTACCTTTTCATCAATGTTGCATTGAATTTCGATTCCGTGTTTGGAATTTCATAATATCAATGCAACGTCTAACTGCCCGTGAGTGAATAACAACAACAACAACGTTTATTTCTATAGCACATTTTCATACAAAAAATGTGGCTCAAAGTGCTTTACAAAATGAAGAACAGAAAAATAAAAGACGCAGTAAGAAAATAAAATAAGTCAACATTAATTAACATAGAATAAGAGTAAGGTCCGATGGCCAGGGTGGACAGAAAAAACAAAAAAATAAATAAAATCTGCAGGGATTCCAGACCACGAGTCCCCTTTGTATTTAGGGTTCTCACAGAAGGACTTGATGATGATGGTCACGTAGACTTCTAGCTTTTAGTCCATCAATGTTGGAGCATCATGATGCTTTGAGTAGGTGGCGGTGGCGCAGGTCGCCACCACAAAGAAACCGGAAAAAGAAACAGAAGAGAGAGTAGGGGTCAGTACGGATTTTAGAGCCACCATGAATAGTTATTATGATGAATTGAACATACAGAGTATCAGGATTAAGTTAAAGTGAAGTTAGGAGAAGGCCATGTTAAAGTATCGTTTCTTTCTCTCAACAAGAACTGTGTCTGACAATAGCATTCATACAAATGAGAAATTATTGAACCGTGCGTGAGGTTGTAAATGTTTTAGATGTGGACGGGACTTTTCCAAATCTCTTTGCATAAAGTCTTGTTCTCGCGAGGCTTGAAATTTTCTCTCACGGGATTTCACTTTCACCAAACAACAAATCTTTTAATTCTCACAGATACGCCACTTCATTAGGAAGAAACACTACTTTTCCCTGATGGTAACATGAATTAGACGATCTACAAGTCTCTGACTTAAAGTTTAAAGCCAAGCAATATCTACATTCTTCTGTCATATCACCTATGCCCACCTATATTCGCTCTCTTTTCGCTTTTCGTCAATATCGCATTAAATTTTGATTCCGTGTTTGGACTTTCATCGTGACAACGCAACGTATAACCGCCCGTGAGTGAATTTCATTTCTTCCTCTCAACACGAAGTGTGTCTGACAATAGCATTCACACAAATGAGAAATGATTGAACCATGTGCGAGGCTGTAAATGTTTTAGATGTGGGCGGGACTTTTCCAAATCTCTTTGCATAAAGTCTTGTTCTCGCAAGGCTTGAAATTTTCTCTCACGGGATTTCACTTTCACCAAACAACAAATCTTTTAATTCTTGTGGATACGTCTCTTCATTGGGAAGAAACACTACCTTTCCCTGATGGCAACACAAATTAGACGATCAATCTCCGACTTAAAGTTTAAATCCAAACAATATATTCGATCTCTTTTCACTTTTCCATTATTTCACAGAGTAATAATTTTCATTTGTTTGCGCTGTGATCTTTACTCTCCTTTTTTTTTATCTCTAACTCACTCTGCATGTGTATCGCACCAACGTTCTACTTTGTCTTCTACACTTTGTCTTTTATTTCCAGCCCTAGGCATGGTTAAATCTCTTGGCAGAAAGTCTCGTCTCATGGGACGTGAAAGTGTCTCTCTTCAAAAGATCACGTCTCGCCGCAGAATAAAAAGTCTCGCCTCCCAAGATTTTTTTATTGTAATAGAGAGATATAGTAATATGAAACAGTCAAGTACTGTGAATGTAATGCAATTAGTAATTCATTGTAAATTCTCAGTCACATCATTTACAGTGTATTAATTACCCCAGGACCACTGTAATTTTTAAGCTCCATTTGAAGAGGATTCATTTTTACTCTTTGACATTGGGTGGGCCCCTCCAGCCACATCTTAAACTGATTTTAGTCTTACTTAACAGGCAGAAAATTCTCTGTGAATTGTAGTGATTGTACTTCTGAGACCCATAATGTTGTATATGATGTACCACCAGGATCTATTCTGGGTCTGCTGCTCTTTTCGATCTCCATGTTGCACAAGGTGAGCTACCACAGCAACACAGATGACACGCGGCTTTATTTATCAATAGAGTCTGATGGCCCTGATGCTCTGGGCTCTCTGATCCTGTGTCTTACTTGTATTTATGAATGGACAAGCAGATACTTTGTCAAACTAAATAAGGAGAAAAAGACAGAAATCTTAGTGATCGTCAAAAATGGATATAGTAAAAGTATTAGAAATAAACTTAATCTTCTAGGCTTAAAAAAAAGAGATCGTTCCTCCCCCACACTATGCGACTCTTCAATTCCACCCGGTGGAGTAAATGCTAACATTACTCAAAGTTATTGTCTGCTTTTTTATTTTTATTTTTTCATTTTTATTACTATTTAATTTAATATTGTTTTTTTGTATCAGTATACTGCTGCTGGTTTATGTGAATTTCCCCTTGGGATTAATAAAGTATCTATCTATCTATCTATCTATCTATCTATCTATCTATCTATCTATCTATCTATCTATCTATCTATCTA
>JANRMT010062834.1:53004353-53021355 GCA_026402145.1 Polypterus bichir lapradei
GCAAGTAAATATCAACAAAAGAAAGGCTGAAAGACAAAGAAAAATACAAGCAAATAGATCGATTGAGGAAAAAGAAAATGTCCGTCAGAAAAACGCTAAAAGAAAAAGACTCAGAAGAGCAAATAGATCTACAGAAAAACAGGAAAATGAGCGTAAAAAAAATTCTCAAAGAGAAAGACAAAGACGAGCAAATAGATCTATTGAAGAAGAGGAAAATGAGCGTCACAAAAATGCCAAAACACACAGAGCTAAGAGAGCAGGTTTTACTGCGGATGAATGAAAATCAATGCAGATTGTTACAAAGTTTTACACTAAGGCAATATTAATTATACTTACTGTATTGTCATATACGTTTCTATTTTATTTTTATTATGATTTTACTTTGCACTACTGTTCTAGCGCCTGTTATTGTAAAGGGCTTAATGTCTAGTAATAATAATAATAACAGTGATGATAATAATAATAATAATAATACATTTTATTCATATAGTGCTTTTCCCATGCTCACATAACACAACGTATATACAGAATATTTAAATACAGAATAATGAAACAATGCAATATTTGAAAAAAAAAAAAAAATACCTAAATTGAAAAAGGCAAAACCAATCCAAACACAGAACTAATATAAAGTTAAAAATAATATTTGAACAGCATCAAAAACTTGAGCCGGATATTAGATGTTGGTGAAAATTTAACATTGAAACAAAGGAGATCAGACTTTTCAGCACTCTGTGATTAATATGCGTTTAAATAGCCGCCATAAATTGGCTTTTCAGTTTAAGCAAACAAAGATTAAGAGGAGACCTGACTGAAGTTTTGAAAATGATGAAGGGAATTAGTCCATTGGATTGAGACGGTGACTTTAAAATGAGTTTATGAAGAACACAGGGGTCACAGTTGGAAACTTGTCAAGGTTAAATTTCACACAATCATTAGGAAATTGTTCTTTACACAGAGAACCACAGGCACATGGAATAAGTGACCAAGCAGTGTGGTAGACAGGAGGAGTTTATGGACCTTCAAAACTCGACTTGATGTTGATTTGAAGGAATTAGGTGGATGGGATTGGTTGGATTTTTGGGCTAAATGGCCTGTTTGCATCTAAATTGTTCTAATGTTCTGTATTCCCACTGTGGACTTTAAGATGCTCCAGAGGCTGTTCATCAACTCTCTTAGGTCTTGTCATTTTTTTTTTTGTATTCTAATGCTCTGATGTTTTATATGTAACTGTTATGTGACTTTGTACTTTTCTTGTGCAGTTTCTGACTCTATGTCTATACAAGTTCACAGCAACTTGAAATGATCTGAATCATACCATATCAGACTGTGATGTGGAGGTTGATTGCTCTTCAGTGTTTTTAAGCTGTTGTATGAGATCACAGGCTGAGAGAACACAAAGGACTGGAGACCCAGATGGAAAAACACCCAGTTTAATGAGGTATTGTGGTTATGAGGAGGGTAAGAAAAAAAGCTTCAGGTTGGCAAAGGTACAGCTGTCATGGAATCCCTGAAGGCTCTGAGACACCATCTAAGCTGTGAGTCCACATTGTGTACTGTACTAGATGATGGATGAGCAGAGCTCTGTTGAGGTCACAGATCTTCTTCCAAGTCTTCTAATTCCTAAGTGTAAAGAAAAAAGAGATGAGTAACGCCAATGCTGTGTCCCAAAAAACAAGAAATGACTATCCTGTTAAGGTGAGACAAAGACTAATTAAGACTAATTAAGGTGAGACAAAGACTAATTCCAGAACAGGTAAGAGTCAAATACCAAAAAATACTCAGAAAAACCAAGAATCTAAATTCTGGTCTGAGTTTCCCTAACTTCCCAACTCTTGATTTGATCTGATATCTGTCGGTCATTTTCCAACCCTATTAGTCTTGAACAGGGTTGTGGTGGATACTGGAGCCTACGAGGTGTGGCAGAAAAGTAATGAGACTGGCAACACTGCAAGCGATCTGGCAATGCTGCGCTGTCGTCCTTGATAGAGCACGTGTATCAGTACCCTCCCATAGCTCAGTGCGAGTTTCAACTCCTTCCGTTAACTACGTGATTTTTGTGACTGCTATTAGCGAAGTTGTGTTTTTGGTTGTGCGTCACGCAAAATGGAACAGCGGAATTTGGAGCAACGTTGTGCCATTAAATTTTGTGTTAAGCTTGGAGAATCGGCAAGTGTGACGTTTGAAAAGTTAACACTTTGGCACAAATCATTTTTTGAAGGCAGAAAACACGTTGAAGATGAACACCGTTCAGGGAGGCCTTCAACTTCGAAAACCAATGAAAGCATCGAACGTGTGAACACTCTTGTGAGATCAGACCGTCGTTTAACATTAAGAATGTTGAGTGAACAATGAAAGGCTCAGAAAAAGGGTCATTCGCGTGAGACCAGACATTGCAGACAAATAGATGCTCCATCATGACAACGCCCCATGTCACACTGCCCTCTCCATAACAGAATTTTTGACCTCAAAAGGCATTCCTGTGGTTCCCCAGCCCCCTTATTCACCTGACCTCAGTCCGTGTGACTTTTTCCTTTTTCCTAAACTGAAAAATGTCCTCAAAGGACGTCATTTCGGGACTTTAGAAAACATCCAAAAGAGTGTAACGGACATGCTGAAGACCATACCGGTTGAAGACTTCCAGCGCTGCTACCAACAGTGGGAACAACGTCTCCATCGGTGTGTAGCTGCCCAAGGGAACTACTTTGAAGGGGATAACATTGATGTTTGAAAAAAATAAAAACTTTGGTAAATAAAAAATCAGTCTCATTACTTTTCTGCCACACCACGTATACCAGGAACAAACCCTGGAAAGGGCGCTAGTTCATCGCAGATCAAACACACACATACACACCCAAACCATTTAGGAGTGCCAGTTTACCTAACCTTCACGTCTTTGGACTATGGGAGTAAATCAGAGCACCTAGAGGAAACCCACACAGCACGGGGAGAACATACTTTATTAATCGCAGCGGGGAAACTGTCTTTTTGCATGACCTTTGGGGGAGTCAGAGTGCAGGGTCGGCCATTGTTCAGCAATTTTAAAGTTAAGGGCCTTGCTGCAATGAATACTCAAGAGAAATATTTGTCTATTGCCATGCCACCATCAGCCAATTAGCAGAACTGTCACATCGAAAGCAATGTGCAAAACTCTGCAGCCCATCAAAGTGACCGATGTATTAACCCCTTAACCACGAGTCACAAATTTACTATAAGGTTAGTGATGAGTGAAGCAATTCGTGCAAAAATGAATTTGTATAGAAAGTCTGTGTTTTCCTTCACAAAACATATAATCATGGAATAAATCGTTCTTCTCATTCACACGAGAACGTTTAGTTCATGTCTGGAAGTGTTTTCATGTTTATTCATAACTAACTGTTCCCCATGGTTCTGCCTGCGTAGTAGTGAAACAGGACAAACTTTAAAAAGCAATCAACAAAAAGGAATCGCTAGCTAAAGAGAGGCAAGGTAGGCTCCAAAACGTGGCGAGAGATAGAGTGTTTCGAACAGAGGCTGGCACATCAGTGAGGAGGGCCCTATCCGAGTTCCCACTTCTGACGTCATGCTTCTCCCTCCCCTCGGCCTACAGCTTCAGTATCTGATCACTCCTGCAAGCGAGCTATGATTCTTAGCGCGATGAGAGAAGTCACAGAATCAACCTGAATGTTCAAGAGAATTCTATAAAAATCCAGATCTAAATCCGTTAAGTAGTGCCCTCGTTTGCCATCTAAGCGGATGTAAGGTGCGGCCCGAGGCCGGCGTGTGAGTGAGGAGAGCCCCGCCCCTCTCCCATCAGCCTGCAACCTCTCTCTAGGATTCGCGCAAATAAATTGGTACCACAAGTGAACTATGATACTCAGCGCGAAGAGAGAAGTCGTAAAATTAACTGGAATGTTCAAGAAAATTCTACAAAAAAACAGATGTAAATCTGTTAAGTAATTCTCTCGTGAAAATTGGACAGACAGACAGCCGTTGGATTTTATATATACAGGCAGTCCCCGGGTTACTTATGAGATGGGGACTGTAGGTTTGTACTTGAGTTGAGTTTGTATGTAAGTCGGAACAGGTCCATTATTTTAATAAATGCTATTGTTGACCGACTGTAACCAAGTGCTCTGCCAATGAATGATGGCTCTCTGACTTTTTTATTATTTCTACTTTATTTTCAATGGTGATGGTTTTTCTTTTCTTTACTGTATCACCAGCACTTGCATCAGGTTTGTGTTTCAGAGACATTCTTAAAGTTGAAGACAAAAGGTAAAGATGAGCTCTTCTGCACAGCACTGTCCACGCTATCACAGCAGGAAGGCACCCGTCATCAACACGTCTGGTGTACTGACAAGACACAACTTCCTGCTAACGGTACAAGCAGACTTGCTATTGAGAATGAATGGAGGCAGCGAGGGGCGATTCACCATTCTCCCACCACACAGTCCCATCCACTACAGTATGCTGCCTGCAGCGTCCGCCCACCGAGAACGAACGTGGTGTTGCCAAAGGCGGGAAGTGAATCGCCCACCACTGCCCCCATTCAACAGGCAGCCATCCGAGGCACACTACAATGCTACCCCCCCACCGCCCCGTTCACCCTCAATGGCCTCCGTTCAGCCACAACCAGGTCACCACTTGCAGCATTACTAGCCGCCCACCGAGAACGAAAGGGGCAGCCGTGTGTGGTGGGCAGGCAGTGAAATGGCTCCATCAAGCCTCCGTCCTTCAGTCCTCCGTCCTTCACACGAGTGTTAGCTTTTGCCCCAGTGACTATGGACCATGGGTCACTGCCTGCCACCGGGAGGTGCATGTGGGACACTACACTGCGCGAGCAACAAAATCACCCCCCTCCAGCCTCCATCCAGCCACCACTTGCAGCGTCCCCAGGCCGAAGATGACAGGGCGGCAGTTACTGTGGCGCATGCGTCGCAGCTGTGGCCCCGTTTGTAAGTCGTAGGTCGATTATCCGTAACCTGGAGACTACCCGTATAGAGATTATGTCTGCATTGTTAAGTAATCTCTGCCTGTGTTGTTAAGGATGTGCCTGCTGCCTTACATGCAATGTCATAGCAACCATCTTAATTATGATAAGAGTCTTACGTCAGTAAGAGTCTAAACATTGTTAAAAAAGGAAGTAAAAGTATATTAGAGAATATACCAGTTAAAAAATTAGAAATTTAATTTTGGGATTAGCAATAAATAGAATTTGCAGCAAAATTATGGTGTTTCATTTCACAAAAAAATAATGTCATCAATAATTAAGTGGAAATTATTTTTATTAAAGTTTTGTACACGTAGTGCAGAAAACCACAGACGACCCTGTAGCAGTGCTACTTAAATGGACTGCAAATCCCATCAACCTCAGATGTTCTATTTAATTAGGCAGCCTTGGTGGTGAACCCACCTCTTCCACTCCCCAGGTCTGAAAACTGGCTCCACTGCCATCTTGGAGTCAGCCCATAGGCAATTTGCATCTGCAGAATTCGTTGTTGCATTTATTGTGTGTTTTTTTGCTCATTTCACTTCAATTATATATAGAATCACCTTTAGTAAACCAAAACCTTTATAATCTCTTGGCTTTATTCATTTCACACAGGCCATGGGGGTCAAAGGAATTTCCTTCAGAACTTAGAGACAGATCTGGTGAAAGCTATGATAACATTTCTGCTACATTGAAGATACCCGAGAGCACAGTGGCCTCCATAATTGTTAAATGAAAGAAGTTTGGAAGAAGCATTACTTTTTCTAGACCTGGCCACTCAGGCCAAACTGATCATTCATATGAGAAGGGGGGCCTTGGTAAGAAAGGGAACAAAGAACCCAAAGGTAACTCTGGCTGAGCTGTGTGGAGATGTGAGAAATTTCCAGCAGGACATTCGCCAAGAGACAAATAAAAGCCCACTTGGAGTTTGCAAAAGGCACCTAAAAGACCATCAGACTATGAGAAATATATTCTTAAAAACATGAAGCCAAGATTCAACTTCTTCTTCTTCTTCTTCTTCTTCTTCTTCTTTCGGCTGATCCTGATAGGGGTTGCCACAGCGGATCATCTTGTTCCATATCCTTCTGTCCTCATCATCTTGCTGTGTCACACCCACCACCTTCATGTCCTCTCTCACCACATCCATAAACATCCTCTTAGGCCTTCCTCTTTCCCTCTTGCCTGTTAGCTCTATCCTTAGCACCCTTCTCCCAATATACCCAGCATCTCTCCACTGCACATGTCCAAACCAACACAATCTCGCCTCTCTGACTTTGTCTCCCAATCTTCCAACCTGCGCTGACCCTCTTATGTCCTAATTTCTAGTACTGTCCATCCTCGTCACACCCAATGCATGTTTAACTTTGTCACCTCCAGCTCTCTATAACATAGCTGGTCTCACTACTGTCCTGTAAACCTTCCCTTTCACTCTTCCTGATACCCGTCTACCACAAATTACTCCTGACACTCTTCTCCATCCATTCCACCCTGCCTGCACTCTCTTCTTCACTTCTCTTCCACAATCCTCGTTAGTCTGTACTGTTGATCCCAAGTATTTAAACTCATTCACCTTCGCCATCTCTACTCCCCTCATCCTCACCATTCCGCTAACCTCCCTCTCATTCACACACATGTATTCTGTCTTGGTGATCCTACTGACCTTCATTCCTCTCCTCTCCTCTCATATCTCCAGCTCTCCAGGGTCTCCTCGACCTGCTCCCTACTCTCCCTACAGATCACAATGTCATCAGCAGACATCATAGTCTAGGGGGACTCCTGCCTAATCTCATCTGTCAACCTGTCCATCACCATTGCAAATAAGAAAGAGCTCAGCGCAGATCCCTGATGTAATTCCACCTCCGTCACTCCTACTGCAGACCTGACCACAGTCACACTTCCCTCATACATATCCTGTACCACTCTTACATACTTCTCTGCCACTCCCGACTTCCTCATACAATACCACAGCTCCTAACGAGGCACCGTGTCATATGCTTTCTCCAGGTCCAATATTCTGTTGAGTCAAAACTCTAAAGCAAAGTCATATTTTTGTTGAATGTGGAATGAACAATGATGGAGGCTGATTGCTCTTGTCAGTTTCAGGTTATTTCAGAGACAATTGCGGATTCTTCTTTTTTTTGTGGAGGGTTACCAACAACTTTGTCCCATCTGTGTGTGTGAAAGTGCATGAGCAGTCCCTCACTGGTTCTGGTGTCCTATCCAGAGACAGTTCCTACTTTGTGACTGATGCCACCAGTGCAGGCTTCATCACCCCTTGACCCTGATGTGGATCAAGCAGGAGTGACACTGTCATGTCATGTTCTATCCATCATTACCCTTTTCATTCAGGGTTGGGTAAGCTGAAACTTATTCTTGAAGCCTCTGATGCAAGGCAGCAACTAACCCTGGAAATGGCATCAGGCAGTCACAGGTGACACTCACCGACGATGAACCGACGTGATCCACACTCACTCATACAGGTCGATTTCGAGTCACCAATTAACCTTAAATGTTCATCTTTGAGATGCGGGAGGAAAAGTCAAGCAACAAAACAAACAATCTCAAACCTGTTTGATCCAATTCAGGGTCTCAAGGAACACACAGACAGCACATACTGTCACATACAGGTGCATAGGGGACAGCTTAAGGGGTCTAGTGATTGTAATTCCCTGCCACTCTTGAGGATGGTGCTGTGTCCTAATCCCTTTTCTCCTACTCCCTCTGCAGAGCAGAACATTGACGACAGTAGCAAAGCTGACATCACTTCCGGTGTTCGTCCACCTGGACCCGTCTCTTCCTGATGAAGAAGATCTGCCATCATGAGTCCGTTCTGTTATGAAATTCACATCTGTGAAGACATCTCTGCAATTGTTATGTGTTTTCTTTTGCTGCCAGTCATTCAGCTTTATGGGGTTACCAAAGTGGTACCCCAAACTTTCTCATGGTCTTATATTTCTCTTATAGTATACACACGAGGACAAGTAACAACATTGGTAAATCTTTAAGTGAGACATCTTAAATGTAAAAAATTCATAGACCTCTTCAGGCTAAGATTCATTTAACAAGAGAGAAGAACAATGCATGGTCAAGATCTTTGGATAAGATGACTGTTCAAGTCTTTTGAAGTTTCTGATGAGTTTTTCCATACAATGTCTGTCCATAAAACTCTTGTCTCTATTCAAACCATGTTGTAATATATTCAATTTTAGCATGAGTTTCTCTCTTGCTGTGCTAAAATGTAATACATTACAACATGGTTTGAATACTGCGGTGGGCTGGCGCCCTGCCTGGGGTTTGTTTCCTGCCTTGCACCCTGTGTTGGCTGGGATTGGCTCCAGCAGACCCCCGTGACCAGGATAATGAATGGATGGTTGGATGGATGGTTTGAATAGAGACAAGAGTTTTATGGCCAGGTATGAGGATTGTTTGACTGACCCTGACAACCTGACTACAGATCCACACTGTATGGAAAAACTCATCAGAAACTTCAAAAGACTTTGTTGGACTGTCATCTTATCCAAACATCTTGACCATACATTGTTCTTCTCTCTTGTTAAATGAATCTTAGCCTGAACAGGTCTATTAATGTTTTACATTTAAGATGTCTCACTTAAAGATTTACCAATGTTATTTCTTGTCCTAGTGTGTATATAAACACAGGGAATTCCAGTTTCTGTATTACATCTCGCCTGAAGAAGGGGCCTAAGTTGCCTTTGAAAGCTTGCATATTGTAATCTTTTTAGTTAGCCAATAAAAGGGGTCATTTTGCTTGACTTCTCACTACATTTATAATGGCTAAAACAGACCCTAGTCTTATAATATATAAATTGTCACACATGTCCACATGGAAGGCAGCTAAAGGGCCTGAATAAGGGAAACTCCACGCCAGACCAGGGGGTGACGGAGTGTACTGATCCTTTCTCTCTTTCCACTGCAGGTTTCTGCCTGGTCCTGATGATGGCACTTCCGGTCCCAGGGTACAATGATGGCACTTCCGGTTCCGGCCACGATGACCTCACCAGGGGGCGGCCTTAGGGATGTGCTAACTGTGCACCTGCACAGGGCCACCAAATCCCAGGGGCCGCCATGCCAATATATATTGAATATGAAACAGAAAGAGAAAATGATGACACAGCTAAAAACACAGCGGCAAATTTCGGCAAAAGTTAAACGCTTGTGTCATGAGCACGAGGCGGCTATGCAGTGTCCACAAGTGCATAAGATACCATATTGACATTGGCGGGCGAAAGGGCCACCGATTCTTTCTCTGCCTGGAGCCACCCTGACCTCACTTCCTCTACTCTCCTTTAAAACTGCCATCTTTGCCTCATCAAGACAGTTCTGTTTCGGACTTGAACCTGTACACAATTTAACTATTTTGCAGCCAGGAAAGATTCTACGGGTGGCTGCCCCAAATCTTTTTGTGGCTCTTTGTCTCTTCTTTGACAAAATGAACAAATACTGATAGCTGCATATGGCATATGACAGATACAATAGCTATTGATAATAAAACGTCTTTGAATTTAATGATTGTCTAATTTTTTATGACAGCGCCTTCTTTTCTGTGCTGCATGTGAAGCGTTTTTCTTCCTTGGATGTCTTTAATGCAAATTATATTCAGGACTGTAAATGTATGTTAGTGTGATTAAAGATGCCCTCAGCAAATGGAATTAATTGACTTTGTTTATATTAACATTATGAATAAATTATACTAAGACTTGTATTTATGTCAAATGCTATTTGTTAAATATTAATAGATATCCCAATGCACTTTAAGTTCATACTAATTGTTTCAGCAGCAATGTAATAATTCATTATTAGTCAAAACACACTGATTCTAATTTCCTTATTATTGGTGTTTTGAGGCTTCTAATTTATATTCAGCAATTTGCCTTGTTTAAAAATTCCTAGATATGCAGCGCATTCATGAAGTATTTAGACCCCCTTCACTTCCTGCACTTTATTGTGTGGCAGATCTAATTTTAAAATAATAAATCTGGCCTTCTTCTCCATCCATCTACACTCAGTATCCTATAATGACCAAGTGAAGACATTATTTCAGAAAAGTTTGCAAATTTATGAAAAATCAACAACTGAAATCTCTCATTCATGGAGGTGTTCAGACCCTTAATTCACTACTTTGTAGAAGCCCCTTAGGTTGTGGTTCCAGCTTTGATTGTTCTTGTGTTAAGTCTCTACAAGCTTTGCCCACCTGGATTTGGCCAGTTTAAACTTCCAGGCAGATCCCCTTATGCTCTACTAGAGTTGATGAAAAGCATCTCTGAGCTGCCATCTTAAGGTCTCCTCACACATGTTCTATGGGGTTTAAGTCTGAGCCACTCAAGGACACTCGGGGATGTGTCTCGAAGCCACTCCAGCGTTGTCTTGATTATATGCTGTGTTGTGGAAAAAAACGAGTCTTCGGAAAGGCAGTCAGAATTTAGACTTTATTGCAGAGCTTAGGAAACAATTGCAGAGCACATAAATCCAATGATGGATTGGGCGCGGCTCATTTTTATATCAGTTCTAATCACAAAATATCCCCGATCCATACATATTATCTATATTATCGTCACAATATTGATCTACTGTACCTGTTTTCATAACAATTACCTCACCTGGTAAATTTCTTATCTCTGTTTTCCTCTACGGAGCGCTAGCTCCCTGGTTGAAATAAGTTCTTTTGCAATTGTGGCGTCTTAAGTAACCCGAAACGATCTCTCTATTATATAAAAAAAAAGGTCTTGGCAGGGAGACTAGGGAGATGAGACGTGATCTTCTCGGAAGACAATTTGACGTCACGTGAGACAAGGAAGTGAGACAACATTTAAAACAAGTTCATGGACATCTAACCTAGCAGTTGTTGGAATGCTTTCGGTAGACGGACATCATGTGCTCCCAGCTCTTAAAACAACGACAAGCGACAAGAAGAACACACAGCTCGCCAGCAGCAACAAGCCAGCAGATGATCCAACCGCTTCTCCTTAGTGTGCATTCATTCCAATCTCAAAACGTGAGCGGCAGAGACACGAAGTGGCAAAAGGACAGCTTCTGTACAGGCTTTTACATGAGCGATGTGAAGCATGACAAACAAAACACGCAGTGCACCAGACGCAGCAGCAGAAAGACAGCAGCTGATCTGGCGGCATCTCCTTAGTGTGTGTTCAGCTGACCGCCCTTCACAATGCGAGCAGTGTTATATGCCCTGCGAGAAAGAGATTTAACCATGCAAGGGGGCTGGAAATAAAGGACAACTATTGTTTTTACAAAAGTTTTAAAGTAAAAGTGAAAATAATGCATATGTAACAATTCCCATGAAAATAACAATCTCTGTTTCCTCCGAGTACTTCGGTTTCCTCCCACAGTCCAAAGACATGCAAGTTAGGTGCATTGGAGATCCTAAAATTGTCCCTAGTGTGTGCTTGGTGTGTGTGTGTGCCCTGGGGTGGGCTGGTGCCCTGCCAGGGGTTTGTTTCCTGCCTTGCGCCCTGTGTTGGCTGGGATTGGCTCCAGCAGACCCTTTGGGTTTTATCATAGCAGGGGTACTGAGATGCTCCCCAATCCTGCCTGACCCGCTGCCACACCAGTACACTGTGATGTAGGTAAGACTCTGCATCCTGTGCCCATCCAGTTTCTCCCAGTCTTCACCTTGATTCTAGACTGTGTCACAGGCATGCACCTTGGGGACAGCTTAAAACAGGGGTGCCCAACTCCAGTCCTGGAGGGCCGCAGTGGCTGCAGGTATTCATTCTAACCCTTTTCTTAATTAGTGATCTGTTTTTGCTGCTAATTAACTTCTTTTCAATTAATTTTAATTGACTTTGTTTTAAGAAATGTTTCCCTGAATTTCTTCATCGTTCCTCTGCTTCATTTCTTTCCTTAAATGGCACCCAAACAGAAGTGAAATGTGAAGTGAGTGAGCCAACAGAAGACCAACTAAGTCGGGGCCTCAAACCCCAACCAATTTCACTCCAACCAGTTGCTTAATGAGGCGCTGAGTCTTGTCATTAATTAAACTCGTTCTTTAATTCCATGGCTTGTTGTTGCTCTCATTGTACAATAGCAAACATTTCTGAAATTGTGGATTGTTTCTTTTCTAAGAACAGATCAGCATTCCTGAGACCTTCACCTTTTTTTTATTTTCGGATATTGTGTGGTGGTCACAGTTTGCTGGTCCTGGTTTTGCCTCATTTTGTATCTCATTACTGTTTGGCTGCTAATTAAGGAAAAAGAAACAATTGAGGGGTCTGAGTCTTCAGGAACAAGTCAATTAAAATGAATTCAAAAGAAGTTAATTAGCAGCAAAAACAGTTCACTAATTAAGAAAAAGGTTAGAATGAAAACCTGCAGCCACCGTGGCACTCCAGGACTGGAGTTGGGCAAACCTGGATTTAAAGCTCTGGTGGTGGTAATTCCTCACTGATCGACAAGATGGTGCTGTGTAGTTACACCTCTTCTCTTCCTGCCTTTACAGGCCAGATGATTGACAGCTCTACCACCTCTGACATCACTTCCAGTGTGGACCCCTCCACTTCCTGCCCTGGCCTGTACTTAGCCAGAAGTGCTGCCATCTTGGAGCAGTCACTTTGAGACTTGCATTTATAAAGACATCTTTTTGCCCTTTATCATCATCACATGTCTTTTCACTTACCATATATACTCGTGGATAAGTCGGGAGTTGATTTTAACATATCATTTCTGGTATTTTATAATGTTGGTCATATAAGTTGAATGCAGAAAACTCACGCTATTGGCCCAAGAGATTATGATATACTAATGCCCACCTGAGAGAGTAACCACGGAGCGCACTGCCTTTTTTTCCTATGTATTGTGCCAACGTGACCACACGGTAATACCCAAACTATTCTGAAGCAACGTTTGCACTGTTTTGTGTTTTTTTGTGTCTCACACCCTCACGCACCTTTATCGTAAGAGCATCCTTTATCTACGATGGGGTGTTCGATTAGAAGAAAATATGAAGCTGGTTTTAAATTAAACATCGTTGAAGTACCAAGAGAAATTGGTAACTGCGCTGCTGCAACAAACTTCAATGTGCCTGATAACCTGATGAGAGACTGGAGGAGACAAGAAGATGTAAAAAAAATGTAAGCGTCTGATTCTATGATTGATTTTTTCAGGTTTCAAGACCCGACTTATACGTGATTATATAAGGTACATGGGATTTCCCATGCGGGTGCCCCAGATCTTTACACTTGTCTGTGTTTGTTTTATTACACCTGGAAGACTTTTGGGTCACTGGACTCCCTGGACTGCAGTCTCCTCTCACATGGGTGACTAAAACCCCTCACCTTAAGGTACTGATGAGAAGTTTCAGGTTGTTCCTGTTCTTGTGTTCTGGTGAGGGGTCTTTAAGCTTCATGTTAGGCTTAGCCACCTGTGGAGGTGATAACTGATACTAAAGGTAATAAGAGCATTTGGTCACATGTGTATTGTGTCATGCACGAGCGCATGGGGAGCAGTTTAAGGACTCGGACCACATCGCGACAACCCATGCCGAGGGACAGAGGCGGCGCACTAACCTTTCTCTTCTTATCTCATCAGCCAGAATGAGAACGCACCGCAGTAAGAAAGCCCGGGGTAAACAAAAAGAAGCCATACTTCCGGGTTCCTGTCGTCCCTCCAGTCCCAAGATGATGACGTCGGTATCCCAACATGCATCTGAGTTCTTCCAGCATCCCTGATTCAATTTCCTGTCCCTCTGTGTAAATGTTCCCCTATTTTTCTGTAATTTTGTCCGGTGTGACCATTTACTTTGTATTGTGGAGACAGTACTCTATTTAAGTTCAAGTAAACCAGGGTGGAAACCCCAAAAGTTCTCTTTGTGTAACTTTATTTCTTTACAATTGTCATTAAGTTTTCATTTGTGACTGGACATTCCTCCTTTGATTGGCTCCTGATATGGAAGCAACAGACTTTCATTTCAGTAAAGCAGCTTGTGACAGATAGGGGTGCTGTCGTCCCCTTGAACCCTCAGATCAGACGCCAGACACCAGATAAAAGTCCAATAATTTTTATTCGGACAATAACATAGTGCACAAAGCACCCCGCACTCCACAATACTCATATAACTCACAATAATCACTACAATAAACAATCCTCCTACTCCCAGACGCGTTGCCACCCTTCCTTCCGACAGCTCATCTGTCAGGGATTTCCCAGAGTCCTTTATAGTCCTTGACCTGGAAGTGCATCTGAACCCTCAATCCATGTGACTTCCTAGCACTTCCGGGTCAGATCAAAAACTCTTCTTTTTCATCCCGGAAGTACGTCATTTCGATGTACTTCCGGGTTATAGGGGAAATAGAAGTCCTTGCTCCTTCCTGCAGCGTCCACCCATGGTACCCAGCAGGGCTGTGATGTAAAACTCCACTGTCCATGATGTCCTGCTGGAACTCGGGGCACCTCTATGTTGCAAGAATGGCTCCATACGGCGGCCTGGGGGTATTGGCCGGGATGAACGCTATTTTGAGCTTGTCTCTTTCCCCGAGTCACAGTTTTCTTGAGGAAAAAACGAATGTCTGTAAATATTGAACAAGCCATGTGCTCCGACAGATGTGTGATGAGCCATGTAATTTCCAAGTGTCTCTGAGGCTTTTGTCCTCACACGGATTTCTCCTCTGGATTCTAACATGTGCACCATCGCTTCTTTTATTGGTTTAAGTTTTAAATGAAGTGAGTAGATCTGCCTGAATAAAGCAGACATCGTGAAAAACACTTGAACATGGTCTCTGGGGATTAGCTGCACACACGGAGATGCTGACAAGGAGGCCTGGACGTCACATCAATGATTGGTGGTCCGTGCCTTGCCTCCAGTCATGCTGCCGACCCACTTCCCATCTGCATTCAATTCCTCTTGGACCACTGGAGGAGATCTTGTTGAAGCAAAACATCAGAGGATTAAAAATGAAAACAAACAAGATATGTGTAGATATGAACACACACACATACACACCGTCTTTGGATGTAAAGTAAGCTCTTGATTGAGTTGAATGAGGATCTTTGTGTCTTCTATAAAAATCTCCTCTTTTTGAGTCCTCAGTCCACAAAGCATTATCCCATACATTTCAGGGGTAATCAAGATGTTGTGAAATGATTGGACAGACACAGGAAGAGGTTTGAGAGCAGCCACCCGTATACTTAAATTAGGATTAGGCTGCCAAAATTGAAAGGCTGGCTCCAAAGAACGGCTCTCAACAGACTTCAGTCCAACAACAGAACAATCATAATAGGAAAAGATGGAGGTTTTAAAGCCGGACAAGGGAAGGGATGTCACCAGGGCAGGAACCTAAAATGATGTCATCGGGACCGGAAGTGACGTCATCGGACGCGGAAACGGAAGTGATGTCATCGGATCCCGAAAACTGGAATTGATGTCTTCGAGTCCAGGCGAAATTTCCCGTGGTTGGTCTACCGATTAAAAAGAGAGAGGATCAGTGCACTCTGCCGCCCCCCTGGTGTGGCATGGAATTATCCCTTTGTGAGCCCCTCGGCTGCCTACCATGCGCACGTGTGTGGCAATGTTTATTGGCAAATGTTAGACGTGCCTTTATGTTCATCTTGTTTAGCTGTGGTTTTCGCCTTGTAATTCTCCGATCCGTGTCGATTTGTGACATTTTTGCCCGGGGTCTTGGGTTTGAGGAGCGCTATGCAAGAACAAAGTACATGTACTGCTGTATTATACTTCTGAGGTGGCCATCATAGATTGTCCATCTAGCTCTGTGAAGAGGATTACTTGGGTTCTGTTTGGTGTGTTTACCCCATTTGTTGGCCCACGTTGCAGATCCTACGTACCTGGAAGGGGGTCTCTCTCTCTCTGAATTGCCCTTCCCAAGATTTTTTTTCTTGTCCTCTTAGAGAGTCAAGGCTTGGGGGCTGCCTTAAAAAAAAAAAAAAACTCACCTAGTACATTGAGGAATTCCTTGTGTGGTTTTGGGCGATAGAAGAAGTCAGTCAATGTTGTTGTTATTGTATTGTGTGATGATGGAAATGAGAGCACTGACCTTAAATGAGCTGAGGGAGGCCTGCAGTTCCTGGGAAAGTCCACTGAGGCATCCCTTGTGTGATTTTGGGCTATAGAAGAAGTCCATCAGTGTGGTTGTTATTGTGTTGCTGTGATGGTGGAATCAAGAATACTGAAGGAGGCCTGCAGTTCCTTAGATGTTCATCCGTCTTCTTCTGTGACTACCTGGATGAGTTTTCCATGTGCTCTTGGGCAGATTTTCCACTGTCCCAAGATCTCTTCATGGTTCTGGGGTCTCGGTTGGAATGTGAAACAGAGACCTCCGACACTGGATTTACTGTTTGGTACTTTTTTAATTGCATATATTTTACCCTGCAGTATCTGATTTTCCTGAAGTTTTGACATCTTTGGATGTAAGGTTAGCTCTTGACAGAGTTGAATGAGGATATTTGTGTACCGTATTGTGCAAATTTGGGTTTGGTCTCAATGTCTGCATGTGGATTCAGGTACTATATTGAATATTACAATGTTAGAACAATCTGGATGAGAACAGGCCATTCAGCCCAGCAAAGCTCGCCAGTCCTGTCCACTTATTTCTTCCAAAAAAAACATCAAGTTGAGTTTTGAAAGTCCTTAAAGTCTTACTATCCCAAGATTTCTTTTATTTATTTTTTTTTTCTTTCAAGGTTTGACTCTTAGAGAGACAAGACTTGGGAGCTGCAAAAAAAAAATTTAATAAAAATTAAAAAACAGGACCTGGTAAAGTCTATTGAGGCACTCCTTGTGTGATTTTGGGCGATAGAAGAAGTCAGTCAATGTTGTTGTTATTGTATTGTGTGATGATGGAAATGAGAGCACTGACCTTAAATGAGCTGAGAGAGGCCTGCAGTTCCTGGGAATGTCCACTGAGGCACCCCTTTTTGTGATTTTGGGCTATAGAAGAAGTACAATACAATATAATACAATTGATTTTTGTGTAGCCCAAAATCACACAAGAAGTGTCCGCAATGGGCTTTAATAGGCCCTGCCTTTTGACAGCCCCTTAGTCT
>JANRMT010062834.1:53021365-53032250 GCA_026402145.1 Polypterus bichir lapradei
AAAAATGGAAGAAACCTTGGAAGGTAGTTCAAAGAGAGACCCCTTTCCAGGTAGTGAGTGTCAAAAAAAGTTGTTGTATTGTTGTGATGGTGGAATTAAGAACACTGACCTTAAATGAGCTGAGGGAGGCCTTCAGTTCCATAAATGTTCATCTGTTTTCTTCTGTGACTTCCTGGATGAGTTTTCCATGTGCTCTTGGGGTAGATCTTCCACTGTCCCAAGATCTCTTCATGGCTCTGGTGACCCGACTGGAACGCGAAACAGAGACATCCGGCACTGGATTTACTGTTTGGTATTTTAATAATTGAATATATTTTCCTCTAGGGTATCTGTGTTTCCTGAAGTTTTGATATCTTTGGTGTCACACACGTGCGCATGGGAGGCAGCTAAAAGGCTTGAATGAGGATAATTCCACACCAGATCAGGGGGTGACGAGATGAACTAATCCTTTCTCTCTTTCCAAATCCTGCCTGACCTTAATGACGTCACTATTGATAACGACCTCGAGGAGACCACTTTTGGTCCCGAAATCGTCACTTCTGGTCATCGTCAAGATGATGTAACTTTCGGTCCCTGCTGATGCAATGGATGCCACTTCCAGTGCCAAAGATGTCCCTGCCAGTAATGGTCCTTATGACATCAATTCCAGTCCCTGATGATGCAATGGATGCCACTTCCAGTGCCAAAAACGTCACTGACGGTCATAGTCCTGATAACGTCACTTCTGGTCCCCAGTGATTCAACATCCAGTTCCAGTCCCGTTGACGTTACTTCCTCTGCCTTTCCTTAAGCCGCCATCTTTGCCTCATCCCGGCAGTTTTAGTTCGGACTCAAACCTGCACACAACTGTACACCCTGTACACCAATTTTGCAGACAGGAAACATTATACGGGTGGCTGCCCCAAACCTTTTAATAGCTTCTGTCTATTCTTTTGACATTGGATGTAAAGTTAGATCTTGATAGAGTTGAATGAGGGTATTTGTGTATCGTATTATGCAAATTTGGGTTTGGTCTCAATGTCCTATACTGAACATTAGAACAATCTGGACAAGAACAGGCTATTCAGCCCAAAAAAGCTGGCCAGTCCTAGCCACTTAATTCTTCTAAAATAACATCAAGTCGAGTTTTGAAAGTCCCTAAAGTCTTACTGTCCACCACACTACTTGGTCACTTATTCCAAGTGTCTATCGTTCTTTGTGTAAAGAAAAACTTCCTAATACAAGTGTCCAACTGTGTCCCTGTGTTCTTGCTATAACATCCAGTAAAGTAGTGAAAGTCTCCAAAGTCCTACTTGGATTTTTACAAGGATTAGGAAAGACTGGGAATGGCACCACTTGACACAATACTGGGGTTTAATAAGCAGTGCCATGAAAAAGAATTTGCCCCCTTACTGATTTCCTTTATTTTTTCATTAACAATTGTTTCTGATAACCAAAAATGTGGTAGAATATAAAGACAACCTTGCACAGTTTTTAAATGATCACTTGATTTACTGAAAGTAGAACGTTCACCCGTGTGAAAAAGTAATTGCACCCTGTCACACACGTGCGAGTAGGAGGCAGCTAAAGGGTTTAAGTAATGGTAATACCACATCCAACCGGGGGCAGTGGGGTGCACTGACTGTCTTTCTCAGTTCCCTGCAGACCTTTCCCGAGAAATCCTGCCAGGTTCCGGAGCCTCCGAAGACCTTACTTCCGGTTCCTCCCCCTTCGATGATGTCACTTCTATTTCCGGGGTCCTCGATGACATCACTTCTGGCACAGACCATGCCACTGTCGGTTCTGGGGCCTTTGATGATGTCACTTCCGGTTCCAGCCCCTTCGATGATGTCACTTCTGGCCCAGACTATGTCACTTCTATTTCCAGGGTCCTCGATGACATCACTTCCGGCACAGACCATGCCACTGTTGGTTCTGGGGCCTTTGATGATGTCACTTCCAGTTCCAGCCCCTTCGATGATGTCACTTCCGGCCCAGACTATGTCACTTCTATTTCTGGGGTCCTCAATGACATCACTTTCTGTTCTGGGGCCTTTGATGATGTCACTTCTGGTTCCAGCCCCTTCTATGATGTCACTTCCTATACAGGCCTTTAAAGCCGCCACCTTACCACCAATGAATCAGTTCTGTTTTGGTCTTGTGAACAACTCTGTTCTTTTCAAAAAGCCTTTTGCAGCCAGGGATATTATATGGGTGGCTGCCCCAAACCTTTTCACGTGTGTGTTTCTATTACACCCCTTAGCCACAGATTCCACCAATCCAACGAGTTTAATTGGACTATGCCCACCAAAGCTTGATTGCTGCCAGCCCTGTTGATCCCAAACATCACTACAGTAGAACCTTTCCAGCAATGTGACATTGGCCACCAGAGATCTCAACAAGCAGCACAGCATGCCTCGGTCAAAAGAAATTACAGAAGACCCAAAAAAGAGAGTAATTGAAATAAAAGCGATCTCTAAAACCCTGGGACTCCAGCAGACCAGCTCAATTAGTAGAGAAAAGAATGAGTGACACGAGTCAAGAAATGAAGTGTTAGCGAGCGGCCAGCATGGCTTTTGACGGGTGAGTTCACGTTTCACTGATTTAGGGTCAACACTTTCTGAATCTGTAATGAAAAAACAGGAAACACTGTTGGCTGTGAAATGCCATGAAGGATAAAACAAAACGTCTACTCTCCTTCCTCCTTTTTATGCCTCTACTAGTGAAGCTCTGTCGGATCTTCTAGTTTTAATTTATTTCTTATTTCTTTCATGCAATGTGTCTTCACTCCACACACCTTCATCTGCCACACCGTCCCCGTTGTCTCCTTCGGTGTCTTCTCTCTCTCGTCACGTCTCGTCCTGATTTCACTCAGTGTCAGCTCCGGCTCTTTCTGTTTGGACATACAAGATGACACGCATTGTCAGATCAGAATTCACTTTTGTTTTTTGATTTCTCGTTCATTTCATTTTTAAAACCCATTTGCTTTACATTTCAGGAGACAACTTACTTTTTTGTCACATTTCTCATCATTTTGACACTGTACGTGACACACAAATTTGATTCCTCAAATACAAAGAGTACAACAAGATTACAAGAAAGGTTTAATTTATCAGTTAGAGTGAAGATGGGGTTTGAGTTGGAAGAGTGTGATGGATAAATGAAAGAGTCTGAAGGCACACCGGTGTATAAGTCAGCTCTTGAGATTTAGATGACGAGTTAGAAATGAGGAGCTGACACACACAAATCAAAATACCAGACTCTGTAGGTTGAAGAAATGCCTGAAAACCCAGGAGACTTGGACATGTAATGGCCGTAGTGGAAGGACCTACAGCATCATTTGATAACCCAAGTCAGACTTGTGAGAAGGGTCTGAGTCAAATGTGATATCTGATGCCACTGAATCAAATGAGTTCAGTAAGAAGGCCAATTTAAAGGAATTCTCTGACTAAAAATGATATTTAGTTATATGGTGCTTACTCCATGTGATGTGTAGTAATGACTTCTTCCTCTTCTTTTGGCTGCTCCCGTTAGGGCAGCGCTTCCCGACTGGGGTTGCGAGCAACTGTTGCTGGGGGTGCCAGAATCCATCAAAGAAGAAGAATGAAAAACATTATTTGTACAAAATCTTAATTTATCTATCCATTCCTAAATAATTGAATGGGCAGGCTATTTCGTATCAGTGCAATACGCTGCTTATTAAAACGGATGACTTCCGCTCTTACGTGCACTTAGTGTTGCGTGGGCATTATGAACTATCATATGAACTCATATTTTTTCATACTTCTTCTCAAACCAAGGGGGTGTGAAATTGGCCTCGTCCATCACAGGGGGTGCGAGGGTAAAATGAATTGGGAAGTGCTGCGTTAGGGGTTGCCACAGCAGATCATCTTCTTCCATATCTTTCTGTCCTCTGCATCTTGTTCTGTTACACCCACCACCTGCATGTCCTGTCTCACCACATCCATAAACCTTCTCTTAGGCCTTCCTCTTCTCCCATTCCCTGTCAGCTCTATCCTTAGCATCCTTCTCCCAGTATACCCCTCATCTCTCCTCTGCACATGTCCAAACCAATGCAATCTCGCCTCTCTGAATTTGTCTCCCAAATGTCTATGCTGAGCTGACCTTCTAATGTCCTCATTTCTAATCCTGTCCATCCTCGTCACATGCAATGCAAATCTTAGCATCTTTAACTCTGCCACCTCCAGCTCTGTCTCCTGTGCCACCGTCTCCAGTCCATATAACATAACTGGTCTCACTATCGTCCTGTAGACCTTCACTCTCACTCTTGCTGATACCCGTCTGTCATAAATCACTCCTGAAACTCTTCTCTACCCATTCCACCCTGCCTGCACTCTCTTCTTCACTTCTCTTCCACAGTCCCCATTACTCAGTATTGTTGATCCCAAGTATTTAAACTCATCCAACTTTGCCAACTCTACTCCTTGTGTCCTCACAATTCTACTGACCTCCCTCTCATTCACACACATGTATTCTGTCCTGGTAGTCCTACTGACATTCATTCCTCTCCCCTCTAGAGCAGATCTCCACCTCTGCAGGATCTCCTCAATCTGCTCCCTACTTTTACTACATATCATAATGTCACCAGCAAACATCACAGTCCACAGGGACTCCTGTCTCATCTCATCTGTCAACCTGTCCATCACCATTGCTAATAAGAAAGGGCTCAGAGCCGATCTCTGATGTAATCCCACCTCTGTCACTCCTACCGCAGACCTCACCACGGTCACACTTTCCCTCGTACATATCCTGTACCACTCTTAAATACTTCTCTGCCACTCCCGACTTCCTCATACAATACCACAGCTCCTCTCAGTCACCCTGTCATATGCTTTCTCCAGGTCCACAAAGATGCAATGCAACTCCTTCTGACCTTCTCTCTACTTCTCCATCAACATCCTCAGAGCAAACATGTCATCTGTGGTGCTCTTTCTTGTCATGAAACCATCCTGCTGCTCACTAATCATCACCTCACTTCTTAACTGAGCTTCCACTACTCTTTCCCATAACTTCATGCTGTGGTTCATCAATTTTATCCCCTTGTAGTTACTACAGTCCTGCACAACCCCCTTATTCTTAAATATCGGCCCACCAGTTCACTTCTTCTCCACTCCTCAGGCATCCTCTTACTTTCCAAGATTCCATTAAACAATCTGGTTAAAAATTCCACTGTCATCTCTCCTAAACACCTCCATGCTTCCACAGGTATGTCATCTGGACCAACGGCTTTTCCATTCTTCATCCTCTTCATCACTGTCCTTACTTCCTCCATGCTAATCCATTACACTTCCTGATTCACAGTCTCCACATCATCTAACCTCTTCTCTCTCTTGTTCTCTTCATTCATCAGCCTCTCATAGTACTCTTTCCAACTCAACACACTCACCTCACTTTTCAGTTCGTTTCCATCTTTATCCTTTATCACCCAAACCTGCTGCCCATCTTTCCCAGCTCAGTCCCTCTGTCTAGTCCATCGGTCCATTTCTCCCTCCTTAGTGTCCAGTCTCTCATACAACTCATCATACGCTTTTTCTTTAGCCTTCACCACCTCTGTCGTCACCATGCGCCTTATCTCCTTGTACTCTTGTCTACTTTCTGCAGCTCTCTGACTATCCCACTTCTTCTTTGCTATCCTCTTCCTCTGTATACTCTCCTGTACTTCCTCATTCCACCACCAAGTTTCCTTTTCCTTCTTCCTCTTTCCAGATGCCATGCCAAGCACCCTTCTTGATATCACCCTTACTACATCTGCTGTAGTTTCCCAGCTGTCTGGTAACTCTTCACTGCCACCCAGTGCCTGTCTCACCTTCTCCCTAAACTCAATCTTGCAGTCTTCCTTTTTCAACTTCCATCATTTGATCCTTGGCTCTGCCCTCACTCTCTTCCTCTTCTTGATCTCCAACATCATCCTACAGACCACCATCCTATGCTGCTTAACTACAGTTTCCCCTGCCACCACTTTGCAGCCTTCAATCTCCTTCAGATTGACTCTTGTACGTAACCCTATGTTCCTCCCTCTTCTTAAAATACGTATTCACCACAGCCATGTCCATCCTTTTGGTAAAATCCACTATCCTCTGACCTTCTTCATTCCTCTCCTTGACACCATATCTACCCATCACCCCTCATCTCCTCTGTTCCCTTCATCAACATGCCCATTGAAATCTGCTCCAATCACCACTTTCTCTTCATCACTTCGTCCGACTCACTTCAGAAATCTTCTTTCTCATCCATTGCACACCCAACTTGCGGTGCATATGCACTAACAACATTTATTATCACACCTCCAATTTCCAGCTTCATAATCATCACCCTGTCTGACACTCTCTTCACCTCCAGGACACTCTTGATGTGCTGTTCCTTCAGAATAACTCCTTTGATCCACCAGGCCTTACTCCATTTAGTCTCACAATATATCAACCTTCCTTCTCTCCATCATATCGGCTAGCTCTCTCCCCTTACCAGTCATACTGCCAACATTCAAAGTTCCTACCCTCAGTTCCACTCTCTTTACCTTCCTCCTCTCCTCCTGATTCCGGATACATCTCCCCCTCTTCTTCTCCTTCTTTTTCTTCCGCTAACAGTAGCCCAATTTCAGCCAGCACCCTGTTGACTAACAGTACTGGTGGCGGTCGTTGTTAACCCGGGGCTCGACCGATCCGGTATGGAAATTTGTATTGTTGCCTGTATATTGATTTGGCAAAATTTTACACCGGATGCCCTTCCTGACGTAACCCTCCCCATTTATCCGGGCTTGGAACCGGCACAAAGAAACACACTGGTTTGTGCATCCCCTGTGTAGTAATGACTGAAAAATAAAAATTAATCTCATAATTTCATGGAGAATTAAGATAAAAGAAAAACAGGTTTACAATACAAGCCAATGGCAAACATAAAAAATGCTTATGGGAAGAAGGACAAAAAAAAAATCTCTCACGTTACTTGTGTCACATGATCCACATATCAGTTATCCAGTCGTTCACTCACAACATACAAAGTACGTTACCTGTTTTTTGCTAAAATATTTTTAAATAGGTTCTTCTATAAAAACCGTAAGTAGGAAATGCATTTGCTTATTATTGAGCTTTTAAATTGAAGATGGGACTCTTGACCAATGAATGAGGGGGGAGAAGCGGATCTGCCTTATCATGACAGAGCAAGTCAAGAACATCCTGTTGAACTAAAATTAGTCAAATCAAGCAGACTTTAAGAGAAGTTGTTGAGGAAACCAGGGGCGCTCCAGCTGCCCCAAGCCTGACACAGACAGGCAGAGACACGAGTTTGCCACACAACACATGGCAAACGTTTTTCCCTCGCTCCCCAGAGTAGAACAGTACAAGCACCAAAGTACTTCTACCTCTCTCCTTCTCATCCGCCTCCTTTCCTCCTCTTGGCAAGCTTTGTCCCTCTTCCTCTTGAAACTCTAGCTTTCCGAATGGAATATGGTGGCTCCTTTTAAGCCGACCCTGGGAGTGTTCTGGGTGGCTCATTAATCAGAGCTGGAATCACCCCCAGGTGTGGTGAAACCCCCTTGTAGAGCTTTGCAGCTCCCCTTGGCGGCACCCACAGAACCCAACAGGGCTGTCCCAAACTCCAAATCCCATCATGCCCTGTGGGAATCCATAGTGCCATAGCCTCCCAGTAGGGCTGCCCTCTAGCGTCCCGGGGAAGGCAGCGCCCTGCCAATACACTCAGCCCCCGGTCCTTCCATCCAGCTGGTGCCCTGGCCAGGTAATGGCCATGGCCACCCCATCTATCTGTCCAGCCTGAGCCTCTGCTGTCATTTAGGGTATCTGAACATCTTTGAGTGATTATTTGTATTTTAAATATTCTGAGATAATCATACAAAAGCAACCAGGTTTAGTTTGGTCTGCAAGAGAATTCACGGAGTACAGCTGAGTGTGAAGCGGCTGGGATGGTTATCAGCACCTCCAAATCCGAGACCATGGTCCTCAACCGGAAGAGGGTGGAGTGCCCTCTCAGGGTTGGAGGTGAGATCTTGCCCCAAGTGGAGGAGTTCAAGTATCTCAGGGTCTTGTTCACGAGTCAGGGAAGAATGGATCGTGAGATCGACAGGCGGATCGGTGCGGCGTCCACAGTGATGCGGGCTCTGCATCGGTCTGTCGTGGTGAAAAAGGAGCTGAGCCATAAGACAAAGCTCTCAATTTACCAGTCGATCTATGTTCCTGCCCTCACCTATGGTCATGAGGTATGGGTAGTGACCGAAAGAATGAGATCGCGAATACAAGCGGCTGAAATGAGTTTCCTCCGCAGGGTGTCTGGGCTTTCCCTTAAAGATAAGGTGAGAAGCTCAGTCATCTGGGAGGGGCTCAGAGTAGAGCCACTGCTCCTCCACATCAAGATGAGTCAGATGAGGTGGCATGGACATCTGATCAGGATGCCACCTGGATGCCTCCCTGGTGAAGTGTTCCGGGCACGTCCAACCGGGAGAAGGCCCTGGGGACGACCCTGGACATGCTGGAGGGACTATGTCTCCCGGCTGGCCTGGGAACGCCTCAGGATTCCCCTGGAAGAGCTGGAAGAAGTGGCCGGGGAGAGGGAAGTCTGGGTATCTCTGCTCAAGCTGCTGCCCCCACAACCCGACCTTGGATAAGCGGAAGAGGATGGATGGATGGATGGAGAAAAATGCTCTTATTCAGTAGACTTTGATGAAATTCACCCAATAGAATTAACACATGGGACAGTGATCTGACATGCCAAGCACCATAAAATATAGAAATACCTATTTTATCCCACCCTTTATGTTCTAATATCTTTTAGCTCTGACAGTTTCCAAAGGTAGATAAGCAGGGGTTCAAATGCAATCATAAGAACATTGATGATGACTGACCCCCACCCTTTCTGGTTCCACATTGTCAACCGAAATAGTCAAAATTAATTTTATTTACACAAACTAAGACTTCTTGACAAGAGTCTTAAAATCAAAGTCCGCCATATGAGAAAGATTTTGGAGTCATAATTGACTCGATATGATCAACAAGCAGACAGTGTTCAGAAACAATCAAGAAAGCTAACAGAATGTCAGGTTATATAGCGCCTTGATGTGTGGATTACAAGTCACAGGAGGTTCTACTGAAGCTTTATAACACTCTGGTGAGGCCTCATCTGGAGTCCTGTGTGCAGTTTTGATCTCCATAAGGACATATTAGCACTAGAAAAGGTCTAGAGAAGTGCGACTAGGCTGACTCAGAGCTAAAGGGGATGAGTTATGAGAAAAAATTAAAAGAGTTGAGCCTTTACAGTTTAAGCAAAAGGAGAGTGAGAGGAGACCTGACTGAAGTGTTTAAAACCATGAAGGGAATCGAGACGGTGACTTTAAAATGAGTTCATCAAGAACACGGGGACACAGTTGGAAACTTGTTAAGGGGAAACTTCACACAAACATTAGGAAGTTTTTCTTTACACAGAGAACCACATACACCTGGAATAAGCGACCAAATAGTGTGGTGAACAGAAGACTTTAAGGACTTTCAAAACCAGAGAACGTTTTTATAGAAATAAGTGGACAGGACTGGCGAGCTTTGTTGGGCTGAAAGGTCTGCTATTGTCCAGATTGTTCTAATGTTCAGTATAGTAACTGAATCTACATGCAAACATTGAGACCAAACTCAAAATTGTACAATACGATACACAAATATCCTCATTCAACTCTGTCAAGAGCTAACTTTACATCCAAAGATATCAAAACTTCAGGAAACTCAGAAACTGCAAGGAAAAATATATTCAATTATAAAAATACCAAACATGAAACCCAGTGTTGGAGGTCTCTGTTTCACATTCCAACCGGAACATCTGCCCAAGATCACATGGAAAACTCATCCAGGAAGTCACAGAAAATGACGGATGAACATGTAAGGAACTGCAGGCCTCCTTCAGTATTCTTGATTCCACCATCACAACAACACAATAACAACAACACTGATGGACTTCTTCTATAGCCCAAAATCACACAAGGAATTCCTCAATGGACTTTATGAGGTGATTTTTTTTTTTTGGCAGCCCCCAAGCCTTGACTCTATAAGAGGATAAGAAAAAAAATCTTGGGAAGGGCAATTCAGAGAGAGACCCCCTTCCAGGTACGTAGGGTGTGCAATGTGGACCAACAATTTGGGTAAACACACCAAACAGAACCCAAGTAATCCTCTTCACAAAGATAGATGGACAATCTATACTGGCCACCTCAGTATTACAATACTTTGTTCTTGCACAGCGCTCCTCACCAAGACCCTGGGCAAAAATGACATGAATCAGAGAATGGGAGGGCGAAAACCACAGCTAATCAAGATGAACATAAAGGCTCGTCTAACATTTGCCAAAAATAACTTGATTATCCATAAAGCCTTTGGGATAATAGTCTGTGTACTGATGACTCAAAACCAGAGATTTTTGGAAGACATAGATCCCATTATATCTGGTGTAAAGCTAATACATTTTGAACAATAAGAACACTGTGGCCACAGTAAAACATGGTGGCAGTAGTGGGATACTGTGGGATGATTTGCGGCTTTCAGGCCTGGAAGACTTGCAATAACTGAGGGAAGCATTAATTCAGCATTCTACCAGTAAGTACTGTCCAGTCAACAGCCCATGATCTGAAGCTCAAGTATAATTGAGGTAAACAGCAGAATATTAATTTGAAGACCAAGACCAAGTCTGTGTTGAAAAACAACAAATTAAAGTTTATGCCCTGACTTAAACCCCTATTGAGATATGATGGGACCCTAAATGTTTTCAAAAACCTTGCATTATCTATATATCATTCTATATTATTTTGTGATCCTGACGACTATACGAAAAGTAGCATCTATCTATCTATCTATCTATCTATCTATCTATCTATCTATCTATCTATCTATCTATCTAT
>JANRMT010062834.1:53040846-53063049 GCA_026402145.1 Polypterus bichir lapradei
ATAATAATAATAATAATAATAATAATAATAATAATAATAATAATAATAATAATAAAGTGGCCAGATATCCACATGACCATCATCTCATCATCTAATTCTTCCATGTGAAGCCTAAAACCCATGAGGTCTGATTTAGGTTATTTATGTTAGATAGAATGCCCAGTGGGGGCTAGTCAGGGGGTCTCATGGCCTCAGGACTCCTGCAGATTTTTTTTTCTCTAGCCCCCTGGAGTTTTCTTTTCTTTTCATTTTTCTTATGTCCCCTTGGCCATCATACCTTA
The DNA here is from genome assembly GCA_026402145.1 of Polypterus bichir lapradei. NCBI lineage: Eukaryota > Metazoa > Chordata > Cladistia > Polypteriformes > Polypteridae > Polypterus > Polypterus bichir. The sequence goes on from JANRMT010062834.1 coordinate 53,041,128, forward strand.
CTTTATTCTTTGTTACTTAGCATTGTCTAATGTTATTTTTATATTTTTCGTTTTTCTTTCTTCTTCATTTTGTAAAACACTTTGAGCTGTATGAAAACGTCCAATAGAAGTGAAGGTTGTTGTTGTTGTTGCGTGCATGGGGGACCATTTGCAGGCTCAGAGAGTGTTATTCATCAGCCAGACCAGGGGTTGGCGCTCTCACCTGATCCTCTCTCCTCTTGTTCCTCTGCAATTCAACCAAAGATCCTGTCTCTCAGTGACATCACCACCGGCCCACCTGCTGCTGATGTCACTTCCAGCAAACCCTGATGACATCATTTCCAGTACCCAGAATGCACCTTCCTGCCATATCAGTTTCTGTTCCGGCCACCCTGACACCACCTCTTCTTTAAATCCACCATACTTATAGAGCAAACACAACCTGCCAGTCAGTTCAGTTGTGAACTCCGCTTTTGTAAAGTCGTGCCAGTGGGGGCTGGTGAGGGGGTCTTGTGGCCTCAGAATCCCTGCAGATTTTTTTTTTTTTTCTCCAGCCCTCTGGAGTTTTTTTGTTTTTATGTCCTCCTGGCCATCGGAACTTACTTTATTCTTTGTTACTCAGCATTGCCTAATATTTTCATATTTTTCTTTTTTCTTTCTTCATCCTGTAAAGCACTTTGAGCTACACCATTTGTATGAAAACATGCTATAGAAATAAATGTTGTTGTTGTTGTTGTGCTACTTTTCTTTTGCTAATTTTTCAGTATACATGGTGGCCATTCCCAAACATTTTTTTGTCCGTTGGCTAATTTGCTACCACAGCGTCATGAGTTACGGTGCCCTTCATAATGCTTGGGACAATGAGACATTTTTCTTTGATTTACCCCTCTGCACCACAGTTTAAAATGTTAAGTCAAACAATTCAGACATTGTGATTAAAGTGCACACTGCAGACTTTCATTTAAGGGGATTTGCAGACATTTTGGTCCCACCATGTAGAAATGACAACACTTCTGATACATGGTCCCCCCCCCCCCCCCCCTCCCCATTTCAGGGCACCATAACATTTGGGACAATTGGCATTCCTTGTGTTTGTGATTCCTCAGGTGGGTTTCATGGCTTCATGCCTGACCTGTCCGACAGACTAGAAACAGACTTCAGGGGGCCAAAGTGTGTGTGTCAGAGGCGACTATCAGCAGAAGACCTCATGAACAGAAACACAGAGGCCACACTGCAAGATGGAAACCACAGAAACAGGATGGCCAGATTACAGTTTGTGACTTAAAAGAGCCAGCAGAATTCTGGGAGAAAGGTATTTTGGACAGACGAGACAAAGATGAACCTCATCAGAGTGATGGTGAGAGCAAAATATGGAGATGACAAGGAACTGCCCAAGATTTAAAGCAGACCACCTCATCTGTTAAACATGGTGGTGCTGGGGGTGTTATGGCCTGGTCACGTATGGCTGCCACAGGTCCTGGCACACTTCTCTTCATTGATGATGGAACTGCTGACAACACCTGCACAATGAATTCTGAGGGGTGTGGAAACATCTGATCTGCTCAGGTTCCAGTAGATGCCTGCAAACTCAAAGGATGTCACTTCATCCTATGACAAAGTGATGGTCCAAATATACTGCTGGGGCAGCACAGGAGTTTCTCCAAGCTAAAAAATGGACAATTCCTGAATGGCCAAGCCAGTCACCTGATTTCCATCCAACTGGACAGAACCTCCATGTGCTGAAGAGAAAACTTAAGGAGACAAGCCCTCCGAAACAAGCAGGACCTGAAGATGGCTGCATCACCAGAGAAGAACCCTCGGTACCTGATGATGTCAATGAATGGCAGACTTCAAGCAGTCATTGCATGCTGGGATATGCGACAAAGTCCGGAATATGACAACGTCTCTAATAGCCCTGCAGTTACTGTGTCCAAACATGATGGTGTCCTGAAATGGGGGGACAAATTGTGACAGAAATGTCTTAAATGAAAGTGTACAGTGTGTACTCTAATCACAATGTCTGAATTGCTTGATTTGTAATTTTAAACTGTGGAGCAGAGAAGGAAATCAAAGAAAAATGTGCCTTTGTTCCAAATGTTATGGGGGCACTGTGCTTATCCTCATGGAGGGTTCTTTCAGGAGGATTAAACTAAAGAAGAACATTCATCAGCCAGGCCTGAAGCTTAGCAGTAGTTGAGCCAAAGTTGAAATCCACCGCCTGACAGAAAGAAAAGGTGACTTACATATTTATTCCATTGTTTTCCGTGCTCAATTATTCATTTACAGAGATGTGTGGGCAAAGACTATTAAGGCAGCATCAGATACAAGACATGACCGACCTTTATTGGAACGCTAGTCTAGGACACAGTCTCCATAATGGCAGGATCAGGAACAAGATCAGCCATTAATCAGTCACTGTTCTCGGGAACAATAACCTTTATAGTATGGCATTATGAGGGGGCAAACATACTTATGGTAGCATTACGAACAAGGCACAACCAGCCATTCATGGGTCAGTATTCTAGGTAAAAATAATTTTAATGGTGTCATCAGGAACATAGCATGACCAGTCTTAAATAGAATGCCAGTCTAGTGAGCAGCTATGCTCATGGCAGCATTGAAGGCAAAACATGAACAGCTACTAAAGGGAAACACAAGTCTAGGGACCAGCCACACTGATGACTGTACTGGGGACAAAATATGAGCAGCTACTAATGGGACACTATAGGGACCAGCCACACTGATGGCAGTACTGGGGACAAGACATGAGCAGTCACTAATGGTACACTAGTCTAGGGAATAGCCATGTTGATGGCAGTACTGGGGACAAAACATGAACAGCCACTAAAGGGGAAACACAAGTCTAGGGACCAGCCTCGCTGATGACTGTACCGGGGACAAAATATGAGCAGCCACTAATGGGACACTAGTCTAGGGAATAACCACACTAATGGCAGTATTAGGGACAAGACATGAGCAACCACTAATGGGAAACAATAGTCTTTTGGACCAGCCATGCTGACGACAGTATTGGGGACAAGATATGAGCAGCTACTAATGGGACACTAGTCTAAGGAATAGTCACAGTGACAGCAGTATTGGGGACAAGAAATGAGCAGCCACTAATGGGACACTATAGGGACCAGCCACACTGATGGCAGTACTGGAGACAAGACATGAGCAGTCACTAATGGTACACTAGTCTAGGGAATAGTCACGTTGATGGCAGTAGTGGGGACAAGAAATGACCAGTCACTAATGGGACACTAGTATAGGGACCAGCCACATGGATGGCAGTACTGGGGACAAGACATGAGCAGACACTAACTGGACATTAGTCTAAGGAACAGTGAGACTGACAGCAGTATTGAGGACAAGACATGAGCAGCCACTAATGGGACACTTGTATAGGAAATAGATACACTAATGGCAGTATTGGGGACAAGATATAAGCAGCCTCTCATAGGACACTAGTCTACAGACCAGCCACACTGACAGCAATATTGGGGACAAGACATGAACAGCCTTTATGGGAACACTAGGCTAGAGCACAATTGTGCTTGTACAGGCATTGGGAATAAGACATGACCAACCACTAATGGCACTCTGGCCTTGGGTACAATCACTCTTATGGCATCATCAAGAACATGTCCTGGCCAGCCTTAAATATGCCATTGGCCTAGGACACAATTGCGGTTAATGACATCATCAGGAACACGATATGACCAGCAGTTAAGGGAATGCAAGTCTATGGCACAATCGTGCTTACTGTATGGCAGCACTGGGCACAAGACATGACCAGTCTTTAATGGGAAATCAGTCTGGGGCATAGTCACTCATTCAGTATCATTGAGAACATGATATGACCAACCTTTAATTGTCCAGGACATAATCACTCTCAATGGCATCATCAGGAACATGATATGACCAGCCTTTAAAGGAATGCTAGTCTAGGGCACAATGCTTATTGCAGAATTGGGGACAAAGCATGACCAGTTATTAATGAGACACTAATCTATGGACACACAGATACTTACTTGTACTTCTCTTAAAGTGGATACACTGATTTCTGTCCATCCGACAGGTACTCCCTGATGGACGTATTCAACATTAACATTTGCAGTGCAGTGTGGCAGTCCGGTTGCTATGTCTCTGTTATATGCCATTTGGTATGGGATTCATAAAAGCAGTGCTAACGTTTGCGATATCAGAGAGTTAGCACCCCGGATGGACACACTGGTACACAGACACTTGTTACTTTATTAAGATGGATATTCTGCTCACTTCCCTGCTATCCATTTTATGTCCTGCCTCAACAGGCAAAACCAACAATTCAGCTTATCGCCCATGTGGTTTGTTTACTTATGTATTTATCCATCCATTTTCCAACCCGTTTAATCCGAACACAGGGTCATGGGGGTCTGCTGGAGCCAATCCCAGCCAACACTGGGCACAAGGCAGGGACCAATCCTGGGCAGGGCGCCAACCCACCGCAGACTTATATATTTATTTATTTTCAATTGGCTAACTTGAGTTTGAAGATAGACTTTCAAATGAATAATTGACCGTGCTTTATGCTTTTTTGGGGACACAGAAAGCCATCTTCAATTGCAAACAGCATTTTTTATTTTTTGTTTGCTTCACATGGAAACTGAAAGCCTATAAAATGTCCTTGAATTCCCAATGTGTCACTCCATAAAATCAGTCTTACACAGAGCACACTGACTTCAGTTTCAAGAGGAGCAGAATGACAAGCGTAAACCCATGATTAAATTTGTATGTGCGGTAATAATAGAGCATGTCGCTGCATTCAAACAGATCTCATGATGTCTACCACAAAAACACTTTTAACTTTAGGCTGCTTACCGCAGCTCAGATGAAGAAAAAGCTGAAGTCCTGTCATCGTACTAGTGCACACAGTTCTGCTCTACTTTCATTACTGGGACATTAAACTGGGTACCTTTGTGCATCACCACGACAGAAAGTGTATTCAGAAACTATTGAGACCCCTAAACATTCTGCACACTTTACTGTACGGTAGATTTGATTATCAAAAGACAAATTTGCCATTTTTTCCCCATCAACGTACACTTAATAATTGTGACCACAAGGGGGTACCACTTGAGCCCCGAACCTCAGACAAAGTGCTACCTTACACAATTCTGTGTTCAAATAAACTCTATATATTTTTTATTTTTCTCTAACACTATTACATATAAATGCCAGCCAAAAGAAAACTCCAAACAAGCACATTTCTTCCTCCTTCCACCTTCAGCTGAGTGTCGCCCGCTACCTTGTGACTCTGACTCAACTGGAGGAGGCTGGATGGGCTTCCTTTTATGTTGGGGAACCCGGAAACTGCTTCTGGTTTCCTGTCAAAGTTCTCAAAGTGGTATGAAAACCAGAACAGTCCTCCCCTGGCAGCACCCTCTGGTGGTCCCCAAAGACCCCAACCAGGGGTCTTCTAGACTCCAATGCCCATGCAACTCTGTGAGTGACTTAAATTATTCCTTTAATATTAGATCTTCATGCAAACAGAATTTATAATACTTTTCAGTTTTAGATCTTGTTTGCTCAATAGTCACCTAGAAGGTACAGTACAGGCCAAAAGTTTGGACACACCTCCTCATTCAATGTGTTTTCTTTATTTTCATGACCGTTTACAGCACTCCATCACTCTCCTTCTTGGTCAAATAGCCCTTACACAGCCTGGAGGTGTCCTGTTGAAAAATAAATGATCGTCCAACTAACCTGACTTCTGCACAACACAACTGCTGGTCCCAACCCCATTGATAAAGCAAGAAATTCCACTAAATAACCCTGATAAGGCACACCTGTGAAGTGAAAACCATTTCAGTTGAAGCTCATCGAGAGAATGCCAAGAGTGTGCAAAGCAGTAATCAGAGCAAAGGGTGGCTATTTTGAAGAAACTAGAATATAAAACATGTTTTCAGTTATTTCACCTTTTTTTTGTTAAGTACATAACTCCACATGTGTTCATTCATAGTTTTGATGCCTTCAGTCATGAAAATGAAGAAAACACATTGAATGAGGAGGTGTGTCCAAACTTTTGGCCTGTACTGTATATTAAACTCCTAAAGAGATACCTAAAGCAAGCACACCATCATATACATCAGGCATGTCAAACACGCGGCCCCCATGCCACCCGCAACAGAAATCTGTGCGGCCCGCATGACAGATCCTAGTTAGCACTAAACTTGTACAAAATGATTACTATTGTTTGTGATTGAATCATTCTGCATCTTCAGCGTTACTTATTGACTTTTCTTACTTCTGCCTTCTGACAAAAGCACGTTTTCCCATGGCATTACGATACCGGAAACGTCATCTGCTAGTATAGTTGCAGCCGCAAAGTCGCAACTGAAGTGCTAGGCTGCGGTCCGCGGCCCACTAGCGGGCTGCAAGAGAACTGCCAGCAACGTAGACTTGCTACTCAGTGAAGGGCTACAGCAAAAAGGCTGCCCCCTTCACTGAGGACACTTTTCAGAACGCTAGGCGGGTGAGGCTTTACAGCAGCACAGAAAGAGGAGAGAAGACCGCGGTGAGAGAGTATTACAACAAAGTATTTTTATGTTTCTGACAGTTTCCCCATATGACACGAGTCCACAGAAATCTCGTTACTACGAAGTACATTCAGCAGCAGATACTTTCATTACAATGAAGTGACCTTGAAATGCTTGAATGAATCATCCACAGAGCAGTTAGTTCTGCGGTCACAGCTCAGTTGTGCACAACGATCCCCAAACAGAAACATTGTAAAAAAATGTTCTTTCTTCGAACATTTCTCGTACTGTTTTTTTGCTGTTTTTGTTTTGTGTGGTTTTAAGTGATACCTTTTCCTTATTGCTCGTCAATATTTGAAAAACATCCATTAGAATTTAACTCATTATCACCCTTCTATAGAAATGGCATACTTGTTATATGCAAAAAAGAAGAAAAATCTCGGGTTGCAAACGTATTCGAAATGCTGCATTTGAAGACACCGAAAAAGCCGTTTTTATGTGGTTGCAGTGATGCTTGTTTAAGAAACATTCCTATTAATGCGGCACTCATTCAAGAAAATATGAGGTTTTTAAACTCTCTTGGGACCCGGACAAACAATCTCACACGAGGCAATAGCGCTTCTGGACGCACTTCAGTGTGTCGTTCCCGTTGGGTGGGGGGGATCCCAGATCCCAAAAGAGTTCAGAAACCTCACAATATATATATATATATATATAACGGTGCTGCCCACAACATGCTTCCGCATTTAGATAATGTTCACGTTGAATTCCTCCCACCCAATTGCACGGCAGTGCTTCAGCCATTGGATTTGGGCATCATTTGCACCCTGAAAGTGTATTATCGCAAGGAAATGCTGAGAAAAATTCTCGTCAGCATAACTTGTAGACAGGAGAAGATTAAACTAACAAGAAAGAAGCTATTGAAGTGGCTTCCACTTCCAACATCCTATCTTTGTGATGAACGTTTTCTAAAGTGACAGCAACCAAAACGAGATTACGGAGTAGACTGAAGATAAGCAACACACTTCGCGTGTCACTGTCTTCCATCGTCTCCAGATGGGATCGTCTGGTTGCAGGAAAACAAGCTCAGGGTTCTCATTGATTCTGCATTATGGTAAGCTGTATAATTTCTATTACTAAATTATAACTTAATAATAATAGAAATGTAATGTAAATTGTGTATAAAACTGCCATATGAACCCGCCCATAATCACCCCATAAACTCCAACCTCCAACAACCCACCGGTCCCTGGAAAAATTTGCTTCTAGTAAAACGGTCCTTGGTGTCAAACAGGTTGCAGACCACAGGGCTACACTACTGGGTGGGCTGCTGAGACTGGCCACTGGGCAGAACTGACCATCATGAGTAGTAATAGCTCGCATATTTATTTTTTTTAATTTTATTAATTTTATTGCAATCATTTCATACAAATCCATCAATTTTTACAAGAAGTAAAATTGAGAACAAATCAACCCCCACCCCTGAGACAGAGAGCAAGGCAAACGGCGTAAAATTTAAGGCTTATAGCTCGCATATTTTCACGTGTTTTTGCTCTAGTTGTATGTAATTTTGTGCTAGTATTGTAACAAACAGTTAGTGCAGACTACAGCTGAAGATCTGAAGTGGACGCGAGAGGTTGATGAGTTATTAACAGATTTTTGTGATTTTGAGTTTGTATAATTAGTGTAGGTCGGGGGCTTTTTGCATATCGGCTTATTTTACAATATAAACTATGAAGTAAACATAGTAAAGTAAAATTTGATTTTTGGAGGATTTGTTTTCCAACTTGTATTACTGAGCAATGAATTCAGTGAGTGTTTTTGCGATTTCAGTTCACACGAACAGGACTTTGTGCTGTTTACGTCACCATATTCTTACAACGTTGAGAATGCGCCTGAGAATATCCAAATGGAATTGACTGAACTGCAGTCAGATTCTATTCTGAAGGCAAAATACAACGAAGTTGGTGTGCCAGGTGTGTATGCTTACCTGCCACCCTCGTATGTGCAGATCCATAAGTTGGCATCGAGAGTACTGTCTATGTTCGGAAGCACTTACCTTTGTGAGCAATTGTTTTCGTTAATAAAAGCCACCAAAACCCCACATCGCTCAAGACTTCCTGTCGAGCACCTTTCATCCCTCATAAAAGTTGCAGCTGCACAAGATTTCAAGCCTGATATTGACAAATTGGTCACTAACAAGAGATGCTAAGAGTCGGGACAAAAGAAATAAATCTCACACTGTAAGACTCCTATATAAGCAATGAATAGAATATAATAATATACGGACCTAACTAAGACTCTAATTGTACGCTGTTTGTAAATTTTAAACTTTAAGTGTTACATTTTTAAAGTTTTCAGTATTGGAAAGAAAGCTACAGTAACTTATAATAGTATAATAGTATTTGTTACAGTGCAGCCCGCTGATGTACGTATGGCAGTCGAAGCGGCCCACCAATGGTAGTGAGTTTGACATGCCTGATATACATCATATAACAGGTGGGTGCTATTGATGCTCCAGCATTAGGCCCATTCCTGAAATAGGCCCAGATGAAAACAGACGAGAATTTTCCGGAAGCTGAACAGTTTTCCTTTGCTATAATAACCTCAAAATAATTCTTAGAATGAAATCTGCAGTCCGACTTTGGGACGCCTAGACACAGCATTACTTATTACACAGTTACTATTGTTCTTTGCGCTGTGACGTAACTATAATGTCGTTGTGTTTATTGTTAAGATTTCAAGTTAATGCTGTCAATTTTACGCTAAACAGTTTACTTAGTAATTTAGCTGCGTTTTTTGCAATATCTTGGGGATTCTTGCCACTTTGTTATTGTTCGGTAAGTGCCACGTAGTCAATTTTTCACCTTGAAAGTTAGTTGTGCAGTAAAAATCGATGGCTATTTAAATGGTTATCTGTAAAGGTAAAACTAAAAGCTGGGCCGCGGGCCCGGCATGTATGTTTAGAATTTTTTAAATCCTCAACAAGATTCTGGTCTATTACGAAATTTAAATCATGGATACATTTTTAACCTCAAGAGCCTGAACTGAGTCACTTTGATCCAATGTCTCTGCAAATTCATTTTTTCTTACTCTGTTTCGTAAGAGAATTGCGAAATTTTGTGTATTTCATTGTTAGGTTTTCTGCATTAAATACACTTTTCAGACAATTGCTGTTGAACATTGATGTTACATAGTTTGATGTTAGTCTTGAGTTGTTATGATACTACGTCGTTATTATTATTCATGTTCAATAAAGGCTGGCAGGTTGCGTCACAAGCAATCAAGGCTCATTGGTCAGTCTGAGTGCGCATGTACGGTGAGTGTCAAATGCACAAGCGCCAATGCCGAGAAAAAATAGGCCTCTTTTGTGCTGCAGCATCAGGCCCAATTTCGTCTTAATCTGGCCCTGATCATAGATTCTCATATTATTAAAGAAAAACGATGACCATTTCCCTTTTTGGTGTTCCCCCTTTTATATCCTGTATAGAACTAATTTTAACCAGAAGCATATGGTCTTCCATTTTCATTGACTGGAATCTCTTAGATCCAAAGCTTTCCATATTCCTTCTGAGGCATGCCATGGGTCCAACACCTCTGATATCTAGTTATGTTGTCTTTAATAAGTTGTGTTAGTGAATTAAAGGAGTGGATGGATGAGAACTACTTCTCTTTAAACACAATGATAAAACAGAGATGTTAATTGTTGAAGGGAATGACGCTGATCACAACAATATTCTGTCATCGTTTAACTCAGTTGAAATCTCCATTAATTTTACTGAATCAGCCCGCAATCTCGGAGTTATCTTTGACTCTAGCATGTCATTTAAAGCGTATATTACAAAGTTGTCCAAATCAGGTTTCTTCCATCTTAAAAATGTTGGGAAATTAAGGCGCTTTCTAAATAAACAGCATTCTGAGAAATTAATTCCTGCATTTATTTCAAGTAGGATTGACTATTGCAATGCGGTTTTCACTGGATGTTCAAAGTGTTCTTTATACAGCCTCCAGTTAATCTACAAGACTTATTACAAGAACAAGAAAATACGAACACATAACTCCAGTTCTTAAATCCTTACAATGGCTCCCAGTTAAGTTTAAGGCAGATTTCAAAATCCTCCTTTTAACATATAAAGCATTAAATGGCCGAGGTCCGGCTTACTTGTCTGAACTTATCATGACTTGCAAACCAGAGCGCACATTAAGATCTCAAGATGCACTTCTGCTTATGATTCCAAGGATTAATAAAATAACAGTGGGAGGTCGAGCTTTTAGTTACAGGGCCCCTAAACTGTGGACTTGTCTGCCTGCTACTATAAGAGATGCCCCTTCGGTCTCAGCTTTTAAATCCCGGCTGGAGACTCACTACTTCAGTTTAGCACACCCTGACTAGAGCTGCTGATTAACTGTGCAGACTGCATCTCTGTTGTTAGTCATTAGCACTAAAACATAAGTAACATGATAGTTAGAATTTGATACTAACCCTCACCTATTCTGTTTCTCTTCTCAGTACTCAAATGTGCCACTTGGTGCTACGGCCCACCTGACAAGTTGTTTTGCCTGCCTAAGGTAAAGTCATCCCTGATGGAAAATCGCAGGAATCATGGGAAAGAGGCGTCCTTTCATCGGATTAGCGCTATTTCAGCTGAGGAATGGCCAAATGGGGGAGGCATCTTGATGGCTGAGGTCTCCAGGAATCTAAACAAATCCAAATCATATTATGTGATGTCATCTACTGTTAAATTCTTCTCTGTACTTCTAAAATTTTTATTTTTATACTGTATTGAGAATTTGTTCTGTTCTGTGTATTGTATTGTATTGACCCCCTTTTTTGACACCCACTGCACACCCAGCCTACCTAGAAAGGGGTCTCTGTTTGAACTGCCTTTCCCAAGGTTTCTCCCATTTTTTCCCTACAAGGGTTTTTTTGGGAGTTTTTCCTCGTCTTCTTCGAGAGTCAAGGCTGGGGGGCTGTCAAGAAGCAGGTCCTGTTAAAGCCCATTGCGGCACTTCTTGTGTGATTTTGGGCTATACAAAAAATAAATTGTATTGTATTGTTATGGATATTTTCTTTGTAAATGCAAAACATACTCTGAGGCACCCATACATCTCAAAAAAAAAAAATCTTGGGAGGTAGACACGGGAGACGAGATGTGATCTTCTCGGAAGACATTTTGACGTCCTTCGAGACAAAAGGGAAGCTGCTGTACAGGCTTTTAAATGATCGACGGGCAGCGCGCAAAGCAGAACACACAGCTCGCCAGCAGCAGCAGCAAGCCAGCAGATGATCCGAACGGATCTCCTTAGTGTGCGATAAAGACCCCCCTCCCCCCCTTCACGTGAGCATCAAAGGCGCGGTGGCAAAAGGACATCTGCTGTGCAGGCTTTTAAATGATCGACGCACAGAAAACGCAGCTCGCAAGCAGCAACAGAAAGACAGAAGATGATCCGACCACATCTCCTTAGCGTGAATTCTGGCCCCCCACTTAACAACGCGAGCAGTGTAATATGACCTGCAAGAAAGAGATTTAACCACGCTGGGGCTGGAAATAAAGGACAAAGAGTAGAGGACAAAGTAGAACATCGTAAACAATTCAAAAATGTTGCCGCGGTACACATGCACAGCAGGTTGGAGATAATGAAAGTACGAAAATTCCAAAGTCTCAAAAAATGATACTAAAGATCACATTTGCGCAAACAAACAGAAATTATTACTCTGTGAAATAATGGAACAGCGAAAAGAGCTTGAATATATTGTTCAGATTTAAACTTATGTCGGAGACTTGTAGATCATCTAATTTGTGTTGCCAGCGAGAATTAAAAGATTCAAAAAACGTTAGTGCAGTATGAAATCCCACGAGATGGAGACTATTAACATGAGATTCGTTCAAGACACACCCTACTTACAACTATTTTCAAACAAGACCACGGTAATCTAACCTCTCAGTCGTGTGAATGCTTTTGTCAGATACGCTTCTTGTGCCCTTGGCATTTTATCATTTTATCAGGACAATAATATTATACGTTCAAGATGACACATCAACGACAAAGCAAAGAAGAATGACTATGGACAAACATTTGAGAAAGTAATTTTATTTATTAGAGAGAGAGTAAGAAACGATATTCAGTTACAGGCAGTCATAAGTTGCGTTGTCACGCTGTAAGTCCAAACACGGAGTCAAAAATTCAATGTGATATTGAAGAAAAGTTAATTCCAAATATTGTTTTTGCAAAAGTTTTAAAGCAAAAGTGAAAATAATGCATATTTAACAATTCCCATGAAAATAACAATCTCCTTAAATTTTATATCCGGGAAACCAAACCTGGGGGTGGGCGAGCGAACTGAGAAGGGGGCTTTGCCCCCTAGTTGGTAATTACGAATAAAGCTATCATGTGTCACAATGTACAAACTTAATTTAAGAATACAGAATGACGACAAAAGTTCAGAAGCAATGTCTCTATGGCCAAACAGTAAACTTTGTGAGCTGGAATGTCAACGGTCTCAATCATGAACTAAAGAGAAAGAAAGTATTCTCTCACCTAACAGGTCTAAATGCCAATACAGGAGACCCATTTATTAAGCAAAAATCAGTTTTGTTTGCAAAGAGACTGGACTGGCCAAATATTCCACTCCAGTTATACAAAGAAAACTAGAGGTGTTGGAATCTTAATTCACAGAACAAGAGGTGTGGGAATCTTAATTCACAGAACAATTTTGTAGTATCAGATATAGTATTTGATCCTGAAGGGTGATATGTGATGGTGATGGCTAATTTATTTACTTGTAATGTAATTTTGATAAATATCTTTGCACCCAATGTGGATGATAGAGATTTCATCCAAAACATATTTGAACTAACTTGAACACTCATAAATTATAATGGCCGGAGACTTTAATTGTGCTATAAATCCAAACCTGGATAGGTCTTCAGCTACAGGGGTCACAGCATCTAGCACTGCAAAAATAATGAAAGAGTTTTTAATTGATCATAACTTATCAAGCCCATGGGGATTACTAAATCCATACTTAAGAGCGTATTCCTTCTTCTCACCAGTAATTCATTGTTACTCAAGAATGGATTATTTCTTTATCAAATCATCTTGCAAGTACGATGCTCTTGTTATCTCAGATCATGCCCCTCTGATCATGGAGCTCACATCACTATGCCCCACATACTCATCTCACAGCTGACGTCTTAACCTCCTGTCATTAGCTGATGAGAACTGTACAGAATTTATATCTAAGCAAACTGTTTTTTTTTAAAGACAAATGCATCCTCTGAGGTTTCTGCAGGAATACTCTGGGAAACTCTGAAGGCTTTTTTAAGAGGACAGATTATTTCATATCGTTCCCACAAAAATAAATTGGAAACCAAGAAGGGCTCAGAGTTAATCAGTGAAATTACCAGAATAGATCAAGAACATGCCTGGTGTCCAAATGAAGCCGTTTTAGGAAACAACAGGCTTTGCAATCAGAACAAGTTTTGTTAAGTTTGACTTGATTGTATGGAATGTTATTTGCTTTTAATAAATTCAATTTAAAAAAAAAAGATCTCAGTCCTCCATGATGAACACTGCCACCTGCTGTACGGGGGAATGAACTACACCCGATGAGCCAGTTTGCCCGATCCTTAAATTATGGCCTTCTGTTAGGAAGGATTCATACCCGGCACCTACACTTGATATGTTAAAAAAGACAAAACATTACGTGGGGTGCACTTACTTTTTCACACAATGGTAAACAGTGTGAGAAATTAAACCTAAAATGTCAGAGTTGAGACAAATAACTCTCTGCCATGTCAGGTTTAATAATTTTCACCCAGTTGGCACTTGGTTTGGTGAATCTCGGTGAAACTTAACAGTCGGAAAATTCGTACAAAAACATAAGTTTCTGTATTTAGGTGTAAACGGAAAGGCTGAGACACACAGCCAAAGTGGCAAGTGAAAATGAGGCTTTCTCAGTGCCCACTTTCAGCTGTTTGCATGCTATCTTAACCTTTGACTCATTTTTTTATAGTCTAATATCAAGTGCCACTCAAACTGTAAATCCGGCTCTGTCATCTGTAATAGCTTTTGTCTTCAGAGTCACTTCATTAGGCCTTTAGGCAGGACCGCACAGCGCAATCAGCGGCGTCAAAACAACAGTGCCAGTGGGCGCAGACAGATATTTACAAGGGACAATTTAACTCCAGCAGGCCTCACATTGTTGATTTTGCCAAGCTAACTGCTGCTCAAGACAAAGCAAATTAATAATCCTGTAAACTGTCATGGGGTGACTGGAAGCCAGGATGATTCCATTAAAATCATTGCAAGTTCAAGCTTTTAAGTTTAAGATTGCACTCAACTCCAAGCTTTATTTGCCATGTGATATTGTCACACACATGCACCATGGGGACAACTTAAAGGTGGTTGTAATTTCTCTGCAATCTATAGGGCGGCACTGTACTCTTCCTCCCTCTACAGACTGGATGATTGACAACCTCACCATCTCTGAAGTCCATCCACCTGGACCCGCCTCTTCCTGCCTGATTAGCATTTAGCTGGAAGTATCGCCCTCTAGTGTCTAGCCTGAGACTCGCATTCCTTAGTGACGTTCTTTTGCTGAAAAGCTGCATTTATTTTGTTGTCTTACAGACAGACCTCAGTATGTGCATCTTAGGAACTGCAGGTCTGACATTGTGGTCAGCAGCACAGGAGCGCCACAGGGGACTGGACTTTCTCTGGTCTTGTTCAGCCTATATACATCAGACTTCCAATACAACTTGGACTCCTTCGCTGATGACACTGCTATCGTGGGCTGCATCAGGAGTGGGCAGGAGGAGCAGTGTAGAAACCTAATCAAGGACTTTGTTAAATGGTGCGACTCAAACCACCTACACCTGAACACCAGAAAAACCAAGGAGCTGGTGGTGGATTTTCGGAGGACCAGGCCCCTCATGGACCCCGTGATCATCAGAGGTGACTGTGTGAAGAGGGTGCAGACCTATAAATACCTGGGAATGCAGCTGGATGATAAATTGGACTGGACTGCCAATACTGATGCTCTGTGCAAGAGAGGACAGAGCCGACTATACTTCCTTAGGAGGCTTGCGTCTTTCAACATCTGCAATAAGATGCTGCAGATGTTCTACCAGACGGTTGTGGTGAGCGCCCTCTTCTATGCGTGGTGTGCTGGGGAGGCAGCATAAAGAAGAGGGACGCCCCACGCCTGGACAAACTGGTGAGGAAGGCAGGCTCTATTGTAGGCAAGGAGCTGGACAGTTTGACATCTATGGCAGAGCGACGGGCGCTGAGCAGACTCCTGTCAATCATGGAGAATCCACTGCATCCACTGAACAGGATCATCTCCAGACAGAGGAGCAGCTTCAGCGACAGACTGCTGTCACCGTCCTGCTCCACTGATAGACTGAGGAGACCCCACACTATGCGACTCTTCAATTCCACCCGGGGGGGTAAACGTTAACATTATTCAAAGTTATTGTCAGTTATACCTGCATTGTTATCACTGTTTAATTTTATATTGTTTTGTATCAGTATGCTGCTGCTGGAGTATGTGAATTTCCCCTTGGGATTAAAAAAAGTATCTATCTATCTATTATATAGTGCCTTTCACACTATCTATCTATCTACCCCAAATCTTTATCTTTGTCTTGCCCTCTTCTCCCTATATATAAAATCAGATGTCTGTCTGTCTGTCTGCTTTCCAATTTGCTTGAACATTTTTTTTGATTGTGCGATTTCTCTCATCACACTAAGTATCATAGTTTGGTTGCAGTGCCGATTTATTCGTGCGAATCCGAAAGAGAGGCTGCTTGCCGAGGGGAAGTGGGCAGGGCCCTCCTGAGTCACGCGCCAGCCTCCGTTCGAGTTGCTCTACCTTTCTCCACATGTTGGAACGCACCTTGCCTCCTTTTAGCTAGCGACACCTGTTTGCTCAGCAGATATTTTCATCTAGAGATTGTTAAGGAGTGACGTTTGATGTTTTTGAGAGAGAGAGATCAGAGTCTACGTGTGTTTCAGAGGGTAGCTGCTCATTGGCAGAGATATTAAAATGACGTGCTCTTCTCTCGACACGGGGGACGCTCTCCCATCAGAGCTGAACGTGATCAGATACGGTGCCAACGTTCGACATTGGAGCGTACCTACTGTAACAGAAGCCCAGACCACAGACAGACACCACGATTTTGCCACATTTCTTTTTCTGCTTCTTTTCAGCACACACAGTGCACCAATCACCACATTACTCAGACTCTTCTTCCTCTTTCCTAGCTGGCTCCACTCCTCTCCCAGCAAGCTCAGTCTTCCTTCCTCCCGACTCTGGCCACCAGAGTTGTGGCAGGTGTCTCCTTTTATAGAGGTGTGATAGCAGCCCTGCATAGGAGGGCTCAGCCGATCTCCACACACCCACTGAGTGTTTCAGTGTACTCAGCAGTAACCTATGGTATATGGGACTGGTGTCCCAAACCTTTATCCATGTCTTCTGTGTCATCTGTGACTTTTATTCCTTGAATTATTCCCTCTATAGTTTCCACAATCATGAATATCTCTCTTTTCTTTAAAAAATGGGTAATATTCCACTGTTCCTCCACTCCTCTGGTATTCTCAGCAAGGGGGCACACCAGCCCACCTTGGTGCCAGTCCCAAGCTTGGATAAATGGAGAGGATTAGTATCAGGAAGGGGACCTGTGTGTAAAGCTTTAGCCAAAACCTTAATGATGGAATCAACGCCTAGAGCTCCTACTTTTAAAGTGAATCATCATTATGGGGCCACGTCGAAAGCTTTTTGAAAGTCTACCTAAGTTTTGCCAACAAAAATATGGGTTTGGCAAGACCTTCCTCTCCTAAAGCCATGCAGGCAGTTATTTAGTATGTTATTTTCGTATAGTTACGTCCCTCTTAATCCAGGCCAGAGCTGCATTGGGGGACCTGAAGCTTATCCAAGCTGGCATAAGGCACAAGGCAGCAAGAAACCCTGGATAGGGTGCCAGTCCATTAGAGGGTGAACACACACACACCCCAATCACACACTCTGGCCAATTCACCTAACAGGCATGTCTTTGGACAGTTTCAGGAAATTCACACAGACACAGGGAGACAGGGGACACAAACTCAGATGTCCTTACTGTGAGGAGCAGCACTACCACTGTGCCACCATGCCACCCATAGGTACTTTTTTTTTTATTAACTTCTTATTATATTGCATTACAGTGTATTTTCAATCATTTAAATTGACTTGGTCCGGCGTCGAGATCTGAATAAACAGTTGGCAAGTCTGACATACCCTCTGGCCAGAAGTTGTGTAATGCATTATCAGCTTAACTGGACTTAAAGTCGCTGCTTTCCATTCCTCAGTATGCAGGAGCAAAATGTCTCTTAGAGTGGGTGCAAAACTGAAACCTGCAGTCCGTAGCCCCCTAAAGCACTAAAGTGACGGCTTAAGTTGACCACCCACCTATGATTGAGAACTACGGATGGAGAGAGATGAGTTAGGATCCTGTGCTGATAAAGCACGTTGCCGTACCCACCACATGACAAACCACCTCAGGATCCCAGAGTAACAGCCGAGTGCAGCCATGCAAAGGATGACACCTCAGTACCACACTAGTTCAGATGGAATGGAACGGTGGGAGGTTTTCTATGGCAGCTGGAGTGCCAGTTCTGCCACCGACCCCCAGGTTTTTCCCTGCAGGTTGGAGGGCCTATTTACAGGGCTGGATGCAGGATAACGTCATACACAGGACGGAGCAATGGCAGGTTAAGGAGCCAGCGGAGTGGGAATCACTTCTGGCATTTACAGGATTGCCAGTGCAGATCTCTAGCCTCAGAGCCACCACTCCACTGGATGGAGAAACACAAAGTTTTGGACACACTAGTTCAGTCCTTGGCACTTCCCAGATGGTGCAGATTCCTGTTTTATATTTGTTTTTAACAACACGTTCAACCCAGCTGACTGGAAAATGAGACGACTTGTTCCTATCTGGAAAGGGAAGGGTGATCGACTGTATTGCGGCAACTACAGGGGGATAACACTGCTCTCGGTGCCGGGTAAGGTCCTTGCTAGGGTCGTCCTCAATAGGATCTGTGATCACCTGCTCACCTGCCAGTCTGGTTTAATGCCTAAGAAGTATACCATCGACCACATCCTGGCACTGAAGGTTCTCATGGAGCGGAAACATGAATATCGGCAGAGTTTCTTTGCAGCCTTTGTCAATTTTCGTAAAGCGTTCAACTCATTTGATTGAGACAACCTGAGACTTCACAGGATCCCCTCGAGGTTGCTGGATATCCTGAGCGGTCTGTATACTGGTACGGTGAGTGCTGTGCAGAGTGGAGGGAGACCCTCTGGTTTATCCCAGTTGATTCAGGGGTCCGTCAGCGGTGTGTTCTGCTCCTATTCTGTTCAATGCTTGTATGGACAGGGTGTTGGGCAGGGTCATGGGGTCCAGTGGCTGTGGGGAATCGGTTGGTGAAGAAAGAGTAACTGATTTTGATTTTGCTGACGATGCTGTGATCTTAATGGAGTCAATGGAGGCACTGATCGGGGGTCTTGAAAGACTGAGTAAGGGGTTCGAGTGTCCTGATAAAAAAACAAAGATCCAGGCCTTTAATGACCTCTTGGGCACGGCCATCATCAGTGTGTCGGTCCGCGGAGAGAGTGTCGACCTCATCCAGAGGTTTACTTACCTCAGCAGTGACATTCATGACTCTGGTGACTCTTTCTATGAAGTCAGTAGACAGATTGGGAGAGCATGGGGGGGTCATGATGTCGCTGGAAAGGGGTGTGTGGCGCTCCTGATATCTACAAAAGGATGAAGGTCCAAGTCTTTAGAGTCCTGGTGCTCCCTCTTTGCGAGACATGGACGCTATCCAGTGGCCTGAGATGAAGACTGGACTCCTTCAGTACTGTGTCTCTACGGAGAATCCTTGGGTCCCGCTGGTTTGATTTGGTGTTACTCACGGAGTCCTGCATTGTGAGGGAGCACTATGGCCATGTGATGCGATTACCCGAGGGTGATCCAGCTCATTGTTGAGGAACCAAGTGGCTGGACCAGGCCAAGGGATCACGCATGTAACACTTGGCTGCATCAGATAAATGGAGGGTGGGACTGGACCGCGTGTCTGTTTTCATCTTTGTGTTGCAGCAATGTGCTGTACTAGTGTATGTCCCTCAACCTGACCTGACCTGACCAAAGCAAAGAAATTAAAAGGGGAAAAGAAGCCATTACCCTGTTTTACTAAACAGAAATGACTGTAAAGAAATGACAGCGCGTGGCAGAGTGTGTGAATGGCGGTCCGACAGTCAAGGTGCCCCTTGCTTTGGGGTTATAAACCGTTTTCCGAATTTGTTGGCCTGAACTTAAATGGCATCTGCCAGGCTGGAGCAGTGGGAACACTCGGTGTCCTGAGAGGCCTGAATTGTATATTACTGCAAAAACACGAAAGTCCCATAAAAGAGCAAGGCAGACGTGTGATTGAGGGCTGCCTCTGTTATTTTTGTAATGCACTTGGGTTTTGCAGACCCCCCCCACCCCCCGCTAGATGTATGCTGGCCCATTTAATGCACCCCAGCGAAGAGGCTGCATGTCTGTCATCACTTCAATATTTTGGTTATTTGAACTAAATATTTTTAAAACCGTATTGTTGGACGGTTCCCAGCTGGCGCGGCTAACCTACAAATTTTCCCAGGATCGGGCCAGGCAAGGATTTTCTTTACGTCGACCCTGCGCTCTTAACTCTCCGTGCCGTTTGTTTCGTTTTTTTTTGGCCGGTCATTAGCCACCTTCTGTGAGGGCTGCGGTGTTAGATTAAAATGCAGGAGCTGCAGCACTGACCTGCCTCTTTTAAACTCGCCTTTTTTCCCTCATTACTCTAGTTACCCATCATTGGACAGATTGGGTTTAGCATTGAACTGATGAGATACAAGCCGGCTTTGCCTGGCACACATCCCATCCATGTTAATGAGTTATTGATCCCAGGCGTAACAGCTTGGATCTTCCAGCTATCAAACGAATGATTTGTTGCCTGTTCCACCCCACCAGTTGGATGCTGCTGCTCTGACAACATTTACTTGTGATGTCCCAGAAGCTGGAACGCCTGCTGGGACTGGCAGTCACCGAAGCCCTCAAGAGTGAATGAAACGTCTTCTTTTAGTCGGCGTACTTGAGCAGCAGCTTTCGCAACCCTAACGATGCTTCAAAAGTATAAAGACAATAAAGAGTTGCCTGCTAATAATTTCAGATATGAATCCATCTGTTAAGTCGGCATATTGCTCAATGTGTTTGCGTGTAATTAAAATCTTAAGCCTTCAGCAAAAGCAGCCAGCAGCAGGGCTGGAATAGAAATGGTGGGCATGCTTTTTAAGTTACGATGCCTTCGCTTCATTAAATTAAACACAATACTGCAAAATGAAAGACAATAAAATAGAAAGTGGTGCATTTCATCACCTACACCTGCTTCATTTATAAACATGCATTGTTGATTTAATTCCTTTTTAAAAAGAAAGGAATCTGGCTTTGTAGATATAAATGAATCGCTCACTTAAAATGAAATGTGTCAGAGGAAAGTTGCTAAAAACTGGCTTGCATTACATTTTATATCCTGCAGGGGGAGTTTCAGTACCCAAACCCCAGACACAAGTACATGGACAAGTCCCAGATTCAGACTTGTCAACTTTAATAAGTGTATGTGGTTGTTTGTTTGCTATGTCTCTTTCATTCCAACAGATGGCACATCACAAATGTTTGTAGGAATAAAATGCATTGTGTAATTCCAACAGATGGCGCATCACAAACATGAAAACTACTTCTGTAAAAACACCTGGGGATAAATAACAACAACAACATTTATTTATATAGCACATATTCATACAAACAGTAGCTCAAAGTGCTTTACATAATAAAGAATAGAAAAATAAAAAACACAATATGAAAACAAAATAAATCAGCATTAATTAACATCGAATAAGAGTAAGGTCCAATGGCCAGGGGGGACAGAAAAAACAAAATAAAAACTCCAGACGGCTGGAGAAAAAAAAAAAATCTGTAGGGATTCCAGACCATGAGACCGCCCAGTCCCCTCTGGGCAAATAAAATTCTATCTATCTATCTATCTATCTATCTATCATATAGTGCCTTTCCTATCTATCTATCTATCTATCTATCTATCTATCATATAGTGCCTTTCCTATCTATCTATCTATCTATCTATCTATCTATCTATCTATCATATAGTGCCTTTCACATCTATCTATCTATCTATCTATCTGTCTATCTATCTATCTATCTATCTATCATACAGTGCCTTTCACATCTATCTATCTATCTATCTATCTATCTATCTATCTATCTATCTATCATATAGTGCCTTTCCTATCTATCTATCTATCTATCTATCTATCTATCTATCTATCTATCTATCTA
>JANRMT010062834.1:53063059-53074391 GCA_026402145.1 Polypterus bichir lapradei
CTATCTATCTATCTATCTATCTATCTATCTATCTATCTATCTATCTAACCCCAGGACCGGCACTACAAGCATACAGACAGCCTTCTGGATAACATTTGAACCCAGGCTTTTAGAGTTGGGAGGCAGCTACACTAACCGCTACGGCAGGTTAAGGCTTTGGTCTTCAGGCCCTAACACTGTGTGACCATGGGCAAGTCATGTCACCTATCTGTGATCCACCTGGATAACCAACAGAAATGTAACAAATTGTATCTCAAATGTTGTAAGTTGCTTTGGATAAAGGTTTCAGCCAAATAAATAGTAAATAATAATAACAACAACAACAATAATAATAATGTATGATGCCTCCCACAATGCACTCATCTAACTTAAAAAGCCTAAGTGTCTGCGTATGTGTATATATGTGTATCCTTCCAGTTGCTATGTCTCTGTCATTCCAACAGATGGTGCATCCCAAACAGTAGCACTACGTCTGTAAAAAGCCCTGGACTGTCTGTCTATCTACCTGACCCCAGCACCAGTAGACTATGGTACAAACATACAAACAGCCTGTGGAAAAGATTTGAACCCGGGCTTCTAAAGCTGTGAGGCAGCTGCACTAACCACTAAGACAAGCTAAGGCATTAAACACTGTATGACCATGGGCGAGTAACTTCAATGCTTGTGCTCCACTGGGTTGAACAATAGAAATGTAACAAATCATCTCTCAAATGTTGTTTGCTGCTTTGGATAAAAGGTGTCAGCCAAATAAATAGTAAATAATAATAATAATACTAATATTAATAATACTAATACTACTACTACTAATAATAATAATAATAACATGGCAGCATGATGCTCACCAAACTGTACTTGTGCACCTTAATAAATGGATAAGCGCACATGTGACTGTATATCTGCATGTCCATCTGGTTGCTATGTCTTCTGTAAACCTACTTTTGCCCACCCCTGTATATATGCACATATAAAATATACATATGTGTATATACAATGTGCATAGGGCGGCATGGTGGCGCAGTGGTAGCGCTCCTGCCTCGCAGTAAGGAGACCTGGGTTCCTGTCCCAGGTCCTCCCTGCGTGGAGTTTGCATGTTCTCCCCGTGTCTGCGTGGGTTTCCTCCCACAGTCCAAAGACATGCAGGTTAGGTGCATTGGCAATTCTAAATTGTCCCTAATGTGTGCTTGGTGTGTGTGTGTGCTCTGCGGTGGGCTGGCACCCTGCCCAGGATTTGTTCCTGCCTTGCGCCCTGTGCTGGCTGGGATTGGCTCCAGCCGACGCTCGTGACCCTGTGTTAGGATATAGTGGGTTGGACAATAACAATGTGCATATAAATACTGTATATATATCGTTACATATGTCAGGCTTGTCAGAAGTAAGCAATGCCTCCCCAGGACACCAGGGAGCGCGACTGTTCACTCTTCTGTCTCTTGTCTCTCCCATAGCCCTGAGTAGACGCCCACTGAGGGCAACTGACTCCACCCCTTCTGGTCCACGACCTATAAAAGCAGAGCTTTCCCAGAAGGACGTGTCTCATTTGGGAGATGAGCCAGTCACCTGATGGAGCTGCGACACTGAAGCTTGAATGATCTTTAGAGCTATTTGTCCACAACCAACGTTTTATTATTGCGCCATCTTGTTCCTGTTATTTTGGCATGCTTTATTATTTTGTGCAAACGGGGTGGCTCAGTTGGCACTCCAATGTTTAATCGAGAGCCTTATATTACTCCTATATTTATATAAAATACTCACTGGCCACTTTATTAGGTACACTAGTGGTCGGCGTACACTCCAGTGTCACACATCGGTGACAGTATGTATATTGTGTGTGTATATTGTGATGGACAGCCGGGTCCCATGCCCGGCCGGGACGCCTCTGCTGCATACGTCCCGGGGGAGCCACCATGGACAGTGCAATGCCTCCCCCGGGGCGCCTGGGGGCAGCCTACCTGGCCGTGGGTCCTTCCTCAGTCTCCCCCGTGGCTCCATGGGACATGGAGTCCACCACAGCCCGGTTGGGAGATGGGGTGGCCGCTAGGGGGTGCTGCGGAGAGCCAGCCGCCACAATGGCCGACTTACCAGCCCCACCCGGAGGTGCAATTAAGACCAGCTGGTCAGGCACCTGGAGCACTTCCGGGTGGGCTATAAAGCAGGCAACCTCCCTCCATTCGGGGCCAGAATCTGGAGGAAGAGGACGAGGTTGCCTGGGAGGAGTGGTGGTGCCAGGAAGGGTTGTTTGTGCTGTATCTTGTGCTTTGGGAACTGTGTTGGGCCTGTGGGACACGGGGAAGACGTGCCCCACGGCTGAAGAAAAAAGAATAAAGCCTGTGTGTTTTATACACGTGCCTCTGCGTGGTCTGTGCCGGGTCGGGCGCTATATAGCGCCTTTTACTATATATATATATATATATATATATTAACTGCTAGGTTTTGTAAGCTAAGAATTGTAACTTACTTGTCATTCGTTCTGAGCTCTTCACCGGTCCCCTTGTCCCATCACCCTCACCGTTCCCAAACAGTCCCCCTGTTTACTCCATTATGTAAGTTGCTTTAGATAAAAGCATCCACTAAGAAAATGAATGTAGATATCAAATACATGTGCATGTGTGAATCTACTTCTAGAGTACAGTATGCTTATTGTGAGTGTATGTTACATAATTACGTGTGCACAGACATCTTTTGTGCACACCATGAACTGGTTGAAGTTGATTTGGATGGATGGATGGAGGCTGCACATACATTGAAATTTACATTGTATAGTAAAATATATAGTGAACATTGTAAAATATAAATCACCAGCCCCAATGCATGATTTTGTTTTACTTCACATAGCTACAAATGTCACATTATATTTTATTTCATTTTTTTATTATTGAATTACTTTTATATTTTTCTATTACCCAGCTACCAACATCACCACTTAAAAATCTGATTTTCATAGACTGAAATACTAATTAAGTAAAATCTAAATTTTAAGGAGAGGAAAGTATAGGACGACTATAAAGAGCAGATCTTTTCTCTGGAGGATTAATGGCATGTGGCTGATATTTTAATTTTGCTACATGAAGATGATTTCCTTCGTTTTGTATTGTTTTTTAATTTATATTTCAAAGGTGTTTATGTGTCACATAAAATCAGAAGCTTTGTGTATGCAATCATTGCTAGGAGTACACATACAAATATACTGTACAACATTTTATCATTTACACATCTAAACATTACAGTTTTTCCTTTTTTTCCAATTTTGTTTTAATCATTTTAATAAAACAATAAAAATAAGCCCTTAAAATGGGGCCAATGCTTCAGCAGTCAGAACATTGCAGAGTAATTAATAAAATGAAAAAACATGAATGGATTATAAAATTCTAAGTTAACTTGCCTACAGTCCAGTAGTTAAAATGCATTTTATTTCCAAATAAACAAGTAAAATGATGAACGGCCATGCTAAAGAACTATTAACATTTACGACTTGTATCAGTGTCTTCCGACGTGGAAATTTATAGAATATTAAATGGCCTTCTGCACTGCAGACAAATCTGTCAAAATGCGTTGTTTGTAAATTAAAAGTTATTGTTTGTATCAAAGGTTTAAATGATTACAATTTAATTCAATGCGATAATAGAAGAAAAAAAAAACATTCATTCGGTTCAATTCTGTTCTTTATCGTCCACAGTGAGTGCTGCTGACATTTTTCTGGCACCTCACTGAGACAACAATAAATAGGAACACGAAACCGCAGGGAAAACATCCTCTGAGTTTGCAGCAATTCAACGTCTTTGAGCCAGATGTGTTTTCAAATGAAGTTTTTAAATTTATTTTAAAAAGGGATTGAATCATTACAGCATGTTTAGAGGAAAACAATATTTTGACATTTTAGCTGCGTTTATTGTGGGATTCTAAAATTATTCAGTTTAATGGCATCAAGTGTGAGACAAATATAAAAATTCCATAGTCCAAGTGTCTGTGTTTTAAAAGGTTTTGTGAAATCATACAAGTTCACACACAAAAAAAAATCGGGATTGGTCTCTCCTTGACTTTCTCATATACTCAGATATATGGATGGATATTTGAGGAGTAAACAGTAAGACAATGATTTTTTTATATTATGTACGTTAAAGAACCATCAACAACAAATCAAATTAATAATATTTTGAACAATTATTATAAAAGTAAAGTTGAATAAATTGGACTCTGCAGCAGCATGAATAAAAGGTAGAGTACCACTTCTGGTTAATGGAAATAGCCTAAAAGTTAAGAGAAATCTACGTTTTGTACCTCATACTTGTATGCAAAATTTGGTTGACCGAAGTGAAAGCGTACTCAACTTATCGTGTTAACACACACACACAGACACAGACATAATTCCAAGAGTGGTATTTTCGGATTCAGGGAAATCTAAAAACATCGAGATTCATCAAAATCTTGAAATTGAATTTTTGGACGATTACAATACTTACCCTGTACTTCATATACGAGAAAGTCAGGGAGCTCTAAAATGTCGAGATTCATCAAAATCTTGAAACTGAATTTTTGGACGATTAAAATACTTACCCTATACTTTATAAATGAGAACGTCAGGGAGGTCTAAAATGTCGAGATTCATCAAAATCTCGAAATGGAATTTTTGAACGATTACAATACTTACCCTATGTTTCATACACAAGAAAGTCAGGCAGATCTAAAATGTCGATATTCATCAAAATCTCGAAATGGAATTTTTGGACTATTACAATACTCTCCCCATAATTCGTATATGAGAAAGTAAAAAAGGAAAAAATAAAGTAAAAATTAAATAGCACATACACACAAAAAAGAAAAACAGTAAAACCTTGCTTATCCGTCAGGGGTCAGGACCGAGGCCATGATGGATAAGAGAAAACAGAAGAGCTACTTTAAAAATGATGTACAGCAGATTACTTTAGCGAATAATTGTATTTATTTACAAAAGCATAAATATATGTTAAGAAAATATAATATAGTTTAAACAAAATTAACAAATTCATATAATATTGTAACGACCAGCACGATAAGCAAATACAACTCAGAGGTACTGGAGTTTCCTATGTTTTACTTGGAGTCTTTGTTCCCTGTCTTATACTCCATTATCCAGGTTACAGAGTCGACCTCCAAATCAATAAAAGAAAGATTTCCCTACCAATCAGTTTATTTCCACCCCTTCACGTTCTGTCTTTTTCTATACTACAAACAATCCTCCTTATTGTCTCCTGACTCCTGACCCAAAACTTCCTTCCACTTCACCTTCCTTGTTCTCTGAACTTCTCCTGTCATTCATGTCTGCCCCTTTTAGAACAGAAGCCTACCACTCAGTCCCACCACTTGCAGCATTTTTTCCACGTTTACTGCTCCCGCACATTGCATCATAGTCTGCCTGTGCATTGCAATATATTAACAAAACCTAATAATGTATAACAGAATTTAAAAAGAAAATTACAACACAGAAGAACGTTAACATTAATACAGAATAACATTACCGTCAGTGGTTTCATTTTCAACACATTTTTCAATTTTGTTGGCATCACGTTTTATATCGTTTACTGTTCTTCCCACTCCGTAAACTGAATACTGTATAAACTCACATTTAAGTTCTCCCACGGATAAGTCGGGGCTTGATTTTACTGTATAATTTCTGGTATTTTGTAATGTTGGTTGTACTGTATAAGTCAAATGCAGAAAACTCAAGAGATTACGATATGCTAACACTCACCTGAGAGAGTAACCATGGAGCACACTGCCTTTTTTTCTGTGTATTGTGCCTACGTGACCAGACGGTGATACCCGAAATATTCAGATGCGACGTTTGCACTGTTTTGTGTTTTTTGTATCTCACCCCCTCATACACCTTTATCGTAAGAGGATCCCTTATCTACGATGGAGCGTTCGATCAGAAGGAATCATGAAGCTGGTTTTAAATTAAAAGTCATTGAAGTGGCGAAAGAAATTGGGACCTGCACTGCTGCAATAAAATTTGACGTGTCTGAGAAACTGGTGCGAGATTGGAGAAGGCAAGGAAATGTTAAAAAAAAAAAAAATGTAAGTGTCGCATTTTTGAACAGGCATCCAAGTCGGGTTTTGATTTTATGATCGATTTTTCGGGCTTATAAGTCGGGTTGTGATTTTATGATCGATTTTTCGGGTTTCAAGACTCGACTTATATGCGAGTATATATACGGTACTTGACACATTTTCACCATTTCATAGATGTTTAATAAATTCAAGTTTTGTCACAATTCCAACACCACACGCATACGTTTATCGCCCATAAAAATGTATAGTAGTTTCATTATAACAAAAGAGAAAAGCAACAAGACACTATTAAAATTAAAGGTACGTAACTGACAGTGTGGTGCTGTGGAAGAACATTCTGCTCTGGTACAAGGGAGAGTTGTTCCAATGTGCAAAGCTCACAGCATACCGCACGGCAGTAGTAGTCCAGTTATAAGTAGGCGCTGGCTTGCTTAATGATTTTTTTTTTTTTTGTCCATCTCCTCTCTAGAATAGATCTCCACCTCTCCAGGGTCTCCTCACCCTGATCTCTACTCTCACTACAGATCACAATGTCATCAGCAAACATCTTAGTCCATGGTGTCTCCTGTCTAGTTTCGTCTGTCAACCTGTCCATCACCACTGCAAATATGAAATGGTTTTGAGCCAGTCCTTGATGTAATTGGCCATCTACCCCTGTGAAGAGGATTACTTGTGTTCTGTTTTGGGTGTTGTATTTACCCCAAATTTATTGACAACCATGGCATGCCCAACCTACCTGGATGGGGGGGGGGGGGTCTCTCTCTGAATTGCCCCTTGCCAAGATTTCATCCATTTTTGGCTTCTTTCCTACAGGTCTTTTTCGGGAATTTTTACCTTGTCTTAGAGACTTAGGCTCACAAAACAGGGTCTGTTGAAGCCCATGGAGGCATTTCTTGTGTGATTTTGGGCTCTACAACAAGTATATTGTTGTAATGATGTTATCGAGAGCATATCATTAGAGAAGGACTTGACTTGGATAGCATACAGGTTTGGGCAGATTTGTGGCAGGTGAAATTTAATGTCAGTAAATGTAAAGAATTACAAATAGGAAGTAAAAATGTGAGGTCTGAATACACAAAGGGAGGTCAGAAAATCGAGAGAACACCTTATGAGAAGGATTAAGGAGTTGTAGTGGACTCTAAGCTATCGACTTCCCAACAGTGTTCAGAAGCCATTAAGAAGGCTAACAGAATGTCAGGTTATATAGCGCCTTGATGTGTGGAGTACAAGTCACAAGAGGTTCTGCTCAAGCTTTATAACACACTGGTGAGGCCTCATCTGGAGTCCTGTGTGCAGTTTGGGTCTCCAGGCTACAAAAAGGACATAACAGCACAAGAAAAGGTCCAGAGAAGAGCGACTAGGCTGATTCAGGGGCTACAGGGGATGAGTTATGAGGAAAGATTAAAAGAGCTGAGCCTTTACAGGAGATGAAGAGGAGACCTGACTGAAGTGTTTAAAATCATGAAGGGAATTAGTCCAATGGATTGAAGCTGCTATTTTAAAATGAGTTCATCAAGAACACGGGAACACAGTCGGAAACTTTTGAAGGGGAAATTTCACACAAACATTAGGAAATTTTTCTTTACACAAAAAACAATAGACACTTGGAATAAGCTACCAAGTAGTGTGGTAGACAGTAAGATGTTAGGGACTTTGAAAACTTTTTGGGAGAATTAAGTGGATAGGACTGGCGAGCTTTGTTGGGCTGAATGGCCTGCTCTCGTCTGGATTGTTCTAATGTTCTAAATCAACTGTCTGGAATATCATTAAGAAGAAAGAACATTCAAAAAGATTAAACACATCTGAGAAATCACAAACATCTGTGACAGCAATTGTCCCAAACATTATGGTGCCCTGAAATGGGAGGCCATGTAGAGAAAGTGTTGTCATTTCTAAGTCCTGTGCAAATGCACACCACAAGTAGGGTGGTAGGCAGGAGGACTCTAGGGACTTTCAAAACTCGACTTGAGGTTATTTAGAAAAATTAAGTTGACAGGACTGGCAAGCTTTGTTGGGCTGAATGGTCCAGATTGTTGTAACGTTCTAATGTTCAGTGTAGGAGCTGTATCCACATGCAGACATTCAGACCAAACCCAAATTTGCACAATACGAGACAAAAACATATTCTCAGGCAAACAATCTACATTTGTCTTATAGTATACACATTAGGACAAGTAACAACATTGGTAAATCTTTAAGTGAGACATCTTAAATGTTAAAAATTCATAGACCTCTTCAGGCTAAGATTCATTTAATAAGAGAGAAGAACAATGCATGGTCAAGATCTTTGGATAAGATGACTGTTCAAGTCTTTTGAAGTTTCTGATGAGTTTTTCCATACAATGTCTGGCCATAAAACTCTTGTCTCTATTCAAACCATGTTGTAATGTATTAAATTTTAGCATGGGTTTCTCTCTTGCTGTGCTAAAATGTAATACATTACGACATGATTTGAATAGAGACAAGAGTTTTATGACCAGGTAGGAGGATTGTTTGCATCTCTTGGACTGACACAGACAACCTGACTACAGATCCACTTTGTATTGAAAAACTCGTCAGAAACTTCAAAAGACTTTGTTGGACTGTCATCTTATCCAAAGATCTTGACCATACATTGTTCTTCTCTCTTGTTAAATGACCCTGAAGAGGTATATTAATTTTTTACATTTAAGATGTCTCACTTAAAGATTTACCAGTGTTGTTTCTTGTCCTAGTGTGTGTATATAAACAGAGGGAATTCCAGTTTCTGTATTACATCTCACCTGAAGAAGGGGCCTAAGTTGCCTCAAATGCTTGCATATTGTAATTTTTTTAGTTAGGGTTAGGGTTAGGGTTTTTCAGTATAAACATTAGGAAATTGACCTCACGCACTTGGAATAAGTGACCAGGTAGTGTGGTGGACAGGAGAACTTTAGGGACCCTCAAAACTTGACTTGATGTTCTTTTAGAAGAAGAAGTGTTTAGGACTGGGCAGTTTTATTGGGCTCAATGGCCTATTCCTGATCAGAGTGTTCTGCTCAAAGAAGTTCCCAGGATGCCATAACAGGAGACGTCTTTATTTGTCAAAGTTTTTGGTCTTTTATAGCTTTGATCTCTCATGTCTGTTCTAAAGCGCAGTAAATAAAACGGTGTACTTATTGTCTCAGTGGTTCTGAAACCTCCGCATCTCTCATAAAAGACTCCATTACTTTACCTCGCTCTATGACCGAGTGCGCTCAATTTCTTTGACACCTCATTGTTGCAGTTTTAAGGACATCTTGATTACAAATGGCCGACTAATAATGCGATCCTGATGACTTTAAAGAGCCTTCATGGTTAAGTGCGGTCCACACAATGGCTAAAGTGCAGGCGCCTCCGGTATTTCAAAATACACCTTTTAACGAAAACAAACGCCGCACTTTCCCTTCTATTCGATAGCGACGGAAAGCCTCAGTATCCAGCTGTCTAATTTCTTTACATCCCATTATAAAACAGCCTGCATTATCTATAATGAAGAGAAAGAAGTTTTTTAACACCGAACACTTTCCTGTGATGAGTGTCATAACCTGCAGGATCAGACGACTCTGATAAGGATTTATTTTTGACTGTCAG
Organism: Polypterus bichir lapradei; assembly: GCA_026402145.1. Classification (NCBI taxonomy): domain Eukaryota; kingdom Metazoa; phylum Chordata; class Cladistia; order Polypteriformes; family Polypteridae; genus Polypterus; species Polypterus bichir. Next base: position 53,072,693 of record JANRMT010062834.1, read on the forward strand.
CAATGGCTGAATCGGCCCAATCCGCTCTGCTTTTTGGTGGGCTTATCTAAATCACTCTTGTCATCTTTTTTATATTTTAATAACGCTTCGTTTTCTGCTACTTTCCACAGATTATTGGTAAAGATTTTGACTTTGCATTTTTGTTTTCAGTGTAAGAACTTTGCATTTCTTTGTAGCTTTGTGTTCACGTGGATTTAAATAATGACTTCTTTTGTTAAACGGTTCGCCATCATCTTGTCATTTTTCCAGACGCTTTACAGTTACAATCTTCTTGTATATGTTGTAATACTGCAAAATTATAAAATACTATGAAAATGTGATGAAATGATAACACGCTAAATGATTTTCTCCTTTTAACGTTCAGTTTTTACCTTAACTGGGCCTCTTAGATTTTATGATCTTATGCTGTTCAACTATTGCAAATATAATTATGCATAAATGAACTTCTAAAATTGAAGAATATAAAAGTTGAAGCAACAGCCTGGTGAGCTACATTTCTGTCAAAGTAAAAGGTTATTTCGTCTAAAAAGAAAATGAGTTTAAAGACCCAGCGGTTCAGCCGTGTAGCCGCCATTGTGTGCGACCTGATGAAACGACTGCTTGCAGGGCCCTCATTAGCTGGGCGACATGACAAAGGCTAAGCAGCCGATAACACGGAGAGCTAAACTTCTTCAGTTTCACCCCAAATAACCTTAACTTGTTACTTTCTTATACACAGACACGCTTGACAAAGGCACAGACCTTCACCGGATTTCACCAAAGGAACAGACTAACAAAAGACACTTTGTACAAATGGCTCCATGTTATCAGCATAAACACAGCCTCGCTTTTATGTTATTGTAATCCGTACATAAAAACATTAATTAAACAGGCATGTGTTTATACGGTTTAGATAATGGACGCCTTGGTGGCACGATTGTCAGCATCGCTACCTCACAACACTGTGCATTAGATAAATGCCGGCAAGTGACCATGTTCATTTTCTTCACTCACTCCATGTCCTGGTAAATTGTCTTAGAATATTCCGATTTACTCCCACATCCCAAATTGAGTAGGTGACACGGAATAGGCCCTGAGTGAGAGTATTCAACTGACGCTAGATGTGATTATGGACGTATCCGATGGCCTACTAGCTCAGGGTCCACGGCTGGTTGTAAGGCATTCAGATTTCGTAAGATGAATTGAATAAAAGAGCTAAACAAATCTATAAAAATAATCAAAGGGAGGCAAGGAGCTCTAGTGGCTAAGACACCCAACCTTAAAGCTCAACTGTGGGCAATTCATCCTTTGCGAAATGTGAAAAATACGTCTAAACAAGTATTCTGATCATGTAACGTCATCAGCTAAATACATAATAATAATAATAATAATAATAATAATAATAATAATAATAATAATAATAATAATAATAATAAAAAATAACCACAGTCAGTTTTACATCCAGTACTTTAAGACAGGAAATATCATTTTGCAATCTAAAATATGCTTTCAAAAATACACAGTGGAATGGATATACACAGTGTATACACTGCGTATCATGAGCATTTTATTAGGATTTTATCTATCTGTCATTATATAGAGAAATCAATTTCTATCAGTTATACTGTATAATGCCTTCCATTACTATCTATAAACTTATAAAAAGTATTCACCATCTATCTATCTATCTATCTATCTATCTATCTATCTATCTATCTAT
>JANRMT010062834.1:53076794-53129121 GCA_026402145.1 Polypterus bichir lapradei
GATAGATAGATAGATAGATAGATAGATAGATAGATAGATAGATAGATGCTCCAGTGTGCGTTTTCTTTATTATGTTTCTATTTTCTGAAATATCTGCTACCACCGCCATGGCATTTTTCACATTTCGCTTATGTCAATATGTACTTTTGTTTTCGGTTGATCAAATCGTTTTCGAGGTTACAGCGTGTCATATGAAGATGCAGAAATTTCATTGGACCAAAGGGATGGTAACAGATGACGTAGGCCTTGTTGCGTTTTCGGCGTTAAACAATAAATTGTGTAGAAGTGCCTGTTTGCACCCCCAGTAAAACAAACAAGCCACGAGCCACCGCTCATTTCCAGACACACATCGACATTCCCAGCAGTCACCATAACATATTTACTTTCCGTAATCCGCGTGTGCCGTTTTTCTGGTAACAAGCGGCTCAGGCTCACTTTAAAGACAGTAGTCGTAAGTGAGATGTGACGTTTGACAGAGGTCTAATTAGATGACAGAGCCTACTTTTCTCATTTATGCCGTGTGCCGATAAGTAACCATTCACCTTCGGCACACAGAGGTGATCGAGGCCTGAAATTGAAAGTGTGCCCATCAGTACCACAGAAACAAGGAAAAAGGAAGATTTAAGTCAGGTTACCTTTTCAGTTGTTGTGTTCGCCATTTTCTGATTCATTGACTTTGGTGATTTATAACTCGAAACAATGAAGGACAGGTCCTTAGGCACCCTTCTGAAAGCTCTCAACCTCAAGAAGAGGATTTCTATTTTAAAAGGAGTGTTAATAAGCAGCAATGTTTCCCAAAAATAGTGAAATACCGTGGATTGATTCTTTCATTTTTTTTTTTTCCTCCAACTCTTTCAGCCATTTGCTGTGGCCTCATAATATCAGATTGCCCAGCCTGCCCCTGTAAATGTGAATTTTCTACTCTGGTGAGCACAGGCTTTACACTTTCATTAGCTCACATTCTCTTCAGCAGTGCAAATGCCATCTCATCCATTCACAGGCCTCAGTGAGCGCCGCTGACAGGCAAAGCCAGATGAAAGTAGGCAGAGGAACGTGCAGATTGCCTTGTGGGCATCCACTACATGTGAATCGACTGATTTAAATATGTATCGCTGCTGGGAAAGCGTGCCAACCTGTCTGAGCAGTAGCTCACCCCAAAACATATTCTTAAGACATCGGGAGCATTTTTGTTTTCTGTTTCCTTCGTCCTTTTGACATGTTCAACGTAAGAACAAAATCAAAGATTGATATTTATGAGAGACGTACAGAAATAAATAGGCTTTCTGACAGGCAACATCCCCAAACTATAGTGTCTGTGAGATGGACACTTCTGCTCTGAAACCTCAGGGGTAAATTAAGAAAACAAGTGAAGTGAAAACGTAAAGATAAAAATAAAATACAACTCCCGCTATACCTCTGTCTCAGTGACCCCTGAGAATTGCAATGCAATGTGGATTCTGCCCACATTTATTAGGGAAAGAAATCATTTAAAAGCTCTGCATTGTAAATCCTTCTGCGTAATCCATGGAAGGATAAAGAATGAAAAAAAAAGGCACATTTGGGTATTCGTTTCAATTTTCTTACTCGTCCAACGTGTTACTTCTTCAGACCTCTGGCAGTTTATTACATGAAGTGCAAAGTTAGACAGTCAGTGACAACCTACATCATTTAATAATACATTTTATATACTGTGCCTAGAAAAAGTACACACTCCTCGGACGTTTTCACATTTTATTGTTATAAGACATTCTATCCAGGGCTCTTAATTTGGGTGTTGTTGACAGAAAAAGACTCCATAAAGTCAAAGTGACATCAGAGCTCTGAAAAGAATTTTAAATTAATTACAAATTTAACACAGAAAATAATCACCTAATCAAGTATTCACCCCATTTAATATGACATTCATAAATCATCTGTGGTGCAGCCAATTCATTTTAGAACTTCCAACAGGATTTTAATGGAAAACACCAGTCTGGGGGCTCCATGCATTTTAGTGTAAATGCACCTTGTGGCCTGTAGGGGGCATAGCAGCTGCCTAAACTCCACACAATTTCTGGTGCTATCTATTATATAGTGCCTTTCACATCTATCTATCTATCTATCTATCTATCTATCTGGTTAGAAAACACTGCTCAACAGAAAAAGACTCTTTGGTGTCTATGTGAAAACAGATGCAGTTACATACAAATAGAAATCACAAAAAAAATTGATGCCATAAGTATTAAAAGATAAATTTGGTATTTGTGTCAGTTTGGAAAATAGATATCTTTGGTAAGTTTTTTCCACTGATGCCCCGGCACAGTGTCGAAGTGTTAGCAGTGGGTTCGCTTTCCAGGTCCTTCCTGCGTGGAGTTTGCATGTTCTCCCCGTGTCTGCGTGGGTTTCCTCCCACAGTCTAAAGACATGCAGGTTAGGTGCATTGGTGATTCTAAATTGTCCCTAGTGTGTGCTTGTTGTGTGTGTGTGTGTGTGTGTGTGTGTGTGTGTGTGTGTGTGTGCCCTACGGTGGGCTGGCACTCTGCCCAGGGTTTCTTCCTGCCTTGCGCCCTGTGTTGGCTGAGATTGGCTCCAGCAGACCCCCGTGACCCTGTGTTAGGATATAGCGGGTTGGATAATGACCGACCGACTGACTGACTGATTCTGATGCCCCATAGCCTACAGTGTAAACCACCAGTGCGGGCAAGAGTTCATAGAAAGTCTTTAATTTAGAACACAGTTTCAAATGGCAAATGCATATATGCCATGTTTGTTAAGAAATAAGTTTGACTTGAATAAACACAAAGCCATTAATGGAGAGAAGAGAGGTCCTAGTGATCTTTTCTGCTGTGTGCACTTTGTGATGTGTTTGTCTAGGAATTGTGCCTTCCATGTTCCTGATGGTTGATTAGAGAGACTCCAGCTTCCACATGACCCTATTCCAGATAGGGGTTTTTGCAAATAAATGGATGGATGGATGAGTGGGTGTATGAAAGGCACTATATGATAATATTTGAACATTAGAACATTCTAGATTGGAACAGGCCATTCAACCTAAGAAAGCTCACCAGCAGTTTCCACCTCATTCCTCCAAAACAGCATCAAGTCGAGTTTTGAAGATCACTAAAGTTCTGCTGTCCACCAAACCACTTGGTCTTTTTTTTTCCATTTCTCAATAGTTTCCTGTTTGAAAAAACAATCTTAATGTTTGTAGAAAATTTACCTTCACAAGTTTCCAACTGTGTCCCTGTGTTCTTGATGAACTCATCTGAACATATTCCCTTCATCATTTTAAACACTTCAATCAGGTTTCCTCTTAATCTCCTGTAAAGGCTCAGCTCTTTTAATCTTTCCTCATAACTCATCCCCAGTAGCCCTGAATCACCCTAGTCGCTCTTCTCTTGACTTCTTCTAGTGCTGCTATGTCCTTTTTTGTAGTCTGGAGACCAAAACTGCACACAGGACTCCAGATGAGGCCTCACCAGTGTATTATAAAGCTTGAGCAGAACCTCCTGTGACTTGTACTCCACACATCAAGGCGCTATATAACCTGACATTCTGTTTGCCTTCTTAATGGCTTCTGAACACTGCCTGGCGGTTGATATGGCTGAGTCCACTACGACTCCTAAACCCTTCTAATAAGGTGGACTCTTGATTTTCTGACCACCCATTGTGTATTCAAACCTCACATTTTTACTTCCAACATGTAATTCTTTACATTTACTGACATTAAATTCCTTCATCCACAAACCTGCCTATGCCTGTCTGTTGTCCAAGTTCCCCTGTGACGATTCAATGGATCCTCAATTATCTGCCAATCTGCCTATCTTGGTATCATCTGCACACTTCACCAGCTTATTCTTTATATTCCAATCCAAACCATCTTTATATATAATACGCTAGCGTGACTGTTCGTTTGTCTGTCCAGGATTTTAAATCACCGGTAGGTCGTAAACTGTTTGACCGATTGACCTTAAATTTGGTACACATATACTACATGAAGTCTACTGTCCACTGTCAGGGTGATGATTGACCTCCAAAGTTATTCCTGTTTTTTTATTTTATTTTATTGTAGAATTATCTCTCGGTAGCGGCCAGCAGAGTGACCGTGCGGCGCTTGTGTACGGGCACCGTTCTCATTCCTGCAGATGGTGTATCTGTACATCGTTCTACAATTCAGTGCAATTTGCACAAAGAACATCTGTATGGCAGGGTGATGAGAAAGAAGCCCTTTCTGCACTCCCGCCACAAACAGAGTCACTTGTTGTATGCCAATGCTCATTTAGACAAGCCAGATTCATTTTGGAACAAAGTGCTTTGGACTGATGAGACAAAAATGGAGTTATTTGGTCAGAACAAAAAGCGCTTTGCATGGCGGAAGAAGAACACCGCATTCCAAGACAAACATCTGCTACCTGCTGTCAAATTTGGTGGAGGTTCCATCATGCTCCACCATGATGGGGCTGTGTGGCCAGTTCAGGGACTGGGGCCCTTGTTAAAGTTGAGGGTCAGATGAATTCAACCCAATATCAACAAATTCTTCAGGATAATGTTCAAGCATCAGTCACAAAGTTGAAGTTACTTATGCAGGGGTTGGATATTCCATCAAGACAATAACCCAAAACACAGTTGGAAATCTACAAAGGCATTCATGCAGAGGTAGATGTACAATGTTCTGGAATGGCCATCACAGTCCCCTGACTTGAATATCATCGAAAATCTATGGGATGATTTGAAGCAGGCTGTCCATGAAATTGAACTGAACTGGAGAGATTTTGTATGAAGAATGGTCAGAAATACCTCCATCCAGAATCCAGACACTCATCACAGGCTATAGGAGGACAGCGTCTGGAGGCTCAAAGGAGCAAAAGGAGGCTCAGCTAAGTATTGATGTCATATCTCTGTCGGGGTGCCCACATTTTTGCACCTGTCTAATTTTGTTATGATGTATATTGCATATTTTCTGTTAATCCAATAAACTTAATGTCACTTCTGAAATCCTACTGTTTCCATAAGGCATGTCAGATATTAGAAGGAAGTTGCTACTTTGAAAGCTCAGCCAATGAGAAACAAAAATCCAAAGAATTAAGAGGGGTTCCCAGACTTTTTCATGTGACTGTATGTGGCAGTTTAAGGGTTAAGAGTGTAATCTCGTTCCTCCTCTTTGTATGACTTCACACATTCAGTAAAACCGTTTGTGTCATTAGAGACAATGACACCTGTCACACACATGCACATAGGGAGCATCAAGTAGGCTTTTGCACAGGTGACACCTCCACCTCCAGCACATGAGTTACTGCTGCCACTAACACCTCATTGTTTTTCACCCACAGACGAGAGGATGAGTCCAGAGACAACTTCTAATGCTACTTCCATGTTTTGCTCAAAGCTCTTGTACCCCGGAATCTATTAAACAAAATGATGACACAGGATGTTGATGCTGACTGACTAACCTGCCTCTGATATGCTAAATTCCTAATCAAGGATCTCAAACCAAAAGGAGAAGGCCAGCAAAACCTAAAAGCGGGCAACCGTAATTTTCGCTTTTCCTTTTTTTTGTTTATTTTCACCTTTATTAAATGGAGTGAATGGAAAGACTCCAACCTTTTATGATCTCCTAATCTTCTTTTACTCACACACACACACACCTTTATGGGCTGCACACACAACGGTTACTGGGTAGCAAACGACCACGCCAGTGACTTCCTTTCCTTTCGGTGCCCCTTTAAACATTTGTCGGAGACGTGGAGGAAAAAGTCTTTTGTTGATTTTCCAGATGCATAGGAGACTCCAGAAAGTCCCCCAAGTGTGGCAATATGACACTTGTTACCAACCAGCTGTCCCACCAGCTGTCAAAGCAAAGCTGAAGCTGTTCTTTAGAAACCGCTAATCATCTTTTCAAGGGTGGCGGACGTGGATAACGATTAAGGCGCGTTTCATTTTAGATTCTTCCATCAAGACTATGGCTTGAACAAGCATGAGTAACGTTGTCAAAGTAGAAGCGGGCATCGTCAGTGCCGACGTGGGATAAACAGAGGGGTCAGGGCAGTTCAGTCCTAACAATGGAGTCCTCAGTGGCACAGTTCTGCCTCGCTCTTAATTCTCCATGTCAGCTGATAATCAGGTCGGTTTCACATAATGGGGGGTTTGTTTAACCGAAGACACAGTTTCAGCATGAGTGAAATGGAATAATGAAACAAGAAGGCGCACCATACCTCCTGGGTTATGTTTTGGGCGGCCATGGATCCATCAGCAGTTGAAGACGGAGAGGGAAAGTGACAGGCCAGTCCATGCCCCGCAGTGATTTCTTTTTAGGTCTATTGAAAATTTTAATCGGTGCACTTTGGTTGAACCCGTTCTTCTTTATTTAGCATACACACAGGCATGTGCCCCAGTATCTGTGTTAGGGCAGACTCTCTAGGACATCAGTGCCTTAGAGCAGTTTGCTTTCTGACTTAATGTCTCGGTAGAGTATGAACTTATTTGGCAATTACTGCAGAGCGAGTGCCGCAAAGAAAAAAAAATAAAACGAAACGATGGACCGGGGCTGAGCAGCCATAAAACGTCTCTATAACTTTGTCTATGAACTTTGTTAATTTTTGCAGCTATATTTCCGTGGGTGCCCTGCTTCAACTCATGCATGGATCACCAGAAGGATAATTCCATCAGCTCTTTCTCATGAAGGATTCAACGGGTTCGTTCAGTTTGCCGGCCTCGTGATTACCAACGGAGGTCCTTTCCTGTCTTAACCCATCCGTTCCAATAAAAGTTTTTCAAGGCCAAACTGGAAGCTGTGCTTGGCGCTATACGCCCTCATATCACTGACTGTTATATTTATTAAAGGGATTGGTTTGACACATGCCTGCTTTTCTCAAAAATGCACCCAACGTGAAGAGGTCCGTCCATCCCTTTTCTTTTTATTAAGAGTGTGGTGTGTAGATGGGTGCGGAATTGGCTCAAGCACAGGAAGCAGAGGGTGACCTGATTTAAAATTGGGTGAATGTAAGAGTGGTGACCAGCAGGGGGCACTGCTGAGGTTGCTGCTATTTGTAATACAGTCATATGAAAAAGTCTGGGAACCCCTCTTAATTCTTTGGATTTTTGTTTCTCATTGGCTGAGCTTTCAAAGTAGCAACATGCTTTTAATATATGACATGCCTTATGGAAACAGTAGTATTTTAGAAGTGACATTAAGTTTATTGGATTAACAGAAAATATGCAAAATGCAAGATAACAAAATTAGAGAGGTGTATAAATGTGGGCACCCCAACAGAGATATGACATCAATACTTAGTTGAGCCTCCTTTTGTTCCTTTGAGCCTTTAGACGCTGTCCTCCTATAGCCTGTGATGAGTGTCTGGATTCTGGATGGAGGTATTTCTGTCCATTCTTCATACAAAATCTCTCCAGTTCAGTTCAATTTGATGGACAGCCTGCTTCAAATCATCCCATAGATTTTCGATGATATTCAAGTCAGGGGACTGTGACGGCCATTCCAGAACATTGTACTTCTCCCTCTGCATGAATGCCTTTGTAGATTTCGAACTGTGTTTTGGGTCATTGTCTTGTTGGAATATCCAACCCCGCGTAACTTCAACTTTGTGACTGAGTCTTGAACATTATCCTGAAGAATTGGTTGATATTGGGTTGAATTCATCCGACCCTCGTCTTTAACAAGGGCCACAGTCTCTGAACTAGCCGCACAGCCCCACAGCATGATGGAACCTCCACCAAATTTGACAGCAGGTAGCAGGAGTTCTACCTCCATGCAAAGCGCTTTTTGTTATGACCAATTAACTCCATTTTTGTCTCCTCGGTCCAAAGCACTTTGTTCCAAAATGAATCTGGCTTGTCTAAATGAGCATTGGCATACAACGAGCGACTCTGTTTGTGGTGTGAGTGCAGAAAGGGCTTCTTTCTCATCACCCTGCCATACAGATGTTCTTTGTGCAAACTGAGCAGAATTGTAGAACGATGTACAGATACACCATCTGCAGCGAGATGTTCTTGCAGGTCGTTGGAGGTGATCTGTGGGTTGTCTGTAACCATTCTCACAATCCTGCCTCTGCATATGCCGCTCCTGGATTTTTCTTGGCCTGCCAGACCTGCTGTGTTGGTTTAACAACAACTGTGCCTGTGGCCTTCCATTTCCTGATTCCATTCCTTACACTTGAAACTGACAGTTTAAACCTCTGAGATGGCCTTTTGTAGCCTTCCTCTAAACCAGGAGACTCAACAATCTTTGTTTTCAGATCTTTGGAGAGTTGCTTTGAGGATCCCATGCTGTCTGTCACTCTTCAGAGGAGAGTCAAAGGGAAGGAAGCACAACTTGCAATTGACCACATTAAATACCTTTTACCACTCATGATTGGACACTCCTGTCTGTGAAGTTCAAGGCTTAACGAGCTCATCCAACCAAGTGATCAGCATTGAGCAGTGACAGGCATTCAAATCAGCACAATGACAAGGGGAAACACATTTTTGCACAGCCAGCTTTTCACATTTGATTTAATTTAATACAACTAAATACCGCGTCACTACAAATCTTTGTTGAGAAAACACCGCAGTACTCAGATGTTCCTAGGAAATGAAAGACATACCACTGTTATCTTTATTGTTGAAAGGAGAGTCAATTATTATGCAGGCTGAGAGGGGTTCCCAAAGTTTTTCATATTACTGTACTTCATGGGTTAAAGCACCCCCTGGACGCCAAATACCTTTTTGCTGCACTCTTTAAGGAAATGTCTCACTTCACCAAGAAAAAGTGAAATTTTAATGGAACATGTATTTTTTTCATGCAAAGAGCATCACAGTTACTGCAACACTGATCATTTTACACACTGCCAATGAACTGTAGAAACTTTTAAAAACTACTGCAACAATCTATTATGATATGTACAAGGTGCAACTGACGCCATTGATGAAATTCAGTCAATCAACTGCCATTGAACTGGCTGCACACAAGCAGACAGAGGCTAATGCTGATGCTCTCAGGCCAGTCTAGTGCAGCGGCTGAGTCCCAGGGACAGTGATGCTGATTTGCTAGGGGGCGCCAGTGGTCATGAGCTGGCTGCTCAATGAATGGACGGCACGGACTGATCAGCTCCGGCGTGCTGGCAAATTGCTCTGTGAAGCGATTATAGCCAGTTGAGGCGTTCAACAAATGTACGCTGGCAAATACACTTGGCTCCGGCGTGCTGGCAAATTGCATTGGGAACCGACTCTAGCCGGTTCCAGTTGTTTAAGGGTTAAAAATAAAGATCCATTTATGGTTCTTCAGAAAGATGTCAAAGAGGGGAACCACTTAAATTCCTAAAAGAACCATCTACAGCAAGGACCAGGCTAACACTCTGAATCAGTTTTTTAACAGATTGTCTCTTCTTCCACAAAAACCACCTGCTTCCAACAACCAGTCCCCCGACACAATCCCTACTATATCAGCAACTCCTACCGCTTTCATGAATACATCCTGTGATCAGTCCAACTTTGACCATTAGTATTGACTCTCAGCCAACGATGATCAAGTCAGGGGACAACTGAGGAGTCTACACACAGGGAGAGCAACAGGATGGGATGGAGTTAGTTGTCTAGTTCTTAAGGCCCGAGTTGACCACTCCGTGGTGTCCTCTGTCTTTTGAATTACATTTCAAATTGCAAAAGTTGGATCTCTGCTGACATGACAAGGTTTCTATCCAAAACATTTCTATATATTAAAAACAGCAGCGGCCCCAGCGCTAACTCCTGCTGGTCACCACTATTAACATCACCCAATTCTGGTTGAGGTTCCTCACAATGTCACCCTCTTCTTCCTGTGTCTGAGCCAATGCTGCACCCATCTACACACCACACCTTGAACTCACACTTCTGTTAGTTTGATGCCCACCCTCTCCTGTGACGTCTTATTAAATGCTTTCTGAAATTCCAGATAAGTAAAATCATCTGCTCCACTTGCCATCCTTTTGTTGATTCCTCATATTATTTCACACTGTTAGTGAAACACGACCTCCCTCATCCAAAGCCATGTTGATTCTTCACTCACGCTCGTGTTCTTGCCATATGTTGCTCTGTCTTTTCCTTAGTATTTGCTTCCACTATTTTATCTATGATGCGCTTTAAGCTCACTGGCCTATATTGTACATGATTGGGTCAGCTTTGACCTGCCCGGTCACCCTTTTTATATAACGGGATAATATTTGGAATTTCCCCAGTGTTTAGATATTTTTGAAAAATATGTGTCAAGGGTTTATATCTGTTGTTGCTAACTTTCAACTGCCAGACAGTGTTCAGAAGCTATTAAGAAGGCTAACAGAATGTCAGGTTATATAGCGGCTTGACATGTGGAGTACAAGTCACAGGAGGTTCTGCTCAAGCTTTATAACACACTGGTGAGGCCTCACCTGGAGTCCTGTGAGCAGTTTTGGTCTCCAGACTACAAAAAGGACATAACAGCACTAGAAGAAGTCCAGAGAAGAGCGACTAGGCTGATTCAGGGCTACGGAGGATGAGTTATGAGGAAAGATTAAAAGAGCTGAGCCTTTACAGGAGATGAAGAGCAGACTTGATTTGAAGTGTTTAACATTATGAAGGGAATACGTCCAGCAGATCGAGACGGTGACTTTAAAATGAGTTCATCAAGAACACAGGGACACAGTTGGAAACTTGTGAAGGGTAGATTTCACACAAATATTAGGAATTTTTTCTTCACACACAGAGAACCACAGATACTTGGAATAAGTGACCAAATGGTGTGGTAGACTTTAGGACTTTAAGGACCTTCAAAGCTCGACTTAATGTTTTTTTAGAAGAATTAAGTGGACAGGACTGGTGAGTTTTGTGGGGCTGAATGGCCTGTTCTTGTCCTGATTGCTCTTAAATTTTCTATGTGTGCCTGATAGGCTTACGTTTCAATGGGCCATCAAGGAGCAGCAGAGTTATGGCACCTTGCACACTTGCAAGACATCTTTTTTATATATTTTTGTGATCTGCGTATTTTCCTTTTTCTGCTTTGCCAATGGTCTGACCTTCCTTGCAGTCTATTGGCTTTCAGATTACAAAAGGGAGTTTGGGCATAACATCTCAGCAAATATCTGGCATCCCATGGAACTCCTTAAATTAAATTAATCAACTGGGAACGCCTGATGGAAGTCAAGATGATGACTGAATGCAGACCTGCAAGATTTCAAATCCAATAGGCATTTAAGATGAAAATGAATCCAGGCTAATAGTCAGGGATGGGGCCACTCATTAACCATTCAATGCTGAACACTCAAAAATGCTCGTGCAGAAAAGAAAAGAAGGTAAAAGACACAATGTTTTGGCTGTATACCCTTCATCAGATGTGCAGCTGCAAAGGAAAAAAAATAAGTAACATACATAGAAGGAAAACGAGGGAACAAAGCTATGGCAGACTAAAGGAGAAAATTTGAATGTAGATGTGAAAAAGCTGCCATTAGAAAATATTAGGGTAGCTTAATATTCAAAAGTTAGCTGGTCATTAAGGCCCAGAGAAATATGTGATTCCAGGATAAGAAGTGTTTTGATGGCAAGTCAGGGGTGTTAGGACCCCAAAAGACATCAATAACTGGCTTTGTTGGCCTAGTCAGGCCTAGTCAAGTCAGAACCTTCTCCATAATGGGGCTAAATCCCAGCTCCAGGTGGCCTGCCCAAATGGAACTGAAGTCTTCAAATGAAACTCAAAATCCTAGAAATATGTCAAAAAAAATAAGGAGGGTGACCATAAACCTCGGTTTGTTCCTAAACAACTCTATTTAAAAAAGAAAGGATGTACAGTAGACCCCTGCGAAGTTGCAGTTCAGAGTTCGCGGCCTCAGTCATTCGCGGATTTTTCCTTAGAACCTATCTAATAATTGTTTGCGGAAACCGCAAAAATCCTCCGCAATTTTTATGGCTTTTATCATGGCAATATTAAGGATCTATGCTGGTATCCAGAAGGTTGCCGGTTCAAATCCCTGTCACTGCCAAAAAAGATTCTACTCTGCTGGGCCCTTGAGCAAGGCCCTTAATCTGTAATTGCTCCAGGGGTGCTGTAAAATGGCTGACCCTGCACTCCAAGGGGTATGAGAAAATTAACAAATTCCTAATACAAGAAATTGTATAAGGTGAAATAAAGAACAAAAAATAAAAAAAACTACTGCACTGTAGAGAGAACAGGAAGCGACTGTAGAGGAAAATGTGGCTTGGGATGGTGAAAGTAGCCAATAGAATTTGAAACTGCAACTCCCAGCAGTCCCTGCAATGGCTCTGATTGGTCTTCTGCTGATGGTGCTGGGGTTGTTGGGGTCAAAGGATGTCAACGTGGCTTTTAAAAATGGAGCTGGTGACCAAAAGCAAAATAAAAAGTTTTTGCAATTTGTGTTTCAAGTTCCTGTCTGTCTGTCTTCTGTTGGGTTACCTGTACTTATTCGTTTTGTCGTGGATCGTTTTGTGCGTCTGGATTGTCTGCTGTCTGCCTGTGTACATGAGGACTGCAAGTGGATTTATGGCCATCCTGCAAAGAAAGGAGCGCTTCTGAACCCGTCCACCCGTCTTCACCCTTTCAGGAACTACCGGTAGGACTATCTGTACATTCCCATTCAATGTACGGATCTCTGGACTATCTATTTTCATCATTACATTTCATCTGTTTTCAAGAATGTCTTTCATGATTTACTGTGTGTGTTTTATTTGTGCTTTGTTGTATTTAATGTGTAATCGCCATAAGGGGAACAGGGGTGGTATCGTTGTTTTCATTTATTTCATTTGTTTTCATTACATTCTTTATTTTCTGTTTGATTACTGATTTGCTTTGTTTTTGTTTCTGTTTGTGAGTGCGTGCTGGTTGGGCCAAGGCTGGGTGCGTCCCTGGAATCTCCACCATAATCTCCACCGTCTTCTCGACGGTGTGAATCTTAGCGGCACCGGACCGCTACAGCGTCATTAATTTTTCCTTGCTGCTGATTGACTACTGCCCTGGGATGCGCCTCCAGCTGAGTGTTCTTGTGTTTTCCGTTTTGTTCCTCTTAACCCTTAAACCGCCACAACCAGCTATAGTCGTTTCCCAGTGCCATTTGCGAGCACGCAGGAGCTGATCAGTCAGTGAAGGACATTCGCTGAGCAGCAAGCTCATGGCCACTGCCAGCCCCTTGTGAGCAGGGGGGCTGAACGCACCCCTAGAAGACACGGATACTCCTCAAATAACCCCTCTTAAAAACCGCTGATTGTCTACTTTCACATTGCTCCCTTACTTGCTGGGCTTACTTGCGGCTGCTCTGTCATGTGATATGCTTCTCGCGTGACACTACACTTACTTAAAAGCCTGAACAGCACCTGTCCTTTTTGGCTGATTGCTTTGTTTCTCTCTACCCCCAGACATTCTCTGCTCCTATTGGGTGTCCCACTCCCCTATGATATTTGTCTATTCTTTATCCAAGAACTAACTGCATACTGAACTCCTTTTATTTCTGAAAGAGACATGTTTGTTTGAAGTGTTATAAAGTTCCTGTCTCTACAAACTCCTGTGTTTCTGTGCAGTTCTGTGACCCAAGCATGACACCCTGCAGCGTCACTGTCCCTGGGATTGAGCCGCTGCACTAGACTAGCCTGCCAGCATCAGCGCTTACCTCTGTGTGCTTGAGTGCAGCCAGTTCAAGCGCAGTTGGTTCAGTGATTTACTGAATTTCATCAATGGCGTCAGTTGCACCTTGTAAATATTGTTCCAGTAGTTTTTTAAATAGTCTTTACAGTTCATTAGCAGTGTGTAAAATGATCAGTGTTCCAGTACTTGTGGTGCTCTTTGCATGAAAAAAAAATGTGTTCCATTAAAATTTCACTTTTTCTTTGTGAATTATGACGTTTACTTAACAGAGTCTATAGCTGCATGTGGAAGCTGCCGTCACTGCACTTTGTATGTAAGAGCCAGATGGAATGTCATTTACCTATTTACCTTTATTTATTTACGTACTTTCTACAGCATAAAGTCACAAGTAGAGTGCAGAGCTTTCCGTGTACATATACAAAGTACAGCGATGGCAAAAGTGCATTCTTGCTCCGATGTAGAACTGTCGTCATCATCTGAGTTCACCTCTGTTATAGCGTGTCTTTATGTGAAAACAGCAGTGTCAGATGGGGGGTGTGGTAAGTGGGATCATAAACGTGACTGAGAGAATAAAACTGAATAAAAAAACAACAAAGCTAGCCTTTACAAGTATCACAAATTTACACCGGCTGTTACAGACTTTAATCAAATGTATGTTTTTATTCTAAAATAGTTAGAATACGAACAGCTCACTTCTCAAAACGGACTCATGCGGGGTCAAACCCGTGAAGTTTTGTTTACCAGTCAACAATTGATAACGTTGTGCCACCGAAGCGGTCGTAGTAAATGCGTGTCAATGTCGCACCCTAACGTGGATTCTTTTTCTGCTGTTATATTCTTGAATAGAAGCGCACTTGTTCTGTTATATTTGTACCTTTTGTGATAGTGTTTCTTTGATATTTGGACTTCAGGCTTCACACATTATACACTTCATGTCTACATTTTCTCAATTATTACTTAAACATGAAAAACTTTTCTGTTTTAACGATGCGTTTACATAGATCGTTGTAGACACGGAACACACATGAAATGCATGTGTTCCAAATAACGATATAGTATTTATGAAAGGTGTCATTTTGCTTGACTTCTCACTCTATACAACTCTAAGCAACTGACACGCAGGTAAACAGACGTGAGCTGAGAAAACTGTGAGGTGGTGGGGGATGTGATAGCAGGCTGCTTGCTGTTTGTTGCTTATCGACACATTTACAGGACAAAAGATGCTGACGGAGAGGTGCGAAGGGATTTAAGGGTGGACGGATCTATGAGTTTTTTCGTACAGTCTGGTAATTCTAGTGTTAAAAAGTGCAGCCAAAAAGTATTTGGCATCCAGGGGGCTACATTAAGATGAAACGCCCTACACCTTCTAAGGCTTCTGGCAATGAAAATGCGCTTGCATGAATTACAGTACATAAAGCGGTAACATCTGTATTTTACATTCTAGCACTGCGGGTGACATATCAGTATAGAACTGTACAGTATACGGGTTTACCTGTATATTCTTTTTTTTAAGGTAATGTATTAAGTTGAGTTTGAAATTAAATGAATGTGTTTTGGGGGCGTATTTACGGATTAAACTATAAAAATAGCCATTTTTTTAACCACATCCAAAATTCACAGTTTTTCACAATTCGCGGGTGCTCTAGGAATGTAATCCCTGCAAATTGTGGGGGTGTACTGTATTAACAAAAATTTGAAAAGTACAAGGGAGTTCTCGACAGAGCAATAGAGGCCAAAAAGGATCTGCCTAAATAAAGAAAGTCCCAAATCCAATCCAGACACAGAATCTAATAAATGGAGCGAAAGATAACGAAACTGACAAAAACAAAGAAATGGCAATGCTCACAAAACTTTTTCATGATACAACATTCTGCTCAGTCTTATTCTTCTTGTGTTTAATGGTGGTTGGCAAACCAACATATGATGCATTTATGGCTGAAACTTCCTCAGGAAATTATCTTTACATATTTTGGTCCATGCTGAATCAACCAGTTAAGGCTGATGTTTCAGTCAAACTTTCATGCTGTAAACCCATCTCTTCCACCTCATCCCAAAGATGTTCAATTTAAGTGAGACCCTTAGGCTGTGCAGGCTGCTGGATTAAACCATGAGGTCACTTTCATGGTCCTGGAACCTTCTTGAGATGATTTGTGTGCTTTGTGACATGGTGCATTATTCATTTACAAAAGGTTAGGCTGCTTCCATAAAATGCTTAGGTATGCATTGAAGTGTCACTCATCTGGTATGAAGAAGACTAATGTGTACACATAGTGATGAGCGAACCCCATAGAGTTTATTTAGCCATGAGTTCAGCAAAGTTACAGAAATGGACAGGAACTTCTCTGAACTTCACAAAGTGCATTAAAGTCAAAGAGGAAGAAGGAGGTGAACTAGTTTTGAGAGGAATATAATGGCGCACATGGTCTTAGAAGCATCCCAGAGGACTAGGGTAGCATTTACCAACTATGCTGGACCAATTATTATAACCATAAATGTGAACTGTGATGTGAGGCAGGCTCAGACAGAAGTGATAACCACTGTTCCTCAATCAACAAAAGACAATGCTGTCTATTGGTATTGGGCTGTACTTCCAAACTCCATCTTCCAAGCACCTTTGTAAGTGTTGCCACATGAGGACCACTGCCACCTGGTGGATGAGGTATGAAACAACTCCCAACTGTTGTCTTTCTCTAGTCCATCTGTTATATCATACTGACCGGGCACAAAGTTATTTCTCCTTCCTGACACTTGTTGTTCCATACTGGCTTCCCATCCGGGTAATAAATCATTCTCCTTCCGAGCTGGGATGCCCATTCTTCTCCTACAAAAGTTAGATGGATCCATGAATTCATAATGTTTTCTCCAAATTCTAACCAGGCCATCTGTATGTCAAAGCAGAAATTGAGATACTTCTTGCTCTGATTCTAACCCAGTGTCACAAGAATGAGTCACAGACATCATGAAAGTTTGGGGCTGCCACCCGTATATTGCTCCAAGGCTGCAAAAATGACTTAATTTGAACAGAGATGTTCACAGATTCGAGTCCAAAACTGAACTGATGGTATGGAGGTAAGATGGCGGCTTTAAAGGCCAGTAAAGGAAATGACGAAACCGGAAGTGACATCATCAGGGCCAGAAGTGACATCATCATTGGCACCAGAACTGGAAGTGACATCATTGGGACCAGAAGTGACATCATCATTGGTGTCGGAAACAGAAAAAACATCATCAAGACTGGAAGTGACATCATCATTGGCGCCTGTACCCTGCGGGATTTCTCGTGGATAGTCTGCAAGAAATTGAGAGAAACAGTCAGCGAACCCTGGTCTGGCATGGAATTACAATCATTTAGGCCCTTCAGCTGTCTCCCAATCACATGTGTGTGACACCAGATACTCGGTAGCCGCTCTACTACATATGCTGGGTCTTTGTCTATATACTTGGTCTTCCCCTAGAGGATTTTGTCTGGTAAACCCATTGAGTAAGATGCCCAGATGGAATCCTTAATGTGTAGCGGTGCTTGAAACTTTAACTCCCAGCAGTCTCTTCAGTGGCACTGATTGGTCATCTGCTGAGGGTGCAGGGGCTATTGGGTACAAAGAGGCTGGCGCAACAGTTAAAAGGGGGTTAGTGGTACCAAAAAAGGGAGAAGTATTTTGTGTTTTGTGTCTAAAGTTCCTGTCTGTCTACCTTCCGTTGTGATACCTGTGCTTTCTCATTTTTGTCCTGGATCGTTTCTTGGTCGGGGTCTGGATTGTCTGCTGTCTGCCTGTTACGTGAGGACTGTATGTGGATTTATGGCCATCCTGTGAAGAAAGGAGCGCCCTTGAACAGTCCACCCATTTTCACCATTTCAGGAACTACCGGTAGGACTATTTTTACATTCCCCTTCATCATACGGATCTCTGGACTATTTGCCTTCAACTTTACATTACATCTGTCGCCGGTTTTTCATGGACTTTAATGTGTTTGGTTTTTGTTTGTGGTTTGTTGTATTTAATGTATAATCACCATAAGGAAAACTGGGGTGGGATTGTTGTTTTCATTTATTATTGTTAGTACATTCTTTATTTGCTTCTTTATTTCTGGTGGCTTTTTGTCTCTGTTTGTGAGTGTGTGAGGGTTGGGCCAAGGCTGGGTGCGTCCCTGGATTCTCCACTAAAAAAATAAATAAATCACCGTCTCTTCGATGGTGTGAATCTGAGCGGCACTGGTCCACTACAAATGGAAGTCTAAATCATCTTCACTGTCACCAATACTAAAAGTTGCTAGATACATACAAACATAGATAGATAGATAGATAGATAGATAGATAGATAGATAGATAGATAGATAGATAGATAGATAGATAGGAAAGGCACTATATAGATAGATAGATAGATAGATAGATAGATAGATAGATAGATAGATAGATAGATAGATAGATAGATAGATAGATAGATAGATACTTTATTAATCCCAAGGGGAAATTCACATACTCTGGCAGCAGCATACTGATAAATAACAATATTAAATTAAAGAGTGATAACAATGCAGGTATAACAGACAATAACTTTGTATAATGTTAACGTTTACCCCCCCAGGTGGAATTGAAGAGTCGCATAGTGTGGGGTCTCCTCAGTCTGTCAGTGGAGCAGGATGGTGACAGCAGTCTGTCGCTGAAGCTGCTCCTCTGTCTGGAGATGATCCTGTTCAGTGGATTCAGTGGATTCTCCATGATTGACAGGAGCTTGCTCAGCGCCCGTCGCTCTGCCACGGATGTCAAACTGTCCAGCTCCGTGCCTACAATAGAGCCTGCCTTCCTCACCAGTTTGTCCAGGTGTGAGGCATCCTTCTTCTTTATGTTGCTTCCCCAGCACACCACCGCGTAGAAGATGGCACTCGCCAGAACCGTCTGATAGAACATCTGCAGCATCTTATTGAAGATGTTGAAGGACGCCAACCTTCTAATGAAGTATAGTCGGCTCTGTCCTCTCTTACACAGAGCATCAGTATTGGCAGTCCAGTCCAATTTGTCATCCAGCTGCACTCCCAGGTATTTATAGGTCTGCACCCTCTGCACAGTCACCTCTGATGATCACGGGGTCCATGAGGGGCCTGGTCCTCCTAAAATCCACCACCAGCTCCTTGGTTTTGCCGGTGTTCAGGTGTAGGTGGTTTGAGTCGCACCATTTAACAAAGTCCTTGATTAGGTTCCTATACTCCTCTTCCTGCCCACTGCTGATGCATCCCATGATAGCAGTGTCGTCAGCGAACGTTTGCACGTGGCAGGACTCTGAGTTGTATTGGAAGTCCATTTATCAATAGGTAGGATTCTTTGAAGCAGGTAGAATAGGACATCAAGATGGGTGTCCAGGTGGGGAGGCTAAGGGTAGCCATGTTGCTGTTTGCAGATGACGTTGTCCTTTTTGCCTCTTCTGACTGGGACCTTCAGCATGCACTTGAGGGATTCGCTGCCAGGTGTGAAGCGGCTGGGATGAGGACCAGCACCTCCAAGTCAGAGATCCGGGTTCTTTCTCAGAAAACGGTGAGTTACTCTCTCCAGGTGAGGGGGAACAACTGCCTTTAGTCGAGGAGGACTGAATATTATTTTCCAAAAAATGCAGTTTTTTGAAAGGCACACAAAGCAATGGTTTCACACATAAATCAACATGAAACATCCGTTGCTTCATGCAGTGGCCACCAGTTTGCCATCTCTTGTGACTCGAGGCACTCATGGGCAGCAAGGGATGTAGCAGCGGCAGTAAAAGTGCAACACAGTCTGGTTTGTACCTTGCCACAAACTCGACAAAAGAAGCCACCAAAAAAGGTTTGGGATCAGCCACCCGTATATTTTCCTGGCTGCAAAACAGTGAAGAGTTGTGTATATGTTTGAGTCCAGAACAGAACTGACTTAATATGAAGAAAATGGCGGTTTTAAAGACAGGTACCGGAAGTGATTTCATCAAAGGGACCGGAACCGGAAGTAACATCAATAGAGGCGGGGCCAAAAGTGACATCATCAAAGTGGGTGGAACCGGAATTGATATCATCAGGGTCAGGACCGGAAAGTGATGTCATAAGGGCCAGGTGGGATTTCCCATAATTGGTCGGTAGAGAAGTGAGAAAAAGAGTCATTGCACTCCACCACATCCCAGTCTGGTACAGAATTACTCTCATTTAAGACCCTTTATCTACCTCCCATGCGCATGTGTGTGACATACATCTTGTCATAGTAAGTGGCAGTCATCGCAGGCGAACAATGGCGTAGGCGTGTCAGCTACACAAACCTGTTCAGCACCACAATTAGCTGTGGATCAATCAGCCGATGCCGGGACTTCATATTCTTTTTCGATCACTGGTCTCGACATCGGAGTCCAACAAGTCAGAGTCCAATTCAGCAAGTATTTTGCTTTACACATCCGCTTCATTCTCTCACAAGATATCGATGCCATTTTTACCGTGGCTTGCTCCTCACTACTCACATGGAATCTCGGTCAAACCAACAAAGCTAACGTTCCTTCTACCAAACAGAGTGGAACAAAAATGTAACGGCGTGGTTTGTCACCATTTACAGTTGGTCATCGCCGTTAGCCCCTCCTGTTGACAAAAGTCAACATCTGCCCTGAAAGAGTTAAGCACTTCCAGGATCTTGTTTGCGAGTGATGGAAACAGGGAATAGGAGACTGACAAGTGGGGTAAAGCGGAGGCAGCTGTTCTGAGTGCACTGTACCGGCACATGGTGGTAAAGTGGGAGCTGAGTCTAAAAGCAAAGCTCTCAGGTTACCGGTTGATCTACATCCCCATCCTCACCTATGGTCAGGAGCTGCATGTGATTACGACAAGAAGAAATTAAGTCTCTTCATAGGGCGACAGGCCTGACACACCGTGATACGGTGAACAATTTAGGAGAGCTGCAGAGTAGAGAGATTAAGAAGAGCTAGTTGATGTTAATTTGAGCATGTTGCAAGAATACCCCTCGGGGTGGTTCCCCCAGAACTACTCCGGGCACATACCACTGGATATGTAGGACCGATTCTATCTCTCAGCTGGCTTGGGAATACCTGGGAAGAGCTGTAATCTGTAGCAGGGGATAGGGATGTCTAGATTGGCCTGTTTGGCCCGCTCCAGGAAAAGCAAATAAGAAGATGAGATGAGAGGAGATGAGATAAGATAGAAGATTGTGGGAGGATTTGCAGTAATGTGCCTCTTTTTATTTCCCATCAGTTTTTTAATATTCAGAATTGTTCCTGTGAATCATATTTTAGAAAATATTAAGCACTGCATTCTCAAATAAAACATTAAAGGAAGCAAAATCTGCCTAAAATATACCGTACATAAATAATAAGTTGTAATTTGATTTCATTTGCGAAGCTCCAAGAAATTTTAATTCCCTGCACAAGGCTCTTCTTGAAGTAAACCTTCATGCTTCTGCTAATCAGAGTTTCTCTCTTAGCTCAAGGCAGTCGATGGCCTTGTCTCTTTCAGACTTTCGATTATCGTTTCTTTTCTTAGCTTGTTGTTTCTTGAATTAATGCATTGGCACAAAGTCTAAATAAGAATCCTATCTCTCTCGGTTTGGCCACCAGTTCAAAATGACTTGCATTTTCGATTTGTAAGAATCTCGCTTGACTCCTGTTGCAACTACCGGGGTCCTGCTGTTTAGAATTTCAGCAGGAATAATTTATATGCAATTTCTAAATAATTAACTATGAACTTTCTTACATCTTGCAGGAACCTGTGCTTCATGTATCCTCATTTAAAATTTAAAGTCACTTAAAAGCTTTTTGAAATATGTCTACATATCCCGGGGTACTTATGATAACGAGGTTGCAACCCCAGATCACTTAATTTGACTTAAGTGCAGTTGAAAAAGTCAACTAATGAACTCATTAACATTAGTTGTATGAAAAAATGCTTATCATCCTGGCATTCTGTTCAGAATCACTTCCTTTCTTCTTTGAGCCCTTTGCTTTCAGGACAAGTTCCACTGCCCCCAAATCCTGAGACCATGTAGGTAGTGAGAATGGATCGATCTACCTCCATAACACACAGTTTTTCTGCTTCAGGCTGGAAACTTCTCGGGCTTGATGGAACAACCTTCACACACTTGGATTTGGGGATGTTCTGCCATTCTTCTCTGCGGATCCCCTCAGACTGGTTCAGGTTGGATGGAGACCATTGGTACACAGCTATTTTCGGGTCTCTCCAGAGATGTTTGATTGGGTTCAAGCCCAGGCTCTGGTTGGGACACTCAAGGACATTCACAGAGTTGTCCCTAACCCACTCCTGTGTTGTCTTTGTTTTGTGTTTAGGATCATTATACTGTTGGAAGGTGAACCTTTAGCCCAGTCTGAGGTATATAACTTCATTAAGGTCTCCAAGTCCCTGCTACTGAAAAACAACCTTGATGCTGCCACCATCATGCTTCACCACTGGAATGGTACAATGCAAGTGATGAGCGGTGTCTGGTTTCCTCCAGATGTGATGTTTAGAACTGTAGCTAAACAGTTAAATTTTGGTTTCATCAGAACCAGAGAATCTTCTTTTTCATAGTCTGAAAGTCCTTCAAGTCCCTTTCTGCAAATTCCAAATGGGCCTTTGTGTGTCATCTTGTCACTCTGACATAAAGTCCAAATTGTAGTGGTGATTGCTCTTCTGGACATTTCTCCCGTCTTCCCACTGGTTCTCTGGGGTTAAGCCAGAGAGACCATCAGGTTCTTGGTCACCTCTCTTACCAAGGTCCTTCAGGTTCGATTACTGAATTTCACCAGGCAGTGAGCTCCTGGAAGAGTTGTGGTTGTTCCAAACTCCTTACATTTAAGAATTATGGAAACCATTTAGGTCTTAGGAACCTTCAATGCTACAGATATTTTTGGTAGCTTTCCCTGGATATGTATTTCAACACAATCCTGTCTCAAAGTTCTGCAGGCTGTTATATTTCAGCCATGGTTTCCTCCCCTTGCTGGGGCACAAACCTCTCTTTTGTGTCTATGTTGTTCATTGTTGATGATCCGCTGTGGCAACCCCTAATGGGAGAAGCCGAAAGAAGATGAAGTTAACACTGTTGATTTTATAGTTTCTTCATTTCAAACCATCTTTATCTACATGTCATATGTTTTGTGGGTGGCCCTCCAGTAGGCGAGGCCACCTGCCCAGCACTTTCAAGAGACTTCCCTCTGCTCAATAAAGGCTGAGGATAACCCACAGTCCTTTGTGGTTCATTCCAAATGTGCTCGTGGCGGTGTTGAGTTCCTTTAGTGATGATTATTGCTACTGTCCTTTTGTGACTTTCTGGATTATTTGAACTTGTGCTCTGTTTTTGGCTATTATTTGGATCTTGTGTATCGGGACTTTGTTTGCTTTTGGAGTTGCTTTCTATGCCTTATGTGCTTCCTATACCTTAATTTTGTACAACAGAGCTTTTGTGAAAATATACCTTTTTATTTATAACAATTCTATGTGGCTCTTATTCATTACTAGCTGTGGTTTGATGGTTATTTCCCCCTCTAGTGGGCATTTTGAGTATTTTGGAACTTATTGTACTTCGGAGCTCTCAAGTTCATAAAACAAGCAATTCCCTCAACATCATGGCTTTTTTACTTTCTCGTATACGAAGTATAGGAAACATTTTATAATCTTTCAAAGATTTCAGTGTCGAGATTTTGATGAATCTTAACGTTTTAGACCTCCCTGACTTTCACATTTATGAAATTCAGTGAAAGAATTGGAATCCTCCAAAAATTTCATTTTGAGATTTTGATGAATCTTGACATTTTAGACCTCAATGAGTCCGGAAATACCATTTTTGGAATTATATCTGTGTGTCTGTGTGTGTGTGAGTGCGCGCGCATGTGTGTGTGTGCATGTAAACACAATAACTTGAGTACACTTTCACTTAGGTCAAACAAATTTTGCATTCACGTATTAGGTACAAAACATAGATTTCTATCAATGTTTGGGCTATTTCCGTTAACTGGAAGTGGTACTTTACCTTTATTCTTATAACTCTGCAAGATGCTGAGAAATTAGTTCATACTTTTGTTTTCTGTAACGCACTCCCCTCAGGACTACCCAAAAATTACATCAATCAGTTGCAACGAGTGCAGAATGGAGCTGCTAGAATCTTAACTAGGAAAAGAAAATCCGAGCATATCACCCCAGTCTGAGCGTCACTACACTGGTTACTGGTGCCATTTAGAATTGACTTTAAAATACTGATGATGGCTTACAAAGCCTTCAGTAATCTGCTCCATCCTGTATCTCAGAATGCCTGTCACCTTACACTCCAAATCATAACCTAAGATCTTCAAATGAGTGTCTGCTTAGAATTCCAAGAGCTAAACTTGAAAGAAGTGTTGAGGCGGCCTTCTGTTGTTATGCACCTCAAATCTGGAACAGCTGACCGATAGAAATTCACCAGGCTGATACGGTGGAGCACTTAAAAAAACTGCTAACAGCTCATTACTTTAACATGGCTTTCTCATAGCTTCATGTTAGTGTAACCCTGATATTCTGTATATGCAATGAATTATCAATATTCTTGTTGGCTCTGAAATCCGTACTAACCCCTACTTTCTCTGCTGTTCCTTTTCCGGTTTTCTGTGGTGGTGATTTGCGCCACAACCTCCCAATCAAAGCACAGTGATGTCCCTACATTGATGGATTGAAGGCCAGAAGTCTATGCGACCGTCATCATCTAATTCTTCCATGTGGAGCCTGAAACACATGAGGACTGATTGAGATCATTTATGTTAGGTAGAATGCCTATTAGGGGCTGGTCAGGTGGTCTTGTTGCCTCAGACCCCCTGCAGATTTTGTTTTTTTTTCTCTCCAGCTGTCCTGAGTATTTTCCTCCCTGGCCATCGGACCTTACTTTTATTCTATGTTCTTTAGTATTACCTAATTTAATTTCTGTATTTTGTCTTTTTTCTCTTTCTTCATCCTGTAAAGCACTTTGAGCCACATTCATCCATCCATCATCCAACCCGCTATATCCTAACTACAGGGTCACGGGGGACTGCTGGAGCCAATCCCAGCCAACACAGGGCGCAAGGCAGGAAACAAACCCCGGGCAGGGCGCCAGCCCACCACAGGGCATGCACACACACTAGGGACAATTTAGAATCACCAATGCACCTAACCTGCATGACTTTGGAGTGTGGGAGGAAACCCACGCAGACACGGGGAGAACATGCAAACTCCATGCAGGGAGGACCTGGGAAGCGAACCCGGGTCTCCTAACTGCAAGGCAGCAATGCTACCCACTGCGCCACTGTGCCACCCTATAATAATTGTTCAATATATACTCAGCAAAAAAAGAAACGTCCTTTGACTTTCAACTGTTTTTACTTTCAGTAG
Organism: Polypterus bichir lapradei; assembly: GCA_026402145.1. Taxonomy (NCBI): domain Eukaryota; kingdom Metazoa; phylum Chordata; class Cladistia; order Polypteriformes; family Polypteridae; genus Polypterus; species Polypterus bichir. The sequence goes on from JANRMT010062834.1 coordinate 53,101,705, forward strand.
ACTTAATGTGTAAATATTTGTATGAACACTAAAAGAGTCAACACCATAAGACATAAACTAAAAATGTTTCACAATGTGTCCCTGAATGAAGGGAGGCTCAAAATCAAAAGTACCAGTCAGTATCTGGTGTGGCCACCAGCTGCTTGAAGTACTGCAGTGCATCTCCTCCTCATGGACTGGACCAGATTTGTCAGTTCTTGCTGTGAGATGTTACCCCACTCTTCCACCAAGGCACCTGCAAGTTCCTGGACATTTCTGGGGGGAATGGCCCTAGCCCTCACCTTGCGATCCAACAGGTCCCAGACGTGCTCAATGGGATTGAGATCTGGGCTCTTCGCTGGCCATGGCAGAACACTGACATTGCTGTCATGCAGAAACTCACGCACTTTCTGCCACTCCTGTTTGGTCCAGCGAAGGTGGGTTTGTGCCCATAGGCGGCGTTGTTGCTGGTGATGTCTGGTAAGGACCTGCCTTACAACAGGCCTGCAAGCCCTCAGTCCAGCCTCTCTCAGCCTATTGCGGACAGTCTGAGCACTGATGGAGGGATTGTGTGTTCCTGGTGTGACTCGGGCAGTTGTTGTGGCCATCCTGTACCTGTCACGCAGGTGTGATATTCGGATGTACCGATCCTGTGCAGGTGTTGTTACACGTGGTCTTCCACTGCGAGGATGATCAGCTGTCCTTCCTGTCTCCCTGTAGCGCTGTCTTAGGCGTCTCACAGTGTGGACATGGCAATTTATTGCCCTAGCCACATCAGCAGTCCTCATGCCTCCCTGCAGCATGCCTAATGCACGTTCACGCAGATGAGCAGGGACCCTGGGCATCTTTCTTTGGGTGTTTTTCACAGTCGGTAGACAAGTCTCTTTAGTGTCCTGCGTTTTTAGAACTGTGACCTTAAATGCTTACTTTCTGTAAGCTGTTAAGGTCTTAACGACCATTCCACAGGTGCATGTTAATTAATTGATTATGGTTAATTGAACATGCATGGAAAACATTGTTTAAACAATTTACAATGAAGATCTGTAAAGTTATTTGGATTTTTAAAACATTATTGTTGAAATACACAGTCCTGAAAAAGGGACGTTTCTTTTTTTGCTGAGTATATTATTAATTTGATTTGATTTGTTGATTTGATATGTGTGTGTGTATGTTTGTGTGTGTGTGTGTTTGTATGTTTGTGTGTGTGCATGTAAACCCGATAACCTGAGTACGTTTTCACTTAGGTCAATAAGTATTAGATTTGTATCAACTTTTGAGCTATTTCCATTAACTGGAAGTGGTACTTTACCTTTTATTCATGCAGCTGCAGAGTCTGATTTATTGAACTTTACTTTTATATATTATAAATTACTAAAATATTATTAACTTGATTTGATTTGTTGTTGATGATGGCCTTTAATGACCTCTTGGGCACGGCCATCAGCAGTGTGTCTGTCTGCGGAGAGAGTGTCGACCTCTTCATCGAGAGGTTTACTTACCTTGGCAGTGACATTCATGTGACTCTGGTGACTCTTCCTATGAAGTCAGTAGGCGGATGGGAAGAGCATGGGGGGGTCATGAGGTCGCTGGAAAGGGGTGTGTGGCGCTCCTGATATCTCTATATAAGGACAAAGATCCAATTCTTTAGAGTCCTGGTGTTTCCTGTCTTACTATATGGTTGTGAGACATGGACGCTATCCAGTGACCTGAGATGAAGACTGGACTCCTTCATGTGTGTCTCTCCGTAAAATCCTTGGGTACCGTTGGTTTGACTTTGTGTTGCTCATGGAGTCCCGAATAAGGCACATGACCTGAATTGTGAGGGGGCATCAGTTACGGCAAAACAGCCATGTGGCATGTTTCCACGAGGGTGATCCAGCTCATAAGATCCTCATTGTTGGGAACCCGAGTGGCTGGACCAGGCCAAGGGGTCACCCACGTAACACCTGGCTGTGGCAGATAGAGGGTCATTTCTGGATGGTGGGACTGGACCGCGTGTCTGCCTGGGGGGTTGCCAACCGGGATCCTGAGTTCTTTCATCGTGTAGTGGGTGTGGCAACGTGCTGTACCAGTGCATGCTACCCAACTTGACTTGACTTATTGTTGATGGTTCTTTAATTTACATAATATAAAAATATAATCATTGTCTTGCAGTTTACTCCCCAAATATCCATCCCCATATCTGAGTACGTATATGAGAAAGTCTAGGGGGGACCACTCCCGAGTTTTTATTTCTCAACTGTGGACCTTCTATAGTCAGCCACCTGCTCTTCCTAATTTGGTCCAGTCCATTGAATTATCCACAGGTGGACTCCAAACAAGATTTAGAAATTTCTCAATGGTGATCAGTAGAATGGGTGCACTTCAGTCATAACAAAGAGTCTGAATTCTTGAATCAATGGGATATTTATATTTTTTATTTTTAATAAATGTATCATTCTGGGGTATTGAGTTTTATTTGATGGAATGAATAATTAATTTAAAAGATTTTAGCACAAGGCTGCAACATAACAAAATGATACAGAAGTAAAGGAGTCTGAATGTTTTCTAAAGGCTCTGTGTTACATGAAGCATTTGACTGAATGTTAATATATTAGTGCAAATATTTGTTATATTATCCTTTATGAGCATTTATTGTAAAATACATTTACTCTTGTCATGCATGTGTGCCAGTGGACCAACTTCCAAGTCCTGACTAAGTAAGCAGTACCACAACAGGAAGAGAGGGGATGCTGGTACTAAAGGTATTTTCTCCTTTCTCTGTAGCATCTAAAAGCAGCCCAGGGAGGACATCTAGCTCCACCCACAACACCCAAGAATGCCCCGCCCCTCCCGGTAAAGACACCATAAAACTGGGACACTCCTTGGAAGGTGGCATCAGATCTTTACCCAACAAGCAAGAAGGGCAGCTGCTCCTGCATTTAAGTGTTAAACACTGTCTGAAGACAATTTATTAGTGTGGCCGAGTGGCTATAATTTTTCATTTTGTTTATTAAAAGGGGTGCTGGGACCTCAATTTTTCTCCAGCATACTCTGTTCACAGTCTCTTTTTTTGAATATGACATAAGTAAGACCCGACATCATTGTGTTTCTTACTTGCTTTTAATTCAATGGCTTCATCTTCATCAAGTACTGTATCTCTTTTAGTATATTAAACACAGGCTATTTGCATTAGATATGAGATACATTTTCAAAAAGTCCATTCGAGAAGCTGAAAGAGATACCGTAATGCGTCCCTTTAACAGGATTCCTGCTGTGTAGGCCAATAACGTGAAACAGAAAGAGATAAATAATGTCACTTTGCTGAGAGCTGTTATTTTCTCTTGGAGTGTAAAACGTGAAACTCAATATTGCGTTCTCCTTCACAACGCTGCCTCTTTTATAAATGTCGCTTCAGCTCACCTGCCCATACCCTGCTGCAGGAAACACTACACACATTTTGTTTTGTTCAAGATGACGTCCTCTGATGGACTGTATTTTTGTGTTATTGATGACCGCGGATGATTCCCAGCCCATGTCAGTCCAGACGGCGGACAGCACAGTTCTGTTTTAGCACTTTATTAATTTCAGTAATTTTAATCTTGTAACTGAGCAGGAAGTCTTAACTTTAATATCTAAAATGAAGCCCACTACTTGTTCCCTAGATCCAGTGCCAACAAAACTAGTAAAAAGTGCAATGGATGTTCTTGCAGCGCCTATTCTAACCATTATCAATAGTTCATTATTGCATGGCACAGTACCTGATGCACTAAAAGTGTCAGTCATTAAACCATCACTTAAAAAGTCAGACCTAGACCCACACATACTAAATAATTACAGGCCTATTTCAAATTTACCCTTTCTCTCTAAAATACTAGAAAAAGTAGTCACCAATCAGCTTCAGTCACACCTTAGGCATTACAATTTATTTGAGAAATTCCAGTCTGGTTTACGCACTGGTCATAGTACAGAAACGGCACTAACACGGGTTGTAAACGACATTCTGATACCCTCTGATGAAGGAAACTCCACTGTAATTATGTTGTTAGACTTAAGCGCAGCGTTTGACACCATTGACCATTCGATTTTACTGCACAGGCTAGAAAATGACGTTGGGTTAACAGGCACCGTGCTCGCTTGGTTTAGTTCTTATTTATCAAATCGATTCCAATACATACAGAAATGTGCTGACAGGACTCCATCATTAGACACAGAAGTTCAATATGGTGTCTCGCAGGGCTCAGTACTCGGACCATCACTGTTTTCACTTTACAGGCTTCCACTGGGATCTCTCATTAGATGTTAATTATCACTCGTATGCAGATGACACCCAGTTATACTTTTCTTTTAGATCAAATGAAGTTTCTCCGATGTTGTCTTTAATTAGTTGTGTTAGGGAATTAAAGGATTGGATGGATGAGAACTACTTGTCTTTAAACACAACGATAAAACAGAGATGTTAATTGATGGAGGGAATGACGCTGATCATAACGATATGTTCTCATTATTTAACTCCGTTGGAATCTGCATTAATTTTACTGAATCAGCCCAAAATCTCGGAGTTCTCTTTGACCCTAACATGTCATTTAAAGCACATGTTACAAAGTTTTCCAAATCAGGTTTCTTCCATCTTAAAAATGTTTGGAAATTAAGGCATTTTCTAAATAAACAGGATTCTGTGAAATTAATTCATGCATTTATTTCTAGTAGGATTGACTACTGCAATGCGGTGTTCACTGGATGTTCAAACTGTTCTTTATTCAGCCTCCAGTTAATCCAAAATGCGGCTGCAAGAATTATTACAAGAACAAGAAAATATGAACACATAACTCCAGTTCTTAAATCCTTACACTGGCTTCCGGTTAAGTTTAGGGCAGATTTCAAAATCCTCCTTTTAACATATAAAGCATTAAATGGCCAAGGTCCGGCTTACTTGTCTGAACTTATCATGACTTACAAACCAGAGTGCACATTATCAGTATGCTTCTTCTGGAGTATGTGAATTTCCCCTTGGGATTAATAAAGTATCTATCTATCTATCTATCTATCATTTAGATGTCAAGATACCTGTCTGCTTATGATTTCAAGGATTAATAAAATAACAGTGGGAGGTCGAGCTTTGAGTTACAGGGGGCTCCTAAACTGTGGAGTGGTCTGCCTGCCACTATAAGAGATGCCCCTTCGGTCTCAGCTTTTAAATCCCGGCTGAAGACTCACAACTTCAGTTTAGCACACCCTGACTAGAGCTGCTGATTAACTGTACAGACTGCATCTCTGTTATCAGTCATTAGAACTAAAACATAAGTAACATGATAGTTATAATTTGATACTAACCCTCACCTATTCCGTTTCTCTTTTCAATACTCACATGTGGTACTTGGTTTTGCCTGCCTAAGGTAAAGTCATCCCTAATGGAGGATCGAAGGAATTGTGGGGTAGAGGGGTCCTTTCATCGGATTGGCTGGCCCAGCTCTATTTCAGCTGTGGAATGGCCAAATGGGGGAGGCAGCTTGATGGCCGAGGTCTCCAGGACTCTGAACAAATCCAAATCATATTATGGGATATCATCTACTGTTAAATTCTACTCCGTACTTCTAAAATTTTTATTTTTATACTGTATTGAGGATTTGTTCTGTTCTGTCTATTGCATTGTATTGACCCCCATCTTTTTGACACCTACTGCACGCCCAACCTACCTGGAAAGGGGTCTCTCTTTGAACTAACTTTCCCGAGGTTTCTCCCATTTTTTCCCTACAAAGGTTTTTTTGGGAGTTTTTCCTTGTCTTCTTAGAGAGTCAAGCCTGGGGGACTGTCAAGAGGCAGGGACTGTTAAAGTCCATTGTGGCACTTCTTGTGTGATTTTGGGCTATACAAAAATAAATTATATTGTATTGTATTGTTTTGGGAGGCGGTATTTTGTTATTTTTTTTCTTCATTTTTGATTTCCTTTGACAATTTGAAATTTGTCATTCTTTAAGAAATTAAAAATTATGAAAATGTATACAAAAGTGTGTACATTTCTGTTACATTCTGTAATCTGGAAGAGACACCACTGCTGGTTAAAAGAGACTTAGGTACTCCTAATGACCATCATTTGAATTACATAGGTAAAAAAATAAGGGATGGATCATAAACATGAATGATTTAGATTGTGACCACCTGGGGATGTAGCAGCGACCCCAAACCCCCAGACACAACTACATCACACAGCCCCGAGTTCAAACACAAGGTCTCCTTTATTTACAATACCTCCAAATTATCTTATGCAGTAATACAAGAGAACGATAATTTTCTTTTCTCGTCCACACTCTTCCCGACTCTGACTGCCAACGTTGGAACCTCTGCTTCTTTTATGCCAGGTGCCACAGCATTTGAAACACTGGTGTCCTGGCTTGGCAGGAAGCAGATTGGTAATTTTTTCACTCAAGCCAAGAAGATTCATTCAAAAGACAAAAATGTTTTGAGTCGAACCAGGAGATATGTGCAAAAGGCAAAACAAATCAAATAAAATATAAATGAAGAGGCCGAAACTCAGACGAAAGGGAAAAATTACAGTCAAAGTGAAGAAGACGTCAAAACCAGGCAAAACATGAATATCAATAGCAAACAGAGAGTTTGTTTTAAAGGATTTAGCCACAGATTAGATAAAATTTGGTGCAAATGCTAACCTTTAATCCTGTCGTGCTGATGAACTTGAGGTCACGACCCCAGAGACCACGCCCCTAGAAATGCAGCATGTGATCATACTCAAAACGGTGTCTAATAGAGAAAAAGCCCCTAAGACAATAAAAATTCAGCCCTGATCATGACAATGGGAAGCACTACAATTGAATCTCTTACAGCTCCCCATAGCGTCACCCAAGAACCCCAACAGGGCTGTCCCATGGGGACTGCATTTCCCAGCCTGCCCTAAGGATATTCCTGTGGGTGTCCCACCATTGGGATGCTGCTACCGTGTGTATGGTGAGAGAATATATTTTCAGGAAACAGATGCCTTCAGTCCTTCCAATGTGGCTTCCCTTCCTGTCCAGAAACCAACTTCCATCTTGGTCGAGATGCCTGTCCGTCTAACATGATATTCACAAGATATAGAAATATTGCACAAAATTATATTTCTGTGCTCTGTGATTAATTAGTTTTTAATTTATATAACAGAATGGTATAGTAGGTAGGACGTTGGACACTTTTGAATTTCAATATAATATATCAACATGATATCTGGAGTTTGGACTCTGTCGCACCAAAATTGTTTTGATGTGTTTATTCTGAAAACAAACCAGAAGACGATACCAGAATATTTATGTCAATTTACCTCAATATAAAGGTGAGGTCAGCGTGCCCAAAAATGTTGGAGGCACTTGCTTTTGTGCTTGTACCGCACATCCGTTTCTCTTTGCAAGAACCAACAGTAGTCACCCGTCATGCTCGGAGTGAATTTTCCCTGATATCGATTTGCCCTCGCCTTTATATCTTGATGAAATCTTTCCCTATACTCATCACTGACATGTGGTGGAAAAATGTCGAGATGAGAATATAAAACATGCGTCTTCAGTGACATTAAGGCTTCCGTAAGCTGATACGCTTCCAGCAGGTTCTCCACAAGCTCAGTGTTATTCTCTGCTCTGTGACTGCCAAGAAAATTCTGGACATCCCGCACGAATGAGGATGCTGATTCAGTGGGCTTCAGTTTCCTTTTGAACTGCTCGTCAAGCATCAGTTCACGGATTTCAGGGCCAACAGAAAACACCTTCCTTAATTTTGGCTTCACTTTTCTCGAGACCAAACTTATTTCTTAAATGCTGAAACGCATCGCCTTTACTGTCCAGTCAAAACTACAAAATGGGATGTGCTGGACAAAAACGGTTTACAGATTTGGAATCAGCAAGTGAAATTTGTTAAAGTACAGATGAAAGAATCCCAGAAGCAAAATGCTTTTTGACCAGCGAAGAACTTGGACAGCATACAGGCTTGGGCAGTTTTGTGGCAGATGAAATTTAATGTCAGTAAATGTAAAGAATTACAGATATTAAGGAAAACCTACAAAAGCCTACAGAAAAGATGTAAAACGTGTGCCCACATCTACAATACAGACTGCATAGTTATACCACACTGCCGACTTGAACATCACATAAAGGGATCATTTTCCTGCAGATCATCTAATGTGGTCTACCTAATTCTCTGCATGAAATGTCCTGACACTGAACTCTATGTGGGAGAAACTGGACAAGCACTCCGCCAGAGAATGAATTTACACAGGGTCCACATTAAACATGGCAACACAGATGTTCCTGTAGCGGCCCACTTCAACAGCCATGGACACTGTGAGAGGGACTTTAAAGTCACAGTGCTTATGGGAAACTTCAAAACACAGCAAGAGAGAAAAGAATGGGAAGTTAAACTCATGTTAAAATTGAATACATTACAACATGGCTTGAATAGAGACATGGGTCTTATGGCCAGATATGAGGATTGTTTGCATCTCCCAGACTGACACAGATAACCTGTCTACAGACCCATATTGTTAAGAAAAACTCATCACAAACTTCAAAGGACTGTGTTGGACAGTTGTCTTATCCAAAGATCTTGACCATACATTGTTCTTCTCTCTCTTGTTAAATTATTCTTAGCCTGAATGAATCTATTAATTTTTTTACATTTAAGATTTTTCATTTAAAGATTTACCAATGTTGTTTCTTGTCCTAGTGTGTGGATATAAACACAGGGAACTTCAGTTTCTGTATTAAATCTCGCCTGAAGAAGGGGCCTGAGTTGCCTCGAAAGCTTGCATATTATAATCTTTTATGTTAGCCAATAAACTGTGTCATTTTTGCTTGGCTTTTCTCTACATAGAAAGGAAAAATGTGAGGTTTGAATAAACAATGGACAGTCAGAAAATCAAAAGTCCACCTTATGAGAAGGTTTTAGGAATCGTAGTGGACTCGACACTATCAACTAGCACAATGTTAACATATACACTTTTACGTAATGTAGTGCATGAGATCCGTACACATACAGGCATGTGAGGTTGTAAAGGGGACTGTGATACTAAATCAGAGGCAAATACCAATGTCCACTTGTAACACAATAACAAATATTTATAGTTTAGTAGAGTATAGTGTTTATTTATTGACAGCAAGTCACAACACACATAGATCAGCATGGGGGCCCCCAGGCAACTGCCCATGTGTTAGGACGGCCCTGCCAGACAGTGTTCAGAAGGCATTAAGAATGCTAACAGAATGTTGATGTGTGGAGTACAAGTCACAGCAGGTTCTGCTCAAGCTTTATAACACACTGGTGAGGCCTCATCTGGAGTTCTGTGTGCAGTTTTGGTCTCCAGGCTACAAAAACGACATAACAGCACAAGAAAAGGTCCAGAGCTGAGCCTTTACAGTTTAAGCAAAAGAAGATGAAGAGGTGACCTAATTTGAATTGTTTAAAATTATGAAGGACATTAGCCCAGTGGATCGAGACTGTTATTTTAAAATGAGTTCATCAAGAACATGGGGACACAGCTGGAAACTTGTTAAGGGTAAATTTCACACAAAAATTAGGAACTTTATCTTTACACAAAGAATGACAAACACAAAGTAGTGTGGTAGACAGTAAGACTTTAGGGACTTTCAAAACTTGACTTGATATTAATTTGGAAGAGATAAGTGGACAGGACTGTCAAGCTTTGTTAGGCTGAATGGCTTGTTCTCGTTCTCGTCTAGAGTGTTCTAATGTTCTAATAACTCCTAGATTATAAAAAAACAGACAGAAATTCATCAAACAAGAGGGCCTTCAAATGCTTCTTGAACACATTGAGGGAGTCAGAGTTTCAAATGGAGGTGGGAAACTCATTTCACCAGCCAGGATGTAAACATGAAAGGAGAATGGACTGAGGTTTGTTATGATGCAAACCTGGCATCACCAGATGGCATTCATCAAGATAGATAGATAGGATAGATACTTTATTAATCCCAAGGGAAAATGCACATACTCTAGCAGCAGCATACTGATAAAAAAAATATTAAATTAAAGAGTGATAACAATGCAGGTAAAACAGACAATAACTTTGTATAATCTTAACGCTTAACCCCCCAGTGGAATTGAAGAGTCGCATAGTGTGGGGTCTCCTCAGTCTGTCAGTGGAGCAGGATGGTGACAGCAGTCTGTCGCTGAAGCTGCTCCTCTGTCTGGAGATGATCCTGTTCAGTGGATTCTCCATGATTGACAGGAGCCTGCTCAGCACCCATCGCTCTGCCAAGGATGTCAAACTGTCCAGCTCTGTGCTTACAATAGAGCCTGCCTTCCTCACCAGTTTGTCCAGGCGTGAGGCGTCCTTCTACTTTATGCTGTCTCCCCAGCACACCAGCACGTAGAAGAGGGCGCTCGCCACAAGCGTCTGATAGAACATCTGCAGCATCTTATTGCAGATGTTGAAAGACGCCAGTCTTCTAAGGAAATATAGTCGGCTCTGTCCTCTCTTGCATAGAGCATCAGTATTGGCAGTCCAGACCAGTTTATCATCCAGCTGCACTGTAACAATACAGTATAATGGTCCAGGGAATGGCCAAACCATTCCAAATACCATAGCTGCTTTAGTGTTGTTCCTCTCTCTGCACCACTCGGAGTATTTATATCACTGTATGTGAGTGTGGAATCACAGCTCTCAAGCAGCTGATTGGAAAGAGAATTATCGGTATACAGTATCACGCACACGCTGCCTCAACCATGCTGTCTATTTGAACTGCTCTCATACGACAGCCCTCGCGGTTTAGAAACAGTTTCATCCCAATAACTCTAAATGCACTCAATCAGTCCATTAAGTGCTCCTTGTAGAACTGTTTGTACTTAAAAGTACATTTATCTCACTGTAAACTTGTGATACAGTTATAATATTACACAACCTGAGCCACTTTATAAAGCATGTATTTACATATGATGACGATATCATTTTTAAGATGAAATGCAGCAAAATATGTTTATTACATTATACAGATGAAACTTCAACTTCATTTAAATAATCTCTATTGTTAATAATTAAACATGTGAGGACACGGTGTCGCAACGCTAGCGATGAGCTGCCCCCCCCATTCAGTGATTATTCCTGTCTCACGTTGTATTCTTGCTGGGGCTTGTGCGACACTGAATGGATAGATGGACAGAATAATTAAACATGTACTATGAAGATATTTCAATGTTCCCTAAAAGATTTGAAGAATCGGTGTTCTCAGCTTACAAATGGCTTAACGTCTATTACAGAACTGATTGTGTGGCAATTGGTTACTTGGAGAAAGAAAAGGAAGGACAGGAATTGGAGGTTAGTATGTTTGAGACAGACAGTACTGCTGCAGTAAATTATTTCATCGAAGGTCACGCACAGCACAGCAAGCATCTTGAGTGAGGCAGGAACAATCTCTGGACAAGGCGCCAGCTCGTCACTATTACTGTGCCACCGTGTTCCCATGTTTAATAACACGCTTTAACTCCTATCATCATGAAAATGATATCATGTGTACATCTCAGTATTTTAATTATTCAGAGAGCTGTAATATCACGAATGTAATGGATTCTGTGTCCTGTCGGAGGAAGAGAAAATCCGTTTAAGAAGCACGTAGTGATTTGCACACATAGAACACATAGAAGATCAAATACAAAACAAAGCATTTAACGTGCTACTTTAGTTACGATGGGATTTGAGAAACTAGTAAATTAAATGATTTAAAGATGAAGTTTATGATGTTCTACTTTAATGACAAAATAAACTACGTGATTAAAGTGGAAATTAGAGATTAAAGTTGACATTTCAATATTTTTCCCAACTGTATGCTTTTTTTTTCTCTGTGCCCTAATAAGCTTTCACATGACACTCAGACGGTGGGCTATGACTCCCCTTTTCGCACTGACTTCGATATCTGACAACTACTTTTTTATTTCGGGCATAGTGCGACTTTGTGAACTTGAGCTTTCGAGTTTCTCTGACACTCTATGTCCCTCGATCAACTTCCTTTTGTTGTTTATCCCACTGTTTAAACCAACAAATTGGTATTCGCTGAAATTCTATTTTCCCTCGTGCTTTTGCCATTGCCTTTTCACAGAACACCGAGCTAAGGGCTACTTATATTGATTTGCATATTCAAAGAGGTGTAATTCTGGGAGGAGTTTGGGGAGTGTGCACGTGCATTACTTTTCTTGCTGACCGGGATTTATGTAGAGGAAGAACTTGGAGTTTGACTTACACACAGATTTATGCATATTGCTTTTTTTGTGCGTACGCACATTTACACTTTTGTCCATACTGCATGTTTTAGTGTGAATTCTACGCACAACATTATGCATGAGGCCCCTGGTCCCTGAAGAACAGCTGGTCATCAATAATCAACCCCAAGTTTGTGTACCAACCTGGTGGGTGTTAGCAATATTGAGCCAAACTAAACAGAGATGGGGTGCTGAATATGATGAGATGAAATGACAAGAAGGTCCATCTTTGCTAGGTTGAGCTGGATATAGTGTTTCTTCATGCAGTTGGTAATGAGATATGCTGAGATAGCTGATACCCATGTGGTCCTCTGGAAAGAACTACATGTACAGCTCAGTATTATCATGCATTGGACAGATAAAAAAACCCATGGGACTGAATGATAGGATGTACAGTAATGATGAGGCACTTAGAGAGAAGAGCAGAGATCCCAACACCAATGTTTGTGGTACACCTGTGCTTTTTTAGTGCACCCTTTACATCTCTCCATGGTGGGATCTGCCCAAGAGGCAGGACTCAAACCACCTGAGGTCAGTCTCAGTAATACTCAGGCCAAAGAGGGTGGCTAGGAGGATCTGACAGAGGAGTAATCTAGCAGGATAACGATAGATATTTTGGTAGCTCTAGTCTGCCATAACATGTTGACAATGGCAAGTAGGTCCATCTCAGTGGAATGGTCCTCCTTGAAATCTGACTGAGTAGAATCAATGAGGAAGGAGAAACCAAACTTGTTTTGAATGGGTTAATTGTCCTTGATGTCCAGGGAAGCCTCTGCCCAGCATTATGAAGTGATTACTGTGGCTGGCAATGTGGCAGTAGTGCTAGACACTGTATTACTGTGCTTCTTTTAGATAACATGATATTCTTACCTATCTCTGCATCTCCTGAGATCCTGTTATCACAACTAAGTTATGCCCAAGGCATCAGTGTAATACTCTTGGGGTGACAGTCCCTATCACTACCTGATCTGCACTACATAGTAAGAAGCATAACATGCATAATCCAGCAATGAAGACACAATGCACAATGAATCTTTGCAGAACAGCAAAGTATTTTCATAATCTCATTAAGGTCAAGTAATACAATACAATACAATTTATTTTTGTATAGCCCAAAATCACACAAGGAGTGCCACAATGGGCTTTAACAGGCCCTGCCATGTCATAGCCCCCCAGCCTTGACTCAATAAGAAGACAAGGAAAAACATTTTAGGGAAATAGAAACCTTGGGAAAGGCAGTTCAAAGAGAGACCCCTTTCCAGGTAGGTTGGGCCTGCAATGGGTTTCAAAAAAATACAATAAAATACAGTACACAGAACATAAGCAAATTCTCAATCTTGTTTTATTTTTTATTTCGCCTTATACAATTTCTTGTATTAGGAATTTGTTAGTTTTCGCATATCCCTTGGGGTCAACGCACAGGGTCAGCCATTGTACAGCACCCCTGGAGCAATTAAAGGTTAAGGGCCTTGCTCAAGGGCCCAGCAGAGTAGGATCTCTTTTGGCAGTGACGGGGATTCGAACTGGCAACCTTCGGGATACCAGTTCAGATCCTTAGCGTCAGAGCCACCACTCTGCCCATATAATTCTTATATAATACGCTACTGAGGCTGTCCATTTCTCTGTCCAGGATTTTAAATCGCCTGTAGCTCGCAAACTATTTGACCTACTGACCTGAAATTTGGTACACATATACTACGTGACGTCTACTATCCGCTTTTGGCATGATGATTGACCTCCAAGGTTATTCCTCTTTTTATTTTAATTTAATTGTAGAATCAACTCTTGGCAGCGGCCAGCAGTGCGGTTATGAGGCGCATGTGTACGGGTGCTGTTCTCATCCCTACCAGCTTCACTGTCACTTCCCCTATCTCTTTCTATCTTAAATCATTCTTGAGGCAGATTGAAGACTTAAGTGCCAGCTTAAGTGAAAAATTAAACAAAACATACTAAGTAATTGCAACACAAATACTGACTTTCACTTTAACGTGAAAAGATGCAGACGAAAGAAGAGAAGAAGGGCCGAGCTGTTTGGATAAGGTTGATCAAGCACATGGACCCCATATAGAAGTGGGAAAAAAAGGAGAGGACAAAGTTTATTTGTACCCTGTGAATATTTGACATGTTTATTTAAAAAACAAGAGAAATAAATGTTATGTTAGAGATATAAACCCAATTCTTCAGTTAGCAGGTGTACTGGGGATGAAAGAGAAAGCAGAGAAAGTCCCAAAATAGTTGGGGTGCGAAATCCCGTTTAACCTCAAACAAAAAAGATCCTAACAGGCACACGATGGCACAGGCAAACAGTACGGGCTATGGCTTCTTTTCACTCTCTAGTGCTGTTTTCAGGCAATGATGGCCACTCCTGACAGTCACCCGTAGGAAAAGTTTAATGCTCAAAGGTTGATCTTGGATGGCACATCTCTCTATTATATAAAAAAATCCTTCGACGCAATGAGACTTTTTGGAAGAGAGATTTTTTCATGTCCCATGAGACGACACTTTTGCCTTGAGATTTTTTCAAGTCACACCCTCCTCTCAAATATTTTCAAACAAGACCTCTCGACTCTCATTTGTGTGAATTCTTTCGTCATACACACTTCCTGCGCTCTTATAAATTTTAATGTTTTCCTCACTTTAATTTCCCAATTAAAGAAGATGTATTATGTCCAAATCTTATTAACGAATTTCATCACAAAGGGTTTTCAACATAAAAAAATGAGTAAACGCGCAATCCTAGCACTGAGAAACGAGGAAGTCAAACGAATTAATGCCAAAAATGTTGATTGGTTACACATCAAATTGGTTAAATGCATCCAAAAATATCGAACGATTACACGGCAAATTGGTTAAATGTGTATCAATAGATTATGCTGAAACAGTTGGTGGTGATCGTGCGGAAGATGAAAACAACAACTATAACTATAACAATATCATGAAGAATATCTACAACCGTTTACACTGTCTGGTCTTCCATCGCATGAATTACTGTAGAAAGAAGGATGTATCCAAGAAAGGTAATATAGTTCATCTTCTGCATATAACATTACACAAAAAAGAAGATCTTGATATGCCATTCATATTAAAACGTTAACAGTTTCCGGTAAGATTAGCTTTTGCAAAGACAATTAACAAATCTCAGAGCCAAACACTCGAAAAAATCATTTTATTTAATAGAGAGTGTAAGAGCCAATCTTATAAAGTTAAAGTTTTAAGTTAAACTCATATTAATGTTTGCTTAATTTGAACAGAATATAAATTTCTTCCATAGTCATTGACAATGGTATAGTCTTTTCCCCCTATAAGTTAGTAAGAAATTGAACTTTCTTGTTATAACTAAGATACAGTGTGATAATTGAGTCAGTTGTGTTTAGAACAGGTCCCAGTACTTATGGGCTTGAAAGACCAATTTTCAACTGAGAGATGGGATAGGCCATTTTGAAATGGTTCAGAAATGTTAAGTAAATAGTAACGATCTTAGATATAACAAGATTTAAGCTTTGAATAGAACCCTAACTGGGATTAATGAGGTTGAATTAATGGAAGTAGAGCAGGAGGAGGGAGACCCTAGGGTGAATTTTAACCCTAGGGATGGAGAGGGGAAAACTGAGGTAGATAATTTGGAGGATTTGGAGGATAATTTGGAAGTTCCTGGGGTAAGGGGTTCGTCAAAAAATATAATCCCATTAATTTTTACTTTTTCAACACAAGCACAGGCAGTAGATAAAATACTGAAGGATAATTTTCAAGCGGCCCAATTGCTAGATGAGGATTTGGCAGATATTAAATTATTATCCGCCTATCGGAAAAATAAGAACTTGAAAGACTATTTAGTCAGGGCTTCCTGTACAATTAGAAAGAGAAATAAAATAGCATGGCTGATTCCTTATGTAAATAAAAAAAATGATTAAGAATTCTGTCACACTAAGAGAACGGCCCATTTTCCAGGATTTAACACTGACCTCTAAAAATTGCATTTATGCAATTCAATGTAAAAAATGTGGATTAATTTATATAGGGGAAACAAAAAATATGGTTAAACCACGGTTCGTCCAACATCTTAGGCTAATAGAGAACCAGAAAAAAAACAACCAAATTATATTTACATTTTAAGGAACCAGGACATGAACCCCTTTTTTTTTCCACTAGAAACAGAAACCTTTTGGAACAAAAATAGGAGGCTTAGGAAGGAGTGTGAGTGGATTACTGCATTGGATACAATTTTTCCTAATGGACTAAATGAAAGATAATTGATGATCCGGGAAGTTTATTTAAGTGTTAAATGTTTTTTTGTGAGGAATTATGGGATTAAAATTAAAATAAAAATAATTGATAAAAGGACTGTAAACAGTGAACCCGTGCGTACCACTTTGGTGGTATCCCCTACCCTAATCCTAACCCTAACTTTTTAACAAGAATTTTTCTTTTTTTTTGCTATTTTAATTTACTTTTTTGTGTGAACTGTTTTACTTTGAATTTTAACTAAACTTTTAAAAACAAAGATTTTTTGTCTGTGGAATCATTTCTGCATGTCAGGCTTTTGTTGAATCCCATTTTTTGAGTTAGAGCTGCTGAACTTTGGTAATTTTGGAAAAACACAGCTACAGGGAGAAAGAAACAAAATTCAATCACAAGCAGTTATATGTTGCATTGATGCAAATGTAACAATTCCCATGAAAATAAAAATCTGTTTAAATTCCCCATATGCGAGCAGTAGAACCGCAAAGAGGCTAGCGTGTAGCACAGGCCAGGGGGTTGGTGAGTGATGCGAGCAGGGGGCAAAGCCCCCTAGTGAGACTTAAAAGAGATTCTCATTTATGTTTAATTTAAGAGTTAACTTTGTCACCGATGTTTCTCCTGAAATTCCTTAGGTGACATAGCTTTAGGCAAAAAGCAAATATCAGACACAACTGTGGAAAAAGGAGTTTGGTTTGAAAAGCATATTATATTTTGTGAGAACTCTTTCTGGTCTTGTTTTAATCTCTTTATCCAGGGTGACTTACAACATTTGAGATATGATTGGTTACATTTCTTTTGTTTTTCTAATTGTAGCAGAGGCAGATGAAGTGACTTGCTTATAGTTAGATGGTGTTAGCAGTGGGATTTCAACACATATCCTCAGGGCTTCAAGATCTTCCTGTCTTTTTTTCCATAATGACTTTGATCTAACTGGAGCACAAAAATATAAATTAGACAAGCTAATGTTATTATTCAGTGGCAAGGGCTACAGTTTTGTAATCGTAGTGAAGTGTTTTATCACCACAAACAGCTCTCCATACATCTCATCACATAAATACTAAGCATTCAATGCAAAAAAAAATAAAATGTCAAGATAATGAGTCCCTTGTGTGACTCTGCAGAGATCTCTGGTGAAACTGAAGAGGAGCTACTTGTGAGAATTCCCAGGTATTTTTTTTTAGCAAAAAAATCTGATAAGCATGAGACAAAAGAACACGTCTCCATTTTATTTCGTTCTAATCTCATTGTTGGCTTGGAGAAAGCAAAATGATATTAAGGAGAATGAGATCCATTTGTTGATTTTAGGTCCAAATTAGACACCACCTTCCGGAGACGCCTCACTTTTTACTATTGGCCTGTCTGGAAGGGGCGGGGCTGCTCTGGCTCTGTTGCCCTCAAGGGGCGGTTTCCTGGCATAGTGAAGGGAAAAGGAGACGTGACTGTTAGTGACAGCGTTCCCTCCCGTCCCAGGTTGGTACCATATACCTTAGGTGATCCTGGAAGGCAACCCCGTGGTGTGACATGTGTTAAACGCAATTGTGAAAACTTCTTTCTGTGGTTTCCAGTTTAGTTCTGTTCTCTTCATCCTTACAGCTACTTCCATTGCACAAGGAAACAAAAGCTTTGTTTTAACACAAAACTCTTTTTTGTTTGTCTTAAGGCAGCTTACACTTAATACTTAACTATGTTGTCTTCTTTCACACACATATGCATTGTGGCCTGCAGAGGGCGCACCACCGCCCAGACCTGACACAGACAGGCGTGGGACACAAATTCAAGGCACACACAGTTTTTAATTTTTCTTTTTTCCTCATGGGAAACGGCTTCCCTCGTTTCCCACAAGCACGACTCATTTCTCAAGCACAACACTACACACATTTCTCTTCTTCTTTCTCTCTTTTTTTCTCCTCCACTCCTCCTGGCAAACTTTGGAGAGGTGCGAAGAAATTTAAGGAGGCCCGGGATTATGAGTTTTTTCGTAGGCTTCAGGGATCCTAGTGTTAATGAGCTTGTTGATTTGGTGGTCGTCTTTTGAAGTGACGTTACCAGCCCAGCACACCCCACTGGTCATCACAAAGTCATAGAAGATGTGAAGGATGTCACTTCAAACATTAAAGGGACGCCATCTCCTAAGGAAGAAGAGTCTGTTCTGCCCTTCCTTCTCTAGTTCTTCTGTATTATGAGGCCAGTCCAACCTGTCATTGATATGGACCTCCAAGTACTTGTAGGAGTGGACCACCTCTACATCCTCTCCTTGAATAGTAACCGGACATGGAGGCTGTTTGGTGCAGTGAAAGTCAATGACCAGTTCCTTAGTTTTTGCTGATGTTAGGTTGCAGACAATTCTCAAAGTTCTTCCCCAGAACCCTCTCCTCTGTATCGTCCCCCTTATCGATAGACCCCATAAATGCAGAATCATCTGCAGGTGACCTGACCTGCTGTTATATTTACTGTCAGAGGTGTACAGAATGAAGAGTAAAGCAGACAGATCTGTTTCTCATGGTGTTCCAGTGTCGCTCACATCCAATTTAGAAACACTAGAAGTGTGATATTCTTAAAGATGTCTGATTTAACAATTGTCTGACTTGTTCATCACTCATTCTTCTCGTCTTTTGCTGCCAACGATCCACGTTTTAGTCTTGCAGCTTTTCCGCATCCTGTAGGGTCACTGCTGCTAATCTTTTTGCCCAGTGCCCTTTCTACAGGTCAGTCTTGTTTAGCACTTGGTGATGTTTGATCAGGTAGGACCGCACGTCTTAAAGTAAGCTATCAAAACGTCTACATTTGTAGAACGAAGGCCTCCATTTCTGCTGAAATCAGCTGGATGTTTACCGTGCTATGGAAAAACGCGGTGGCCCCCTCTCCCAGGACGCGCAATGTTGTAGCTTTCAATTATATCCGAGAGGGTATGAGAGAAGAGTAATGCCAGGTGGCAACAAAAATTGTGTTAGGCTCCTGGAGGAGGCTAACCTTGTGAACCCAGGGTGTTGGACCGGAAGAGATGGAGTCTCCTTTTGACTTGTATCTGTAATCACGTTGTCACACATCTCCATTTTTTTTTTTTTCCGTGCGGTCACTCGCAGCACCCTTAATGATTGTATTCTTCAGATTAAATCACATGAGTGCAATGACAGGCGAAGAAGCGGGACGCAAGCTGACAGTTTGCCCTGATTTCCTTGATATTCAAGGAACAAATTCTGCACGGCTTAACAATCTGCAAATCTGAAAGGACACCGTTGCAAAACAAAAAAGAAAAAAAAGAAAAAGGCCGGTCAGCCCAGAAAAGTAGACGATCACGTTGTCTCACTCACAGATCACTACAACCTGCATCTCATGCCAAGATAATCATTTTCTTTTTCATGCCATTTGCAGCATACTCTTCCTTGAAAAGATATCATAGGGATAAAAAACCAAAATAGATGTAATGCCCAGAAAATTAATATAATTCTTCTTTCATATTCTGGAACATTTGTGCTATTCAGATGTGTAGAAAAAGGTTATAAAAAATTTGGGTTTTTAAACGAATCAAATGCTAGAATTAATAAGGCAGACTTGCTCTGAAAATATCAGAAATGACTTTTCTCAAAATTATAATCCAATTTCATAATTTAATACATTTTTTACTCCTATGTAGGTGAAACTTAGCAATAACTTGCCTTCCGACCAAATGACATTTCTCCAGTTGTGCCTTTAATTAATTCTGCCAATGGGTTGAAAGATTGGATTAGCGATAACTACTCGTCTTTGAATATAAAAATCAAGAGAAATGTTATTAATTGCTAAGAATGATACAGTCAGCGACGAGGCCCTTTTTCAATATATTACAATTTAATTTGAGTTTTTCAAATTGGCACCCAACTGTAGTTTTATCTTTGACACCAGGATTTTATCTCAAACAGTACCACATCATTTTTATTCTATATACGGGGTGAGCCAAAAAGAAGTACCACATTTCAAACATTTATTCTACAAAAAAGCTACAAGATAAAAATAAATTTCATTTTTGACACAAGAGAGGGTATACAAAGTAGATTGTTTTCACTGTGTTTTAAAAATGATGTCTTTAAGGTCATGGCCATCATTAGCGATACACTCTTCGAGACGATTTCTGAACGCTCGCATAACTCGTTTGGCCATTTCAAGGGGAATAGCAGTAATTTTGTGGTGAATAGCGTCCTTGAGGGCTTCAAGGATTTGAGGACATTTTGTGTAGACCTTTGACTTCAGATGGCCCCGCAAGAAGAAATCACTTGGAGCGAGATTGGGCAAACATAAAGGCCACCCGACATCGCCGCGCATGGAAACATCTCCCACAAAACTTGCATGGATCTCCGCACAGGCCATATGAGCTGTTGCTCCAAGTATTCACCAAACATCCATTTCTAACAGTTGAGGCCATAAAAAGGAAGTCCTCTAGCATTTCAGAATAACGTTCTGAACTGATGGTGACCGTTGCTCCCCCCTCCTCAAAAAAGTAAGGGCCTATATTGCCAAATTCTGCAACGGCGCACCAAACTGCAACACGCTCGCTGTGTCGGGGTCTCTGATGCAGTTGGTTTCAGCCCAATAGCCAAAGTTTTGCTTATTTACTCAATTGGAAATTTGCGTTGTTGCTGCACATGACGATGGCATCTCAATGAACGGTTTCCAGAATATTGGTACACAACTCTCTACGGCTGTCCCAGTCTCTCTCTGTGAGCTCCTGCTCTGCCATCATTTTGTATGGATGGAAATTAAGGTCCTCATGCAAAATCAAAGACATGTTGGAAGCATGCGTTCGTAGAGTCCGAGGACGGCCTGCAGATTTTCTGTTGTACCCGCCTGTCTAAATTTAGCCTCCCACTGAAGAATTATTTTCCGATTTTTGTACATCACCATTAGGAGGATTTGTAAAGTGTGTTCGGAAGGCACGTTGCATAGTGATGATGGATTCATTGTTTTTGAAGAACGCTTTGACAGCGAAAGCAACGGTGCATAAAGGACCAAGGCATGTGGCCGACTGAAAACTACAAGAGATTGCCTATCAAAGGACCCCCACCCCTCCCCAACCCGCTCGACTGCCTCTGCCTTGCACAATGACCTCGAGAAATGTGCTACTTCATTTTGGCTCACCCTGTATAACAAATGACAAACCGTCCAGCATCCATACCTGGGTGTAATGTCATCCATTGTCCACAAGATGGCAAGAATGTCCAATGCACAAAGGGGGCAAAAAAACCTACAAAGAAAGACAGATGTAAGGGCAAGAATATCCCATAAACAGAGGCCACAAGACCCACAAAGAAGGATTGACGTAAGGCCAAGAACATTGAACAACGGCAGCAAAAAACACAAAGTATGACTGATGTAAGGGCTGCAATGTCCAATGAGAAAGGGCAAAACTCTATAAAAAATGACAGATGAATGGTCTATGGGTAACAAAAACCACAAAGAAAGTAGGATGTAAGGGTTACAGAGTCCGATGAAGTGAGAAAGCAAGCAAAATGACGCCTTTTATTGGCTAACTATAACGATTACAATATCAAAGCTTTCAAGGCAACTCGGGTACATCTTGCCTGATGACTGCTACATCCATAACTGGCTAACACGGTACAACACCCTAGTACTACAGTGTCTGATGAACAAAGAGAACAAAAATTAAAAAAAAAAATAAAAAATCAATGAAAGATGGATATAAGGGCTAGAGCAGGGGGTCCCAACTCCGGTCCTGGAGGGCCACAGTGGCTGCAGGTTTTCATTCTAACCCTTTTCTTAATTAATGACCTGTTTTTTGCTGTCACCACTACTTCTACTACTATAACAACAACCACTACGACTCCTACTACTATTACAACAACTAATATCAGTACTACCACTACATGTACAACTAGACGTACTACTACTACTAAGGAGGAGACTCCACTGAGGAGATCGTTCCTCCCCCACACTATGCGACTCTTCGATTCCACCCAGGTTGTGGTAAACGTTAACATTATACAAAGTTACTGTCTGTTATCCCTGCATTGTTATCACTCTTTAATTTTATATTGTTATTATCAGTATGCTCCTGCTGGAGTATGTGAATTTCCCCTTGGGATTAATAAAGTATCTATCTATCTATCTATCTATCTATCTATCTATCTATCTATCTATCTATCTATCTATCTATCTATCTATCTATCTATCTATCTATCTATCTATCTATCTATCTATTTATCTATCTACTACCAGTGATACAACTACTACTACTAGTACAAGTACTACTACTATCCCTACTACAACTACTATTACTATTTCTACTAATACTACTATATCTACAACAACATCTGTTAATACCACTACTACAACTACTATTACAACTGCTGCTACTACTACTTCTACTACTAAAACTACAACAGCTACAATTCTTTTGGCTGCTCCTGTTAGGGGTCCCCACAGCGGATCATCTTCTTCCATATCTTTCTGTCCTCTACACCTGTATGTCCTCTCTCACCATATCCATAAACCTTCTCTTATGCCTTCCTCTTTTTCTCTTCCCTGGCAGCTCTATCCTTAGCACCCTTTTCCCAATATACTCAGCATCTCTCCTCTGCACATTTCCAAACCAACGCAATCTTGCCTCTCTGACTTTGTCTCCCAACCGTCTAAGCTGAGCTGACCCTCTAATGTCCTCATTTCTAATCCTATCCATCCTCATCACACCCAATGCAAATCTTAGCATCTTTAACTCTGCCACCTCCAGCTTCGTCTCCTGTTTTGGTCAGTGCCACCGTCTACAGCCCATATAACATAGCTGGTATCATTACCGTCCTGTAGACCTTCCCTTTCCCTTGTTGATACCCGTCTGTCACAAATCACTCCTGACACTCTTCTCCACTCTGCCTGCACTCTCTTTTTCACGTCTCTTCCACAATCCCCATTACTCTGTACTGTTGATCCCAAGTATTTAAACTCGTCCACCTTTGCCAACTCTACTCCAAGCATCCTCACCATTCCTTTGACCTCTGTCTCATTCACTCACATGTATTTTGTTGTGGTGGTCCTACTGACCTTCATTCCTCTCCTCTCATATCTCTTCAGGTCTCTTGGCCTTGGAACCCCTGCAGATTTTGTTTGATGGTTTCTCCAACCCAACTGGAGCTTTTGTTATTTTTGTTTGTTTTTTTTTTTTGTCCTCCTGGCTATCGGATCTTACTTTCTTCTTTGTTACTTTGTATTGCCTAATCTTATTTTTATTTCATATTAACTTTTCTCTGGGTGGCACAGTGGTAGCGCTGTTGCCTCATGCTAAGGAGAGCTGGGTTCGCTTCCTGGGTCCTCCCTGCGTAGAGTTTGCATGTTCTCCCCGTGTCTTCGGTATGCTTCGGCTTCCTCCCACAGTCCAAAGATATACCTCTCCAGGGTCTCCTCAGCCTGCTCCCAACTCTCATTACAGATCACAATGTCATCAGCAAACACCATAGTCAAGGGGGACTCCTGTCTAATCTCATCTGTCAACCTGTCAATCACCACTGCAAATAAGAGCTCAGAGCCGATCCCCGATGTAATCCCACCTCCGTCACTCCTGCTGCAGACCTCACCACAGTCACACTTCCCTCATACATATCCTTTACAACTCTTACGCACTTCTCTGCCACTCCCGACTTCCTCATACAATACCACAACTCCTCTTTAGGCACTCCACAAATACACAATGCTACTTCTTCTGGAATTACTACAACTGCTACTACAACTTCATGTGTATTTCTACTGCTGTTGTACCTGCCCTGATTCATGTTCTCTCTGTTAAGTGTATCACAGTTTACTGATCAACACACAGATCATTCTTTTCATGTCCAATTCAATGCCAAATTTCACCACAAGGCCTTTTTTTGACTTATTTTAAGCTTAGCAGCATTCAATACTATAGAAATTAATTTTCTGCTCCTTCAGACATTTCTGTGTGCAGTTCAAAGCAATCAAGCAGTGCTGGGCTTCAATCAAAATGATTGTCATGGACTTGGCGTAGTTTTCCTAGTAGTGGCTGCCTTAGTGTCATCACAACTCAACCTGCAAAGCTGATGGATCAAACTCAGTGTCATTCTGAAGAAAGAATGTTCCTGTGGACTCAAAAAGTATTCCGAGGCGTTTGCTTTCTGCACACTTTATTGTGTTGTAGATTAACAGATAAGTAGATACAACGACAAAATGAAAACCCGTTTTCCGAAACATTTGCAGATGAATTCAAAATCCAAAACTGAAATCCGTCTTTCGTAGAAGTATTAAGACCCTTTGCTGTGGCCCTCTGAATTGTGCGCAGGTCAAGCCTGTTTGCTTTCATCCTCCTCGAGAAGTTTCTAGATCTTAATTGATGTCCATCTGTGGCAAACTGAATTGATCGCACATTGTTTCGATGTACCTGTGCATAGAAGGCCCACTAAAGGATTGAAAAGTGAAATCTCTCACTCCTAGGGTGTATTTAGACCCTTCAGTCAGTACTCTGTAGAAGGCCCCGCCACATCGTAGGACTGGACACATCTTAAGTAGAATGAAAGCAAAGAGGAGGCACATGAGCACAATTAGGGTACAGCAAAGGGCCTGGAGGCTTCTACGAATTAGAGATTTCAGGTTTTAATTTTAATTTAATTAATATTTGCAATTCTTTCTGGAAACGTGTGTTCACTTTGTCATTATGGGTTATTGAGTGCAGACTGATGGGTAAAAATGGAAAATGCATCCATGGCAAATTCCATCCATCCATTTTCCAACCCGTTGAATCCAAACACAGGGTCACGGGGGGTCTGCTGGAGCCAATCCCAGCCAACACAGGGCGCAAGGCAGGAACCAATCCCAGGCAGGGCGCCAACCCACCGTAGGACACACACACCCACACACCTAGCACAATTTAGAATCGCCAATCCACCTAACCTGCATGTCTTTGGACTGTGGGAGGAAACCAGAGTACCCGGAGGAAATCCACGCAGACATGGGGAGAACATGCAAACTCCACGCAGGGAGGACCTGGGAAGCGAACCCGGGTCTCCTAACTGCGAAGCAGCAGCGCTACCACTGCGCCACCATGCCGCCCCCATGGCAAATTAAATCTACAATACGATTTAGTGTGCAGGAGTGTGAAGGGTTCTGTAGAGTTTGTGAATCCACTGTACGGCAATAGAGAGTGACCATAAACAAATATTTAATGAAAGCAGCATGGCGGTGCCTTCAAGCATCTGACGCTCTTGAGTGTAAAACGTGAAATGTCTGCAGGTGCCTTCG
Source organism: Polypterus bichir lapradei (assembly GCA_026402145.1). NCBI lineage: Eukaryota > Metazoa > Chordata > Cladistia > Polypteriformes > Polypteridae > Polypterus > Polypterus bichir. The sequence continues at coordinate 53,127,382 of JANRMT010062834.1, forward strand.
ATGATGAAACGCAGCATTGCCTTGTGCGGAGAGTAACAGAACGGGTGTGGGAGTCTGTCAGTGAGCCTAATCATCACACACCGCAGATCCCCTCTGGAGATGACCAGTTCTGTACATGCAGAGAAAATAATACCATCCATGAATCTTCTGAGAAGTTAAGAATTATCACACCAAGTGAAGGGGAACATTCATCAGTGGCAGCAAATTTCAAACACACTATCATGCATCATGGGTCAGTGCTGTCAAAAGCAGCTGCCACCCTTCTGTAAAGATTTACGGCCTTATTGGATTCGTTCCCCCACCTGACCGCTGATAGGTAAAACTTGCAGGACTTCTCTTTATTGCTTCACTCAGACCGGCACAGTTTTATGTGCCCCATTTTAAGACTCAAGCTCAGAATAGGAAAACTGTGGCTGCACAACATCTCCCAGCAGAAGTTTCTTGGTTTCCTCTGTTAAGGTTGTAATAAATGAATGAATTGTTTGCTCAAAGGGGTAAAAGTACAGTGTAGTGTCTGATGCAGCAAACAAATCTTCTTCTGCCTCTTCGTCTTTTCCCACTTCTATGTGGGGTCCATGTGCTTGATCAGCCTTCTTCAAACAGCTCAGTCCTACACTTCCTGACCAGTCAGCTGCTTTTCCTTCAGATCTTCTGTTACTTTAACCATTCACCTCCACTTCAGCCTCCCTCGCTTTCCCTTTACCTGGACTTCCATTCCCTTCACTCTTTTGCCCACATCTTCCTTGTCTCTCCTCACCACATGTCCATACCACCTCATCCTGCTTTGCTGTCCTTCCTTAGATTTCTCTCCCACTTTTGTTTATCTCTGATGGTCTCATTTCTTATTCTGTTCTTGTTTGTAACTCCGCACACCCATCTCCAGGCTCTCATTTCTGTGTGGTGGACAGCCGGGTCCCAAGCCCGGCAGGGACGCCCCTGCTGCATCTGTTCCGGGGGAGCAACCATGGGCAGCTCAGTACCTCCTCCGGGACACTTGGTGGCAGCCTCCCTGATCCTCCAGCATGGCTCCATGAGAGATGAAGTCCTCCACAGCCTGGTTGGGGGCTCGGCTGCCTGCTAGGGGGAGCTGCATAGAGTCAGCAGCCTGGCTGGACGATTTTTCAGCACCACCCGGAGGTGCAATCAGGACCAGGTGGTCAAGCACCTGGAACACTTCCGGGTGGGTTATAAAAAGGGCCAGCCACCACCAGAGGAGCCAGAATTGGGAGGAAGAGGACGAGGTTGCCTGGGAGGAGTGGTGGTGCAAGGTGGAAGTGTGTTGGTATTGTGAACTTAAGTGCTTCTGGGACTGTGTTGGGCCTGTGGGACACGGGGAAGGCGTGTCCCACGGCTGAAAAAAAAATAAAAGTTTCTATTCCTTTGACACGTGCCTCTGTGTAAGTCTGTGCTGGCTCGGGCGCTATATAGTGCCTTTCACATCTGACACATCCCGCTACTCCTGTGCTCCCGTGATTGCCCATGTCTCACCTCCTTATATCATTGGTGGTCTTAAAAGCCTTACCTTTAACCTTCCCTGTTCAATCACACAACCCTCCTGATGCCTTCTTCTATTTGCTCCATCCACACTGCACACTACTACTACAAGAACAACTACTACTACTACAACTACTACTACAACTACAACTACTACTACAACTACAACAACTACTACTACTACTATTACAACTACAATAACAACAACTACTAGTACTACTACTACAACTACTACTACTACAACAA
>JANRMT010062834.1:53129131-53141892 GCA_026402145.1 Polypterus bichir lapradei
ACTATTACAACTACAACAACAACAACTACTAGTACTACTACTACAACAACAATAACCACTAGTACTACAATTACTACTACTCCTACTACTACAACAACAACTACTACTACTAAAACAACAACTACTACTATTACTACAACAACAGCTACTTCCAGTACTACTACTATTACTACTACTACAACTACAACTGTCTCTGCATCTACTTGCCCATCTTGGGATACCACTGATCCATTCATCCATCCATCCATTATCCAACCCGCTATATCCTGACTACAGGGTTAAGGGGATCTGCTGGAGCCAATCCCAGCCAACACAGGGCGCAAGGCAGGAAACAAACCCTGGACAGGGCGCCAGCCCACCGCAGGGCACCACTGACCCTAAATATTTACATTTGTTCACTCTTTTCAGTAGCTGGAGACTAAATTTTGTATCCTGATCATCATTAAACCTCATACATTCCTATGTTTCTTCAGTCCTCTATCTTCTGAAGCCCTTGCACAAACTTTACCATATCCCCAGGTCATCATGCACTATGACGTGTGCGGATCCATGGCTGCAACAGCAGACAACGTCATCCGTTGGTCTTCTCGGATGAAAGAGTTTGCCATGTCGATGTGGACTTGTGTGCACAACGTTGATGGTTGACCACATCGAGCTTTTGTCGGTTTCACTGTTTTACTTCAGACCTTTCTAACCCGTTCATAAACGTTTCATTGAGCTGCGCTCTTTTCACTTCTGCACTGAGCCAACATACTTGATGAACTTCAGCAGATTTCACTGCCTCTTCTCAAAGAAATATCACTACGGCATGTTGTCAGATTGGATCATTTATGTATGGTGCCCTCCATAATGTTTAGGACAAAGACTCGTTTTTCCTTGATTTGCCTCTCTGCTCCACAGTTTAAAATTACAAATTCAGACATTGGGATTACAGTACACATTGCAGAATTTCATTTAATGAGATTTTCATACATTTAAGTCACTTATTGCTTATTCCACGTGTCTGTGGTTCTCTGTGTGAAAACTCAATACTGCAAATAGTACCCCAGGTGAGGTTTAACCAGTGCATTATAAAGCAGAACCTCCTGTGACTTGTACTCCACATGTCAAGGCGCTATATAACCTGACATTCTGTTAGCCTTTGTAATGGCTTCTGAACACTGTCTGGCTTCTGAACACATGGGCACCCTGGGCAGTTGCCTGGGGGCTCCATGCTGATCTATGTATGCTGTGTCTTGCTGTCAATAAATAAATACTCTACTCTACTAAACTATAAATATTTGTTATTGTGTTACAAGTGGACATTGGCATTTGCCTCTGATTTAGTATCACGGTCCTCTCTGCAACCTCACGTGCCTGTATGTGTACGGCTCTCACGCACTACATTACGTAAAATCATATATGTTAACGTCACTTCAACTCAATTGAAGTTACTTTCCAGGCTTTGCCGAGACCTGCCGAAACCTTCCAAAAGTCCTGAAACGGCTGTGACATCATTTCCGAGTCCGTAACTGTGGCTCTGCAAGTGGATATTATTGAAGGTCCCTCGCACCATTGCCCTCTGCTTGCTGTACCTGAGCCAATTCTGCACCCGACTACACACCACACCCTGAACTGCCACTTCTTTTAATTTGATGCCCACCCTCTCATGTGGCACCTCAAGATAAATAATGTCATCTGCTCCACTTTGATCATATCAACTGTTGCTGCCCTCACAGAATTCCAGTATGTTGGTAAAACACAACCTCACTTGTCTGAACCCATGCTGACCATTTAATAAAACGCCTACAATATGCATTGCCAAACTGCAATGACCTGTACACTTTGTGACCAACGTATGGCCAAAATGGAGTCGTAAGTCGCCACAAGACTGTATATCAGAAATGTTTTCTCTCCAGTCTGCTTAAAGAAACGTGAGATTGAGATTTGTTTCTCAGCCATCAGTACAAACTATGTAAGAAGAAAAATAATTATTTGGTGTGTAAAAAGATTCACGCAACACAGAAAAAGGTTTGGGGGCAGCCGCCCACATACTTGAAATAGGCTGGCAAAAATGAGAATTTGGTTCAGTTAAGGAAAAGGTCTCGACAGACATCAATCCAAAACAGAAGAGTACAGACAGGCAAACATGGCGGTTTAAAAGAAGGCATGGGAATTGATGTCATCAGGACCAGAAGTGACATCAATCAGGGGCCAGGAACCACAAGTAATGTCCTCAGAGGAGGTGGACCGGAAGTGACGTCATCAGGGCCAGAACTAGAAGTAAAGTCCTCCTTGGTGGAAACATAAGTGACATCATCATTGGGGGCCAGAACTAGAAGTGATGCCCTTGGGTGCATAGACATATATAGATAGACGCCGCTTTCACTGTGTTTCCCAGTCGACACGATACGTCAGCGCGTCAGCCTTATTGCGAGTGGCAAAAGTGCCATTTAAACTAATACAGGTAGACGTGGAAACCGGGTTTTCTGATGAAAAAACAATAACGGTTAAAACAGTTTACATACAACAGATTTTGGAGAATCGTTTAAATGCAATTATTTATATCCATTTATACACTAATAATGGCAATTATTAAATAATAATAATTATAATTATTTTTATTAAATAATTCCTCCCATATAAGTAACATCTCCATGACATTTCTAGACTTCGTCCTGTTCTTACACAACACAGTACTGAAGTATCGGTTAATGCCAGAGTCACCTCACGTATAAATTACTGTAATTCTATTCTAACTGGCATCCCACAAAAACGTATCCATCGCTTACGACTTCTTCAAAATTCTGCTGCCAGGATGATAACCTGCTGTTCTAAATCCACTGAACATATCACACCGATTCTCTCTCAACTTCACTGGCTCCCTGTTCACTACAGAATACAATACTAAACACCGCTCTGAACATTTAAAGCTCTCCACAACCTCACTGATCTCCTCCAGACTGACACTCCTCTCGCTCACTCAGATCCTGTAATTTGAGAGGATTCAGTCTGGCAATACGGTGCAGCCTTAGTTTGTGGAAGACAGACACAACTAAAGACATGAGCATCAAATGATGGTTGTCAATTTCAAACTGTGTTTCCTCCATGTGCTCCTTGAGAAAAAACATCATCAAGTTTGAGAAATGTTAACAGCTAACAACAATCTACATAGCTAGTGACTCGATGCGTTTAGCCAAAACGTTGTCTGGAGGCTCACTTGAGCACATGAATGCATAGCTTTGCTAGTTTAGCCTGGCATAGCAAAAGTAAAGATTATAAAATGGGATTTTCTAATGGCCAAATAAAACCAAAACAATTGTTCAGCCTTACCTATGAAATGTAATCCCCTTTCCCAAGAAGAACATGTGTGAGGCATCTTTATCCATTACTTCACTCCACAGCAGTGCCACTCGCAATATGGCGGCGACGTTGACATACAATTCTGCTGGTCATGAGGCATCTAGTTATTCTATGTCTATGCTTTGGGGGGATATCCTTGGGGATTCAAAACTGGAAGTGACGTCATTGAGGTTTGGAACCAAAAGTGACATCCTCTGGGGCCAGAACCGGAAGTGATACAATCAGGGGCAGAACTGGAAATGACGTCCTCTTGTGGGGCAAAACCGGAAGTGATGTCATCGGGGTTTGGATTTGGAAGTGACTTCCTCTGTGGGCAGAGCCGGAAGTGACATAATAGGGGCCAGAACCAGAAGTGACATCCTCAGGCCCTGAACCAGAAGTCATGTCATCGAATCCAGGCAAAATTTCCTGTGGTTGGTCTGCCGATGAAAGAGAGGAAGGATCAGTGCACTCCGCTACCCCCTGGTCTGGCATGGAATTTGTGAGCCCTTCGGCTGTCTCCCATGTGCACTGTGTGACAGGTGTCTTGATCCTTTCGTACGCGGCAACTTTCAGCCCAACCATTATCTGTATGGAGTTTGTTTGCTCTCGCTACGTTTTGGGTTACTCCAATTTCCTTCCACACTCCAAAGATGGTTGATTTCCCAGTTATATATTGGCCCAGTTTGTGTGTGTGTGAGATGTACTAATGTCCAATCTGGGTCTGGTTTCATTCCAGTCTCTATGCTGTGAGGTATCCTGCCCAATCTAATACTGAAAAACAGCCCAGCGCCTGCTCTATGCAACTCTGAACAGGAAACAATGGATTAGAAAATGGATGGAGAGATGAGAAGAATAGTCATAAATGAACCATTTAGCATGCATACAGAGTAAAAAACACACTTGATGGGCAAAATCAATGGATTTGCAGCAGATGGGTATAATGAAACCATCAAGAACGAATCATTAATTTTATTAGCATTTTTGGAACATGCAGTTAATAAAAGTGCACCCTTGCTCGTGTATTTAAAGCGGACATAAAAATGCCAAGCCGGACCGTGAGCATATTCACATTTGGTTACAAAATGCCTCAGTCTGGTTCATTTATTTGGAAACAATGGATCATCTGCAGAGTCGTTCATGCTTGTCTGCAAACAAATCACATGCACAGGATTTGGGGATGAGCTGTCAGGGCCGAGCGGAGCAAGCGAGTCGAGGAGACAGCAGTGGTGCTCATGTCTCATCCTTGATAACCGCGTGTGGTGCAGATGTGATCCTTCACGGAAAATGGTATTTAGTCTGAAGAGTCATTGTTTTGGCTGGGGCTGGACTTTTTATAGTCTGGTTTATGATGACAAATAGGAATTGTTTCTGTGATACATGGGATTGATTGTATTTCTGATTGCACAGAGTTTTATATCTAATTTTGCTTCACTGAAAATTGTGTTTGATTGTCATATTGTTGTACAGTGTATTTTTGGAACAAATAAAATATTATAAAGAAAAGGAAATGGCTCTGGTAGAGGCATTTTTAAAATATTTTTATTGTTGTATTACGTACACGTTTCTGTCAAATGGCTAAATGTATCTCGATATACCTGCTATCTGTCTAAATAAAAGGTATGACCTCTAGGTCATACAATACAGTCCAATTTATGTGTCTGTGCATCTGTGTGTCCATTCAGCTTATATGTCTCTGTCACTCCAACAGATGGTGCATCCCCATCAAAAACTGAAATCACAAGCATTTCTGGTAATAAAATGCATTGCATTTGTCATTCCAACAGATGGCGCATCACAAACATTGACAGCGCTTGTACTAATCTCATTCCAAATGGCGTAAGAACAGAGACACCTGCATTGCAATTTTCATTCCAATAGATGGCGCATCACAGATATTTGTAGGAATGCATCTTACTATGTGAACGAAGCAGTCTCAGCACACGAAAAAAGGTTTGGGGCAGCCACCCGTATATTGTCCCTGAATGCAAAAGGGCAAAGAGATAAGAAAGGATGTGCTCTTGTTGAGTTCCAAACTGAACTGATTTGGTATTGAAAAGATGGTGGCTTTATAAGGCGAAACCTGAAGTGATGTCGTCTAAGGCCAGAACCAGAAGTGATGTTGTTCTGGGCGCCGGAACCGGAAGTGACGTTGTTGATGTTGTTTTCCCATATTTGTCCTGCAGAGAAAACAGAGGTAGGTTTAGTGCACCCCACCATCCCCTGGCCTGGTGGGCAATTACCTCTACTTGGTCCAGTCAGCTCCCTCCTAATCGCACGTGTGTGACAACTCCTACAAATATTACTGTGCCATCTGTTGGAATATCACATTATCTTACTATATTCATTACAAAATGCATTCCGGTAGATGGTGCACTGCAAACGTTAAGGCTGAGGTCCTCATTGATAACTTGGATTTCAACCCGTCTTAGATGGTTTAACCACAAGGGGGCACCACTGGGCCCCTAATCACAGACACAGCATTACCCAATACAGTCTCTAGGTCAAATAAAAGATTTTATTAGTCACCAACACATTTCCTAGTGAACCCAGCCCAAATACACAATTACAACACACAAGATTCCTTTCTCTGTCCTTCCTTCCTCCAAGTGAGTGGCACCCGCTTCCTCCCAATTAGAGTGGGGTGGGCTTCTATTAAACTGGACCTGGGAACGTTTCTGGCGTCGCTGCAGTGATCATTTGGAGCACCTCTAAGTCATACAATACAATCCAGATTTATTTTTGTTTAGCCCAAAATCACGTAAGAAGTGGGCTTTAACAGGCCCTGCCTTTTGACAGAAAGCCTTGACTCTCTAAAAAGACAAAGAAAAACTTCAAAAAAAATAACCCTAGTAGGGAAAAAAAAATGGAAGAAACCTTGGGAAAGGCAGACCCCTTTCCAGGTATGTTGGGCGTGCTGTGGGTGTCAAAAGGAAGGGGGTCAATACAACACAATACACAGAACAGAAGTCAAGTAATACTTAATACAATATAATAGTGCAATAGAAATATTACAAGTACGGAGCAGAATTTAACAGCAGATGATATCACATCATAGGATTCAGATTTGTTTAGAGTCCTGGAAACCTCGGCCATCAAGCTGCCGCCCCCAGTTGGCCATTCCACAGCTGAGTCAGTGCTGGGCCAGCCAATCCGATGAAAGGACCCCTCTACCTGACAATTCCTGCGATCCTCCATCAGCGATGACTTGACCTTAGGCAGGCACAGCAACTTGGCAGATGGGCAAGATGCCACATTTGAGTACCGAGAAGAGAAACAGAATAGGTGAGGGTTAGTAACAAATTATAACTATCATGTTACTTATGTTTTAGTGCTAAAGACAGACAACAGAGATGTACAGTTAATCAGCAGCTCTAGTCAGGGTGTGCTAAACTGAAGTCATGAGTCTTCAGCAGGAATTTGAAAGCTGAGAAGGCCACCAAGAAAACCAAAGCACTCTCCCTCCCAACAGCGCCCTCTTGCAGCACCCAAGGACCTGACAGGACTGCTCATGTGAACTCCAATTCCCATGCAACTTTGCGGGAGTCCTAACTGGGAGCAGCCTGGAGGAATACTGCCACCTGTCAGGTAAAGGAATGAACTGCCTCTGGCATCCGTGTTTGCTCAGTTCATCCATTAATATTTTACCCCGACTGGGATAAGGATTTCCAACCATCTTGGCCAGGTGGCAGCTCCTTCTGTGCTGTCCTTCCATTACACCCTCACAGCTGGTTCACACTTCATCCTAGTCTGGATGCCAGTCCATTTGCTTTGGAATCTACAATGGGTAGTACAGCTAGTATTGGAAATAAATCACTATGTTATTCAATCCCACAGTACATGAGAATGAACTGCAGACTGATAACTTGGGTTTATTGTGTAATAGCATGAAGATGATGGTTGGCATTCACACTAAATGTAATATTTGGGTTCAATTGGCAGGAGGTAAAACTGAATTTCAGTTGTCTCAAATAGTCAATGAACTCCATTCAAGGTTTGAGACCTTTTTAATTAGTCTATAAAAGGACAGACTCCTCACTGGAGCCGGAAGTCAGCCCTTCTTTGGCCAGAACGATGTCAGAGGGGTCCTTAAACAAGCTAAAATCAAAACAAAAACAAAAAAAGCGGTGGGTCCAGATAGAGTCAGTGGACATGTGCTTCCATCCATTCATCCATATATCCCAACTACAGGGTCACAGGGGTCTGCTGGAGCCAATCCCAGCCAACACAGGGCGGAAGGCAGGAAGCAAACCCTGGGCAGGGTGCCAGCCCAGGACATGTGGTTCACTCTCTCCAATATTCCACTCCATATTTCAGAGGTCTCTGGATTTACAACGAGTATTCCATTAGCAAAAACTACACACTCAAAGCATTAAGTGACATACTTTACTTCTCATACCTTGAAATCCTCTAAGAAGTGAGTTAAGAAACAGCTAGTCAACTAAACCCAGGCCAATCTGGATCGACACCAGTGAAGAGAGGGGTGGAGGAGGCCGCAGACCAGAAAGCTCCTCTTTATCTTCAAGTGATTGTGTCCAGGCCTCTTAATTTCGTGCTCAAGCTACGTTTTTGTGGTCCCTCCTGTTCCACTGCGGTAGGGCCAGCAACATTGTCCATCTATACTGACACTACTTTCTTTTCATTCTTTTCCTGAAGACTTTGCACTATCACTAGAACCTCGTGCAGAGGCAGATGTTGAGCACCATTTTCTTCTGGGAGACGTGTGGGCAGCATATGAGTTACTTTTTAGGGGGTCCTTTTCATACTCTAATAGCAGTTTCGCCTTGATGAGGGTTTGGTATAGATCTTTTACAACAAAGCCCACCACGTGAAGGTACCCATCGAGGCTTAAATAGATAGAAAGGCGACTTTTCACTTCTTTCTCCCTTCTTTCTCCTATTCTTCCTTCTGCGTCTTCACCTCTCTAATGGACTCCTCTCAGAATGGAAGACCTCAGAATTTATGGAATGTGCATTTAGTGCTGGGGTGTTGAACCGTGTCAGCCATTATGGATGAAGACCAGGGGTCTCCAATCTTTTTTCCCCCCTGAGAGCTACATTTACAAAATGAAAATGGCCGAGAGCTACTCATGTTTTCTAATGTTTATTCTCATAGCTTATTTCAACCCAGCTTGTTTTGCCCGCACATTTACAAAATGTTGGTGTCCACAACTCACATTTTGCATTAAAACATCACAAAAAATATTTAGTTCACCTGCCAGTGCATGCTTTGCGTCTGTATGCATTTTCTAGTGTTTCTCACACTGTTGAATTAAAACATGAATGCTGTCAAAACAAAACAATGCAATTCCAAATACACAGATAGGATGTATTCATTTGTCATTTTGTCACATGTCACCGTGTCACTTTATTCACAGGTCCAGTTGCACGTGTGATGTGTTTTTTAGTTGCTCAGATGAGTCAACAAGAGAGGCAGGTGTCTGGTGGAGTGAAGCCCCTTCGGTTCACTCTTTTGGAGTCATTTTAATGTTCGTCTGTTAGTCCTGTTCTGAACTTTGATTTCATGACATTCATGTTAGACTCACAGAGGTATGGAGACCCAAACAATCCCAAAAGTAAGGTCTCCAAAGCGGTGGGGACATAGAGAAACTGTTCATACGGCTGTTGGCCAAACTGTTGTGATTGGTGCTTCCTCCACTCCCAAACAAGCATGGAATGCTCAATCTTGGCTTGGCAGCCCTTGAAAATGAAGCTCCCGTTGAACGCTACCGCCAAGTGCGAAGTTCGCACAGTTATTCGATTTTTGAACGCAAAAGGCATTAAACCGGTTGAAATTTATCGCCAATTGACGGAAGTGTATGGACAGTCGTGCATGGATGTCAAAAACGTTCGCAAGTGGTGTTGAGAGTTTACAGCCGGTCGTACTGAAATTCACGACGAACAAAGGAGCGGGAGACCGTCAATTTCCGACGAGACAGTCACGAAGGTTGAGGAAAACATGCGTGAAGATCGGCAGATCACTCTGGATGCTCTCTGCATTTTGGTTCCTGAGGTTTCGTGAAGCACCGACGAAGAGGTGAAAGATGAGGTTCAACACTTCCTGAAGGACATGGCGGTGAGCTGGTATGACATGGGCATTCTAAAACTGCCACAGCGTCAACAAAAATGCATCGACCGAAATGGCGATTATGTAGAAAAATAAATAATTCTTTAACCTTTAAAATGATGCAAATATTATAGAAAATAAACGGTTGTTTGTATTTCTAAAAAAACAGTAGACCTTACTTTTGGGATTGCTCTCGTATAATATATAAAATCCAATGTCTGTCTGTCTGTCCGCTTTAAACGAAGGAACTACTAAACGGATTTAGATCGGGGTTTTCTTTTATAATTTGCTTAAACATTCTGGTTGATTTTGCGACTTCTCTCATTTTGCTATGTATCAGAGTTTGCTTGCAGTACCGATTTATTTGCGCGAATTCGAGATCCATGCAACGGGCCAAGGGGGGAGGGGGCTTTCCTTACTCACTCGCCAGCTTAGGGCCATGTACCTTAACTTAGCTAGCAAACGAGAGAACAATTGAATTCAACTTTGTTTGATATTTAAAATAAAGTGTTACTTAGGTCTTGATGAGTTTGATTCCAGATATTCTAATAAGTGTCTGCCTCATTGAAAAGAGAGATTGCAATTCAGATTGTGAATCGTGATGTTGTGTTAAAAGGATCGTGAAAGGAGTTTTTGGAAAGATCGCCCACCCCTAATTTGACTAATCAAGTTTTCAAATTTATGTAGGATTCATTGGCGAGCTACTTGGAAAGGGGCTGCGAGCTACCAGTAGCTCACGAGCAACGTGTTAAGACCCCTGATGTAGAAAAAGCAAAATGACCCCTTTAATTAGCTAACTAGAAAGATTACAATATGCAAGCTTTCAAGGCAACACAGGCCTCTTCTTCAGGCAAGATGTGATATGGAGACTGGAATTCTCTGTGTTTATACAGACACCAGGACAGAGGCAGCGTTGGAAAACCTGCAAGTGAGACATTTAGATTTAAAAAATTAATAGACATCTCCAGCCTTAAGTGCATTTGGAAGATTGTTGTTTGTAGATTTCTCTTCAGCTATTAATACAATCCTGGCCAACTGATTGATTGATTCGGTTTGGGCCCTAACTTGATGGGGTGGATTCTGGACTTTTTAACTAACAGAGCCCAAAGGGTGAATGTTAATGGCTGTTTTTCTGATAGTCTGAATACATTTCTCAGGTCATCACAAAGCTGCTGACTGTCACCTGTTTTATTTTTCTTATACACAAACGATGGCAGGAGTTCACATGAGGACAGACATATCCTGAAATCTGCAGACGACTCTGTCATTGTGAGTATTCTAAAATGTACGAGATAAACGTATTTGAAACTGCCTGTCTGTTTAATTAGGACATCCTGACATTTGTACCTGCCCATTCAAATTAGAAAATGAGACAATATATAATACTGAACCTTTTATTTTCTTCTCTGATAACGGTTTACATGCAAGAAGTCATTTCTTTTAACCAATCATCCATCCACAACTCTAAATATAATTGACTATTTTGACACCTTACATAATTAATTGCTTCAATTAATAATAAATTAATTCATAAGGATGTTTTAGGACAATACCATTTATCTGTATGCTGATTGGTATTATCACACACATGCACTTAGGAGGTAGTCAAAAAACCTAAAGGTGAGTAAAACATGGCGAGACAAGGGGTTGTCACACGGTACTAACCTGAATCTCTTATTATTCTCAGCAGGAAAACCGAAGAAAAATAAAAAACTTACTTCCGGGTTCCAAAATGGCCACTGAGATGTCACTTCTGGCGCCTGTCAAGATGACACTTCTGACACTCCATGATGACTTTACTTCCGGTTTTCTGTTAATGACGTCACTTCCATCCCACAGCTTCAGCGCCATATCCTGCCAACCACTTCCTGTTTCCATTTTATTTCCTGTATAAAAAATGGTACATGACAAAATGGCGTTATCAACTGCTATACACATTTGCTTTTGATCACACAAACGTCTTACTTTGTGTTTTTTTTTTTCCTTGTCCTTCAGACAATATATGGGGACGGCCCCCAAAACCTTGCTTTTGTGATGCTTCTTTTAATTTTCAAACAAGATATATCACAGTATGTATAAAACAAAAGGCATTATATATAAAAAAAAAACCCTAGCTGATTAGAACGTGTTCTGTTAGAGTTCTTCACACTGACATGCTGCGTTAACTAGAGCATGTGGGACTCCACCTATAGGTGTCAGTAAAGGACTTCCATGTGTGAATTTTATGTATAACTAGCTGTCCCCTGTGGCTCCGCCCGCATAGTAGTGAAACAGGAAAAACTTGAAAAATCAATAATAAAAAATGTAATTCTGGCCAAGCGGAAGGTAGGTATGCTCCAACATCAAACATTGGCACTGTATCTGATCGTGTTCGGCTCTGACAAGAAAGCGTCCCCTGCATGAGGAGAAAAGCACGTGGCCGTGATATCTCTGCCAATCAGCAGCCACCCTCTAAAACTCATGTAGCTCTGATCCCTCTCTCAATAACGTCAAACGTTACTCTTTAACAATCTCTAGATGATAATGTCTACTGAATAAACAGGCATCGCTAGCTAAACGGAGGCAAGGTGCACTCCAACATGTGGTGAGAGGTAGAGCGACACAAATGGAGGCTGGCGTGTGATTGAGGAGGGCCCTGTCCACTTCCACCTTCCTTTCGACCCGTTGCCTCTCTATCAGACTTGCATGAATAAATTGGTACCGCAGGTGAACTATGATACCGGAATGTTTTTAGCAAATTATAGAAAAAACAGTTCTAAATCCATTAAGTAGTTATCTTGTGAAAAGTGGACAGACATACAGACAGACAGACATTGGTTCTTATATGTATAGATAAATATATATATATAGATGATAGCTCAAGGCTATTTTATATTTACTAAACAGTTTCAAATACATACAAAGTAAAAGGAAATTAAGAGGAAGTGTGTTTGAAACTAAAACCAAGAAGAACACCTTGCAAAGAGTTGTAGGAAATGGGCTGAATGGACTCCTCTCATTTATTAGATTTCTTATGTTATGTTATGTTCTAAAGTGAACAGCCATGGATCTTTCGTCGATGAGTTTGTTCAATAGTGTCTTCACTGTCTCAATTTTAATTAAAGGGGAGATGGTAGTGATGTAAAAGCACTACCAATACCTAAAACAGTCATTAATGGCAGGCTAAGCATTTATCTTAACACATCATAAAAATATATTAAAAGGCACCATGGCAACAGCCAACAAAAGTAAAGAGACAAATAATTTCTAAATCAGCTGTTTCTTTCTTTTTTCAATATGGTCATGTAGATAGATAGATAGATAGATAGATATTGAAAGGCACTATATGATAGATAGATAGATAGATATGAAAGGCACTATATAATAGATAGATA
>JANRMT010062834.1:53142096-53173623 GCA_026402145.1 Polypterus bichir lapradei
ATAGATAGATATGAAAGGCACTATATGATAGATAGATAGATAGATATTAAAAGGCACTATATAATAGATAGATAGATATTTAAAGGCACTATATAATAGATAGATAGATATGAAAGGCACTATATGATAGATAGATAGATATTAAAAGGCACTATATAATAGATAGATAGATAGATAGATAGATAGATATGAAAGGCACTATATGATAGATAGATAGATAGATATGAAAGGCACTATATGATAGATAGATAGATAGATCCCAACCCAGGTGGTTTGTGGTGCGTTGGGTGCAGCAATGTTCTCTCTGCACATGCTGCCAAATTCTCTTAGACAATTTCCCTAAGGGGATTAATACAGAGTACCAAATACCAAAAACATTCACTTGATGTCACCTCTATGTTTTCTTGGTGTGATGTTTTAAAAGTTGATAATACTCGGGATGTAAAATTTTATTGATTTCTTGCATTATGCTAACACTGCCTGGGATTTACACAGAAATTCAAGCAATGAGTGACTGGAACAGAAATATTGAACAAGAACAGGAGCCATCACCAAGAAAATACAAAGCCAATATTTTGAAGGCTCGAAGCTACTCTATTATAACAAAAGATGATTGAAGGCAAAAGACTTCCCCGGCAAATGTCACTGTGTACTCAAAAAGTACGTCTTTGGCATTACTTATCATTATAAAAACATGTTAAAATAAAATTGCCTTGGAACTGTTAGGTTAACCTGTTTCCAGCTATCTTTTCCTTCTGATTATCCTTTTATGAAATGTGCAGGCAGCGTGACACCTTGGGAGTTATGGCGCAGAATTTTAAAGTACATGACGGGTTGAGCTCCGTGTGTGTCTTTGGGAAAGAGTTGTTAAGTTTGATTTGTATGAAGGCGTTACCTGAATATCCATCCATACATACATTTTACACAGCTTATCCTGGTTCTGGTCCAAAGATACCCAAACACCCCTTCTCCTTGCCACTTCTTTGACCTCCTCAGGAGGATGCCAAGGCATTCCCAGGCCAACTGAGAGATCCAAACTCTCCAGCATGTCCTGGGTTTACCCCAAGATGTCCTCTTGGTTGGACATGCTCAAAACAACTCACCAGGGGGACATCTGGGAGGCATCCTAACCAGATGCCTGAACCGCCTCAACAGGCTCCTTTCAATGCAGAGGAGTAGCGGTTCTACCTTGAGCTCCTCTCGAATATCTGCTCTCTATTTATCTTATCGGTAATGCTGAGTCCAGACACCTTGTGAAGGTGGATCATTTCCACCAGTTGTATCCGTAATCAAGTTCTTTCGGTCACTACCTATAGCTCCTGACCATAAGTTAGGAAAAGCAAGTGGATCAAATAGTAAATCAGGAGCTTTGGCTTTTGGTTCAGCTCTCTCTTCTCCATGGCTGACCAGTATAACATCAGTCTATGCATCACTATGGACACTAATCTGATATGCCTATCAATCTCCTGCTCGCTTCCTCTGTCAGTCTTGAACAAGATACCCCAAGATTCAAGACTCTGTTTGAGGCAGTACCTCATTCCCAAACTGGAGAAGGCACTCCACCCTTTTTCCAGCTCAGAGGCATGACCTCAAACTTAGACATTCTGATCCTTATACTCCACTACAAACCACCCCAGGTCACGTCCCGATGAAGCCAGCAGGACCCCATCTTCTGCAAAAAGTGGAGATGCAAACCTGAGGTCACCAACCTGGACACCCTCCACTCCTGGACTGCACCTAGAAATTCTGTCCATAAAAATTGTGAACACAATTGGTGACACAGGACAACACTGGGGGAATCCCACACCCACCGCGAACAAGTCTGACTTGCTGCTGGCAATGCAGACTAAGCTTTCACTCTGGTTGTATAAGGACTGAATAGCCTGCATCAGTACAGTCGTAGCCAAAAGTTTTGAGAATGACACAAATATTAATTTTCACAAAGTTTGCTGCCTCAGTTTTTATGATGGCAATTTGCATAAACTCCAACATGTTCTGAAGAGTGATCAGATGAATTGAAATGAATTGCACCATCCTCTTTGCCATGAAAATGAACTTCATCCCAACAAACCACTGCATGTCAGCCCTGCCACAAAAGGACCACCATTGCTTTGCACTAAAAGGGGTTCACAGGCAAGGCTAGTAAGATTGCACCTAAATCAACCAAGAACTTCAAGGAGAGACATTCACTTGTCATGAAGAAGGCTTCAGGGAATAAAAGACAGTCCAGCAAGCACCAGGACTGTCTCCTAAAGTTGATTCATGGCTCGCGATCGGGGCACCACTAGGAATGGCAGCAGGCAGGTGTGAGTGAGGCGAAGACTTTTGGAGGATGGCCTGGTGGGTGTCAAGAAGGGCAGCAAAGAAGCCAAGAAAAACATCAGGGACAGACTGATATTCTAGGATTGGAGTGCTGAGGACTGCTGGGGTCAAGTCATTTTCTCTGATGAATCCCCTTTCCGATTGTTTGGGGCATACTGGAAAAAAGAAAAGGTGAGCGGCACTACCATCAGTCCTGTGTCATGCCAACAGTAAAGCATCCTGAGACCATTCATATCATGTGGGATTGCTTCTCGCTCACAGTTTTGCCTAAGAACACAGCCATGAATAAAGAATGGGACCAAAACATCCTCAGAGAGCAACTTCTCCCATAACATCCAAGAACAGTTTGGTGACCAACAATGATGGAGTACCAGGCCATAAGGCAAAAGTGAGAACTAAGTGGTGTCAGAAATTTGACACAGAGTCATGGAAAGGTTTGGGGCAGCGGCTCGTATAATTGATTTCTTGGCTGCAAAGTCATAATAATAAGTACAGCACTGATGTGCACAAAACCGAGTCCAGAACAAAACTGAGGGAATAGGGAAAAGGTGCAGGACAGGAAGTGAGATCATAGGGGTCGTGCTCATGAAGGTCTTCAGCTATTGGTTCAAGCCTGGACGTGACATCACAGGGGCCGGAGCCGGCAAGGTCTCCTTCCATAGGTTCGGTCCCGGAAGTGACGTCAAGAGAGCCATGTGGAATCTCCCGTGAATGGTCTACAGGAAAGGGAGAAAAAGAGTCAGTGCACTCTGCCTCATCCCGGTATGCCTCGGAACTGCCCATACTCAAGCCCTTTAGCTGCCTCCCATGTGCACGTGTGTGACAGTGGCTTGGAGAACAAAAAATCAAAATTTGTGGTCCATGGCCAGGAAACTTCCCAGACCTTTAAGAACTTGTGGTCAATCCTCAAGAGGTGGGTGGACAAACAAAAACCAAGTCTGACAAACTCAAAGCATTCATTATGCAAGAATGGGCTGCCATCATTCAGGATTTGGCCCAGAAGTTGATTGACTGACAGCATGTTAGGGTGAATTGCAGGGGTCTTAAAAAAAAAAGAAGGGCCAACACTGCAAATATGTGCATAATCTTCATGCCATTGTCAATAAAAGCCTTTGAAACATCAGAAATGCTTGTAATTCTACTTCAGTATACCAGAGAAACATCTGACACAAATATCTAAAAACAAGCAGCAAACTTTGTGAAAACCAACACTTGAGTCATTATCAAAACTTTTGACCACGACTATAGATTTGGTACTCCATAGTCCTAAAGCAACCCCTAAGGACACCCCGAGGAACACAATCATATGGCTTTTCTATGTCCAATAAACACATGCAGACTGGTTGGCATACTCCCCCAAACCCTTCCGAATCTTTGTGTATTAGCCATGCAAATATATAAAAACAAGAGTGGTAATGTGGGGTGTCAATCTGCATCTTAACTCAGGGGCCGTTCATGCTCACTTAAAACGCTGCATGGTAACAATGTAAATGGTGACCCAGGTCCTGGTTGACCATCTCTCTTTGATGGAAACTGAAACTCAGCATAACTGATAGGAACTACAGTACATGACCCACGCTATTTGTTGAGCTCTATCAGAACCGATGTGTTGTAACTGGGCATCTTGTTAGAGCTCCAGTTTTGGATAAACATTGAAATCTTCCCCTGATAGTGTAGGATATACAATTAGCAATGCAGAATGTTATCACATAGGATAAGCAGGGGAAATCACAAACAGTAATACACTACATGGCCAAAGTTTGTACACGCCTAAGCATTACATCTATTTGAGCCTATAAGACATGCCATTTCAAAATCACATGACATTAATATGAAGTTGGCCCCCAAACCCAATAATTGTCTTCACTCCTCTGGGAAGGCTTTCCTCAAAAATTTGGATAGCATCTGTGGGAATATGTGCCTGTTCTGTGAAAAACAGTATTTGTGAGGACAGGTATTGATGATGTACGAGAACACTTGGTGTGCCAGTTCATTCCAGTTCAGAGCTCTGTGCAAGCCATTCCAAGATTCTCCTCATCTTTATGGACTTAGCTTTGTGCACAGGGAACAAGTCATGGAGGGACACAGAGGGATTTCCCCAAACTGAAGCACACAGTAATCTAAAGTATCTTTGTATGCTGTAGCTTGACAGGTAGAAAGTTATTTTTAGGTGTCGTGATTATACTTCAAAGACCTCTGATATTCTATATGGTGTTTCATACCCCTCTCCTGGGTCTGCTGCTCTTTTTCGATCTCCATGCCTCTATGAGGTCAGATTATCTCAAGGCATAACGTGTGCTACCAAGAGCTATGCTGACGACACACAACTGTATTTATCAGTAGCGCCTGATGACCCCGACTCTCCTGGTTCACCGACCCCAATGTCTTACTTGTGTTCCTGAGTGGATGAGTAGTAATTTTCTCAAACTAAATAAGGAGAAAACAGAAATCTTAGGGATTGGCAAAAGTGGATATAGTGAGAGTATTAGAAATAAACTTGATCCATTAGGTTTGAAAGTTAAGACATAAGTAAAGAATTTAGGGGTAATTATTGACTCTGACCTAAACTTTAAATCATATATTAATCAGATCACTAAGACAGCATTTTTTCACTTAAAAAATATAGCAAAAATAGACCCCTTATAACTTTGGAAGATGCTGAAAAATGAGTTCATGCTTTTGTTTTTAGTCAACTAGATTATTGTAATGCACTCCTCAAAGGACCACCCAAAAAAGACATCAATCAGTTGCAATGAGTGCAGAATGGAGGTGCCAGAATCTTAACTAGAAAAAGAAAATCCGAGCACATCACACCAGTCATAGCGTCATTACACTGGTTACCGGTGCCATTTAGAATTGACTTTCAAATACTGCTGATGGTTTACAAAGCCTTCAATAATCTGCTCCATTCTATATTTCAGAATTCCTGTCACCTTACACTGCAAATCGTAACCTCGAATCTTCAAATGAGTGTCTGCTTAGAATTCCAAGAACTAAACTTAAAAGAAGTGGTGAGGCTGACTTCTGCTGTTACGCATCTAAAATATGGAATAGCTGACTGATAGAAATTCATCAGGCTAATACGGTGGAGCACTTTAAACAACTGATAAAAACTCATTATTGTAACATGGCTTTCTCACAATTTCATTTTAGTGTAACCCTGATATTCTGTATATGCATTTAGTTATCTTTTTTTTTTTTCATGGCTCCATAATCCATACTAACCCCTACTTTCTCTGCTGTTCTTTTTCCGTTTTTTTGTGCTGGTGATCTGCACCACCATCACCTGATCAAAGCACCGTGCAATCCCTACATTGATGGATTGAAGGCCAGAGGTCCACATGACCATCATCATCATCTAATTCTTCCATGGAAAGCCTGAAAACCATGAGGACTGATCAAGATCATTGATTTTAGGTAGAATGGTGACCGGAAAGAAGTGCACAGGAAAAAAGCGCACAGTCAATTAAGCGCACGGGAAATAACCGCACACGGAAAAATGCACACACAGAAAAAACCACACACGGGAAAAACTGCACGTGGATAAATACACAAATGAAAAAATGCGCAAACTGCAAAGGCGTATATGCAGAGAAGAAAAAAAATTTATATTATACATCGAATATCCGCACAACAAATGGAATAGATACTTGGAGGTGCCATGAGATTCGATCAACAACGTGCCATTCCTTAATGAAAATGAAGAAGGGAGAAATTGTACAAGAGCCAACCAGTCATTGTCATGACTCCTGTCCAAGTTTTAATAGCTTGGGAACGTGAGTTCTTGATATTTTTTAGATTATAATTTAAAAATGGAATAATGATCTGAAAATCTAACAACATCACGCTATAGTTTGATGAATTCGGAAAAGAATGATACCAAACATTTATATGTAGGTTTTAAAATAAGCCTAATTTAAAATATGACAAAAAACGAGACATAAAAACATCACATCAAATCGTTGCATAAAATCGTTGCACTTTTAGGCTTAGGATTTTATATATAGAGAGTAGATTTATCAAAAGGGAGGCACGGTGGCGCAGTGGGTAGAGCTGCTGCCTCACAGTTAGGAGACCCGGGTTCGAGTTTCCATGTTCTCCCCGTGTCTGCGTGGGTTTCTTCCCACAGTCCAAAGACATGCAGGTTAGGTGCATTGGCGATCCTAAATTGTCCCTAGTGTGTGTGTGTGTGTGCACCCTGCGGTGGGCTGGCACCCTGCCCAGGGTTTGTTTCCTTCCTTGTGCCCTGTTTTGGCTGGGATTGGCTCCAGCAAAAACCTGTGACCCTGTAGTTAGGATATAGCGGGTTGGAAAATGGAAAGGAAAATTTATCTAATTATTTATTTATTTATAAACCGCTTTAAAAATAACATCAAGGCTGACCAAAGTGCAGTACAATAAAACCCAACATATAAGACACACAATAATCAAAGGGTAAAAGAAACAGAAACACATAAGAGCTGAAGAAATTCAGAATAAAAAAGTACAGAGAGAGTCAACTAAGGTCCCAGTCAATATCTCATACTGGGTCAAAGACCAGGGAGTAAAAGTGTGTTTTTAAATAAGATTTAAAGACAGCGAGCGAAGGAAACTGCCTAACGTGCAACGGCAAATTGCTCCCAAGTTTTGGAGCTGCAACTGAAAAAGCCTGATCATCTCGGAGTTTGCATCATGTCTTAGGAACAGCTAAAAGTGTCTGGTCTGCTGACCTGAGAGGGCGAGACGGTACATAAGGGTACAGCAGTTCCTGACAAATAAAATGGGGCACAACCATGTAAGGATTTAAAAACAAATACAAGAATCTTAAAATGGATTTGAAAACAAACTGGAAGCCAGTGAAGGGAAGCCAAAATTGGGGTAACATGCTCATGCTTTCTTCTGCCAGTTAAAAATCAAGCGGCGGCATTTTGCACCAGCTGTTGGAGAGCAATGGAGGCCTGGCTAATTGCAAAAAGAAGCACATTGTAGTAATCTAGATGAGCATGTGTCACTGTTTCAAGGTTGCGTTAAGACAAAACATTTTTACATGCTTCAGAACTCGGCGGCCCAGCTCTGTCTGTTTGCTTGGCTTACCACTTTGTGGCTGAGCTGTTGGTGCTTATCTTATGAATTATTAATAATGATGAATCTTATGAAGCCATGAGGATTCACAAACACCTGGGATGCCAATAATTCTCAAACATAATGGTGTCCTGAAATGGGGGGACCATGTAAAAAAAGGTTGTGTGAGTGAAATGTCTGCAAATCCCCTTAAGCGAATGTCTACAAACTGCACTTTAATCACGATGTCTGAATTGTTTGAAATTGTGGAGCGGAGGGAGAAATCGAGGAAAAGTGCTGTCTGTTTTCCAAACATTATGGAGGGCACTGTGCATGTGGATTAGTGTATCCAGCATGTTTCTTGTTGTTGGACATATTTGTCATTTGTGTGTAATGCAGACATAAATTTCCCACCATGAGACAATAAAGTTTTCCTTGACCTCATCCTTGACCCTGAATTACACAATCAAGACAACACAACAATGATTGAATGCAATGCAATATTATTCTGTCAGGAAAGATAGAGACAGAACTGATGTGTAGATCCCTGTGGGCTAATTTAGGAAGAACGAAGTCTGGATATCCAGTGACTGAGTGTATGACAGACCACAACATTCCAAAAAACATTATTATGACTACTTAATTTGATTGATAGTCAAATGGAGCTCCCATCATCAGGTGCTAGGCAAGAAGAACAAGCCCTAGTCAGGGCGCCACTTTATCACAAGGCCGACATTCACTCTCACACTAGACCTGTTATGTGAGGGAACCGACCAGGTGAATTAATGGATGGAATTATTAAGGAGAGGGTTGAGCAGCACATGGGAAGAGCAGTCAGCATGGGTTCAGATCGTGGTTTACTATCCATCCATCCATTATCCAACACGCTATATCCTAACTACAGTGTCTGCTGGAGCCAATCCCAGCTAACACAGGGCACAAGGCAGGAAACAAACCCCCAGGCAGGGCACCAGCCCACTGCAGGGTGTGCACACACACACACCAAGCACACACTAGGGACAATTTAGAATCGCCAATGCACCTAACCTGCATGTCTTTGGACTATGGAAGGAAACCCACGCAGACACGGGGAGAACATGCAAATTCCACGCAGGGAGGACCTGGGAAGCGAACCCGTGTCTCCTAACTGCAAGGCAGCAGCGCTATCCACTGCGCCACCCTCGTGGTTTACTAACCAGTTGGAATTCTATAAGCAACAGAAGGATATGATCAAAGGGGAGCTTATTGATCTGGACGTTCAGAAAGCATTTGATGAGGTGCCATATGAGAGGGTGGGTATCAAACTAAAAGAAGGGGCAGTTCAGGGTGTGGTGTGTAGATGGGTGCAGAATTGGCTGAGACACAGGAAGGGTGATGGTGTGAGGAACCTCATTAGAACTGGGTGATGTTAAGAGTGGTGACCAGCAGGGGACAGTGCTGGGGCTGCTGCTATTTTTAAGATATAGAAATGATTTGGATAGGAAGATAAAGAACAAGCTGGTTAAGTTGACAGATGATACCAAGATAGGTGGATTGGCAGACAGAGAATCTGTTGAATCATCACAGCGGTACATGCAGGCTCGGGCAGATTTGTGGATGATGAAATTTAATGTCAGTAAATGTAAATAATTACATGTAGGAAATAAAAATGTGAGGTTTGAATACACAATGGGAAAATCATGATATTTATCTTGTGAAGAAATCAAAAAGACCACAAAGCGGTTTAGGGTAGCCACCCCGTATACTTGAAAATTGATGAAAAAGGTTGAAATCAAATATGTCTTAAATTATTACCTATCCCTCCCCAACCCTAAACTGAAAAAATATTGCTTTTCCATCTTTCAGGTTAATCAAGCCCCTAATTTTAATAATGATGTTATCCCTAATTTACAAAACTTTGGCCTATTCTTCCCCAACTGTAATTGTTCCTTGAATGTACTGGATTCTAAAAGTAATATTTTGACATTTTCCTTCCCTTTTTCAGAGAATATCAATTGTATACATTTTGGTTATTATATTTGGGTGGCACAGTGGCGCAGTGGTAGTACTGCTGCCTCACAGTAAGGAGACCTGGGTTTGCTTCCCGGGTCCTCCCTGCGTGGAGTTTGCATGTTCTCCCCGTGTCTGCGTGGGTTTCCTCCCACAGTCCAAAGACATGCAGGTTAGGTGCATTGGCGATCCTAAATTGTCCCTAGTGTGTGCTTGGTGTGTGTGTTCTGCGGAGGGCTGGCGCCCTGCCCGGTGTTTGTTTCCTGACTTTGTATCCCTGTGCTGGCTGGGGTTGGCTCCAGCAGACCCCCGTGACCCTGTAGTTAGGATATAGCGGATTGGAAAATGACTGGTTATTGTATTTACCCTCATTTGAAGATCGATAAACATTGGCAAAATATAATCTTAATGGTCTTTAATTTAAATTTCTGACTGGGTATAGACAGTAGGGGACAGAATTGGAATGGGTGGGAACAGCTTCAGGTGGGCATGGATGCAGGGGATGGGGACAAATTACTAAGAGGGGAGGACATAATCGAGGTAGGGATTGATCTTTTTACCTCAGAAATTTCACTAACTCCTTCGAACGACATGTAGGAGCTGCATCAAAATCAGAGTCCGATAACTTAGAGTCCGATTCATCAATAATACGCAAAATGTCATCCAGGGAATATTTCGCTTTGCGCATTTGCTTCACACTTCGCCTTTAGCTCCGGCTGTCAGCAGCCGAAAAAAATATTCAGCCCTCAAAGAGTTAAATTCTACTTTGACTATTAATTCAGCTTCAATTTATCAAAATAAATTACTGATAGTTTTTTACATTTTCAGGATTAGCACAGCATACAGTTAGAGTACTGCAACAGAATTTCCAAAATACCTACAAAATTTTCCACCATTACAAAATTTTAAATTAATCACAGCGTACAGAAAAAAAAAAAAATTTGCAGGATCTATTAGTTCATGCGTCGTGCACCATCAAAAAGAAAGAAAAGAAAACTGCTTGGTCAATTCCTTTTCTAAAAAAGAATATAATTTGTAACAAACCTCTCAAAACTAAGATCCCAATACTTCAAACTCTTCACTTGCAGTCCTCTAATTGTATTTATGCAATTCAAGGCAAAACCTGTGGTAAAAGTTACGTGAGGGAGACCAAAAATTCATTGAAGGCTCATTTTTTACAGCATTTACGTTTTACTGACAATCAAAGCAACCAAACAGTTTTATATCAACATTCTAGGGATCAGACTCATCAACTGATAATGTTTGGACTAGAACAGACTGAATGGATTAGGGGCTTATAAACATACTACCCTAATGGACTAAAGGAAAAATAGGGTAATTGTTTATTTAGGTCTTTTTATTATTTTAAATTCAAATACATTTGAGTTTTATAATTAGGGTTTATTTTTCTCTTAACTTTTTTTTCCCAGATAATTACTTATAAAACAAAAATACTTAATTGTTAAATAGGAGAGCAGTGTACCAGAGCCCTAGCAGTAATGCTATTATCCCCTACCCTATGCCTAACCTAACCCTCTATATAGGTACTCGAGAGGAAGAGAGGTTAGAAGTGCTGGGACCAGAAGTGATGTCAGAAGCACTTATAACTACCTTCTGATGGTCTGCAGAGAAGGCTGACAGCGCCAACCCCTGGTCCGGCAGCTAATCACCCATAGTAAACTGTCTCCTAATCGCATGTGTTTGACAATCTTGATTTTCAGAAGACTTTTGATAAGGTTGTGCATGAAAGGTTGGACATCAAACTAAATGGAGTTGAAAACCAGGTTGTAGTGTGAAGATGGGTGCAAAATTGGCTAAAATACAGGAAGCAGCGTGATAATATGAGCAACAATATCTTAACTGGGTGATATTAAGAGTGCTGCCCGTCAGGAGTCAGTGCTATTCTTAATATACAGGTTGGCAACTGCGATTTGTGGGTTTACAATTCGTGAATCTGTCTCTTCGCAGCTTTGTTATCAATATATAACTGGAAATTATTTAGCGAGTTTTGCAATCTACTGTGGAAAACTGCAGAGGATGCTGTGGTAGGGATACTGAAACGGACTACAAATCCCAGCATTCCTGAGAGTACCATGTCATTGGGCAGCTTTGGTGGTTGCCGTGAGGGATGCTGGGTGAAAGATGAGGCTGCTAGTTTTAAAAGTGTGACTTGAGAAGCTGAAAGGATCACAATCAGAGATGTCTTTTTGTTTCAACATTTCACTGCACAACTAGATTACAATCGTACTCAGTGGATTACAGTCTTCTCTAGATTTATGTTCTTGTCCTGTGCTCGATTCTTCATGTGATTTCTTCTGGGTTAGAAGTTGTCTTCATCTGAAGAGCGTTCCCAACTTCTACAAATCTTCACATACATCAGCATCATGGTAGGATAAAACTTTACATAACTTTCAGCAGGCTGTCCACAGAAGATTTCATTTCGTAACTACACCACCACCATCATCTGCATCTGTGAAACTGGACTGTCGCATTAGTGTTTTTTTTTTTGTACTTAGTGTTTTGTTTCTGTAATAATAATCATTTTATTTGATTATTACCATTAATATACGCAGAAATTTATTATAATAAGTTAAATGCTGTAAAAAGTTAGTTTATTAAAAATTGTTCAACAGTGTACTTTCTCGGGGGGACACTACACGTCTTTGTCTCAGTACCCTGCCTGACACACGTAATTTCCTCATGCAGTGATCATTCTATCCTACATTTCACACATCTTTCTGTACCTTATTTAGTGTAATAAACTTTGAAAGTACAATTAATCGTGGGCCCAAAATGTATCTACAGATTACCACACTCGTGGGGGCTACAAGGGCAGAATTCAACAAAAATTCAGAACCAGGAAACGTTATGAGTGAGAACAATTGAGAAATAGCAATTTGAAACGGGGTGTTAATTCTGTAACTGAGGTGAAAAAACGAATTCCTGGAGGATCTTTTTACTTATCACAATGAGAATCCACCGCAAGGACTCATCCCCACCAATGAGTGCTTTTGCCCTAATGACGGGAGGTCCAAAATGGTGGACAAAATGGTCCAAAAAAAATTAATAACCTTCAAAATGAAGAAGAATCACCAAGAATGGATGTCAGAATCAGCGGCTCAAAAAAGCCAAAAAAATTGTAAAGTTGCCAGAATCGATGCAGTAAACTGTAGTTTAGTAAAGTGAAGTCCAGTCCTAACAGGACAAGATTATAATCACCTTAACCTAACATGTACACTGTATACTTTCGTGATCTCCTGTTTGTTTTTTAAATTATTTTCAACTTATTCTTGGCCTCAAAAAATAATCGAGATACTATTTTTGTGTTTCTGGAGACCAAGAAATCAAATGGTTCCATCCATTTTCTGATTTGATACATTTTTTAACACCGTTAAAAGTAATTCATGCTGTCAGGTAACGCCATTTTGTTTTGCTGACTAAGCAGGGCAGCCAGAAATTTGTGACATCATTACAGCAAAGGCTTAAAACGTCTGCGTAATGCACTTCCCGATTCGTCTAAATTTCATTCCATTAATTTCTTTTCATTATATCTTTTTTCAGTCCTTTTCCACCTCTCCTCTTTGGCTTGGTTTGCATGCATAGAACAGTTTTTGACTCTTTGCAATGCACCCTTTTGGTTTCACTAGTGATGTGTTGTTTGCAAATGAGACGATTCTTAGTAGCGAATGAGAAGAGCTGACTCCCGTCGAGGAGAGCTAAATCTTCAGTCTATCCTGCTCTGCTCTATTGAGAATCCATGCAGGCAGGGGTGGGACTTTCTTTTGATGGGCACACCATGCGGCCAATCACATGCAAAGATTATGTGAAAGAAGGAAGTGGGGGGCAGACACACCGAAGATAGCGAGTATAGTGGTTCACGACAGATACATAGAGAGACAGGGAGCCAGATTTATAGAGGCAAGCACGTCGGGAAAAAGCTGAGACATCTGGGGCCTCATGCATAACGCCGTGCGTAGAATTCGCACTATAACATGACATAAGCACAAAAGCTGAAATGTGCTTATGCACAGAAAAATCCAGATGCAGGAATCTGTGTGTACTCCAACTTCCACATTCTTCTGCTACATAAATCCCGATCAGCGTGAAAAGTAACGAACGTGCACGCGCCTGCTGTCCCACCCGAACTCCTCCCAGAATTACGCCTCTTTGAATATGTAAATCAATATTAATAGCCCTTAAGCTCAGCATTCTGTGAAAAGACAATGGGAAAACCACGAGGAAAAATAGAACAATTTCAGCACATACCGAGTGGAGGCAAGGAAAAATGTACTATTTGTTGGTGTAAACAGTGGTATAAACAAGAAAAGGAAGCTGATCGAGTGACATAGCGTGTCAGAGAAACTCGAAAGCTCAAGTTCACAAAGTTGCACAGTGCCCTTAATAAAAAAGAGTTGCATATCAAAGTCGGCGTGAAAAGGCGAGTCGTAGCCCACCGTCTGAGTGTCATATGAAAGCTTATTAGGTTACAGAGAAAAAAAAAAGGCCCACGGGGGCGAAAAAGCAGGAAATGTCAACTTTAATCTCGAAATTTCCACTTTAATCACATAGTTTATTTGGTCATTAAAGTAGAAAATCATAAACTTAATCTTAAAATCATTTAATTTACTAGTTTCTCAAATTAAGTAGTACGTTAAATGTTTTGTTTTGTATTTGATGTTCTATGTGCTCTATGTGTGCGAATCACTACGTGCTTCTTAAACAGACTTTCTCTTCCTCCGACAGGACACAGAATCCATTACATTCGTGATATTACAGCTCTCTGAATAACTAAAATACTGAGACGTATACGTGATATCATTTTCATGATGATAGGAGTTAAAGCACGTTATTAAACATGGGAATACAGGGGCGCAGTGATTGTGCGCGACCTTCGATAAAATAATTTATTGCAGCAGTACTGTCTCTTTCAAATGTACAAACCTCCAATTCCTGTCCTTCCTTTTCTTTCTCCAAGTACCCAATCGCCACACAATCAGCTCTGTAACAGACGTTAAGCCATCTGTAAGCTTACAACGACGATTCTTCAAAACTTTTAAGAAACATTGAAATATGTTCGTAGTACGTGTTTAATTATTCTATCCTTCACGCCAGTCCCAGTGAAGCCTACAGTGCGAGGCAGGAACAATCGTGAACGGAGTGCCAGATGCTTGCTAGTGTAGCAACACCGTGTCCTTTAATTATTAACAATATAGATCATTTAAAGTTCAAGTTTTATCTGTATAATATAATAAACATATTTTGCTGCATTTCATCTTAAAAATGATATCGTCATCATATGTAAATACGCGCTTTATAAAGTGGCAAGGGTTGTGCAATATTATAACTATCACAAGTTTACAGTGAGGTGATTGTAATTATAAATACAAACAGTTCTACAAGGCGCACTTGATGGACTGATTGAGTGCGTTTAGAGTTCTTGGGATGAAACTGTTTCTGAACCGCGAGGTCCGTACAGGAAAGGTTTTGAAGCGTTTGCCGTGTGAGAAACAGTTCAAATAGACTGTGTGCATGGCTGAGGCAGCGTGTGCTAGATGCCGTATACCGATAATTCTCTTTCCGATCAGCTGCTCCGAGTGGTGCGGTGAGAGTAATACGGAAAAAGATGATCCACTGTGGCAACACCTAACGGGAGCAGCTGAAAGAAGAAGAAGAAGAAGGTGCAGTGAGAGTAACAACACTAAAGCAGCTATGGTATTTAGAATAGTTTGACCATTCTGTGGACCATTATATTGTTACAGGTTAATTACAATCACATGCCTTAAACTAATAAACAATATGCAGTTAATTTCAGTATATTTATAAACCTGCATCAGTAATGTGGATCTGAAAAAGAAAGATAAACCACACGGGAACAGTAGCACTGCTTTGACGCTGGGTGCCGCCAGTCTGCAAAACCGAGCGGAGAACTTGAGTACGACAAGGTATGAGGTACTGTAGAAATGTGCGTGGCTTTACGCCAAGTTTAGGTTTTATACTTCACGATTTGAACGTGAAAACGTTCGTACACAACATTTGTGTGCGTACGCACCATTTATACATGAGGCCCCTGGTAATTCTGAATGCCAACCTGCACTAAAGACTTTTATCTAAAGTGTCATAGTGTTAAGACTTTTGTCTTTATTTATTTGATTTGTTTGCTGTGGTTCTCTGTTCAGTTGTTCATTTAAAGTTTTGATTACAATGTTAAACAATAGTAACTGTATTTTTTTGTAACAAAGAAAATGTATAAAAATAAGTATTTTATGAAAACGCTGATTAAAAAATTGCTTACCAACACACAAACCATTCATAATTGCTAAATTAGGATAAAATAGAAGGTTCCAAGTGATATTAAATGAAGAGCTAATTGGGAGCCATAAGAGCCGGCTCTTCGAAGGGAGATGAGCCAAAAGAGACGAATCTTTGAAAAGAGCCGGACCTCCAATCATTAGGTTTCACGCCCTGGGCTTGTTAATCCTAAATTCTTGAAATCCTTTTACCTTAGTTGTACCTCATATCATTGTTTTGTCTGTTAGGATCTCAAGGTCGAAGTTTTGGACGATTACAATATTTTCCCTATGCTTTGCATATGAGAAAGTAAAAAAGGAAAAATTTCTGTTGGCGTGTGAGACTCAGCTACCATTTCAATTTGTAGTTGTATTTGGGGTCTGTTTTGCTATCAGGAGCTGCTCTCGGATGTGTAAAAGAGGAAAATATAAAAGTTGAAATAACCTGTCTTAGGGTAAATTGGATACAGTAAATCAGCGTTTCCCAATCTGTGGGAAACTCTGAATTCTGATGATCAGACTCGATTCACCACCACAGCATTGCAGATGGATCACGGTCAACCCTGGACAAAACTCGATCCACCGATCCAATGATTTCACCAGATTTACAGCATCACAGGTGAATCTCTGCCGATCCTGGTTGACCTCCTAAACCCCCTGCTCTGATAATCGTGCTCGATTCATCAAAGAGGAAAAGCATCAACCATCGTGCTTGATTCATCTAATGCTCTGATGCTCTGGTAATCATGTGAGACAACCGCTTCACCCCTTCCCATTTTGACTATTGCGATTCCTGGCGGTTCCTAACTTGGAAGGAGGTTTGCCCTTTTGGTGACTCAAAACACCGTGGGACATCTCCTTTCGGGAAAGTCCCAACTGAAGGGATGGGCATCTTCTTGGAACTGCAGATGAAGAAGGAGATGGTACAGTTAGCCACAGCACCCCCTCATGTCTGGGAGTGGTATTACATACCTCTGATGAACCTGGAAGGCCATCCTCTGATGTGCATGTGTGACAATCCATTTATGTATTGCGTGGGAGTTTCAAAATATTACACTAACCCCAAACAAATTTTGAAAACTCCAGTAATAAATTAAAAATAGCGGCTTTTACAAGGGAGGCACAATCAACGGGAGACCTCAGATGTTTAAAATAATGGGGCTGACCATGGTACCAAGGCCCTGTCTGTTAGGATGGGGTGGCCTGCTGACCTGTCCATTCTCTCTTGCGTCTCTTGCATTATTTGAATCCTCAGCACTTTCTTCCAGCTTAACCTTCACATTAGCTAATTTTTTTTTTTTTTTTTATCAGCCGCTGTCCATCCATTTGTAATCCCTAAAAAGCCATTCTTATCACTCATCAGCCGACATGACACGTCAAAGGTCTGGGGAGGATATTAAATCAGCACTCTTTACAAACCTTGAATGAAGTGGTTAACCACTGCCACACTTTGATGTTAAAGAACATCAGTGTCAAAAGAATATTTCAAAGAGTGTGATCTAACAAATGTTAACAACAAAAAAAAAAAAATCTGCCGTCCTGACCATCAGATGCCCTTTACCAGAGTATTTGGCACCTGGTATCTCAAAGTCTGACCTTTTGAATATTCCCCAAACACAGCTAAGCCCACATCACGTGTGTCTCTTTTTTTGTCTCATCCTAACATAGAATATAACAAAAGGTAAATACTTCTTCAACTAGTTTTGTGCCGAAATCTGAAGGCTAACATCAGCTTCCTTTTATTATCCATCCATCAACCTTTTAAACCCACTAATTCTATAATTAATGTTGTGGGGGTCCAGATGTCACTCCACAGCAAGAGGCACAATGCAGGAAGCAACCCTGAACAGAATGCCAGTAAACCCACCTTAGCCCAGTTTTGGACCACCAATTAGCCCAACAGACACATGATTGGCATGCAGATGGAAGCAGGAGAACATTAAAAAAATGGACGTTGAGAGATTGACTGTGAGTGGGCTGTGCACTGAGCCATCACGCTGCCCATTATTATTAACTTTTTTTTTTATCAGTCAATCCACAAGTTCCAGAAAATAAAACTGAAAGATTATACATTTAATGCTCCTAATGTGACGATGGATAGTGTCCTGGGGGATCTCCTCCCTGATCTGGACCATGGCTTTACTGAGCTCCTGGACAATCTGATGTGCAACCTGGCAGCGTCAGATGGACCAAAACATAATGTCCCACCCAGAGGTGTTCTATTGGATTGAGGTCAGGCGAGCAGAGTGTGGGGGCCAGTCAATGGTATCAATTCCTTCATCCTCTCACCACATGAGGCCGGGCATTGTCGTGCACCAGGAGGAACCAGCATAGGGTCTGACAATGGGTCCAAGGATTTCATCTAATGGCAGTCAAGGTGCCGTTGTCTAGCCTGTAGAGGTCTGTGTGTCCCTCCATGGATAGGCCTCCTTCCTCAGATATACCATCACTGATCCACCACCAAGCCTGTCATTTTGAACGATGTTACAGGCAGCATAACGTTCTCCATGGCTTCTCCAGACCCTTTCACATCTGTCACATGTGCTCAGGGTGAACCTGCTCTCATCTGTGAAAAGCACAGGGTGCCAGTGGTGGACCTGCCAATTCTGGTATTCTATGGCAAATGCCAATCGAGCTCCACGGTGCCCATTAGAGGACATCGGGCCCTCAGGCCACCCTCATGAAGTCTGTTTCTGATTGTTTGGTCAGAGACATTCACACCAGTGGCCTGCCTGCAGGAGGTCATTTTGAAGGCTCTGCCAGTGCTCATCTTGTTCCTCTTTGCCCAAAGGAGCACATACTGGTGGGTCCTGCTGTTGGGTTAAGGACCCTCTATGAGGGGCCCTGTCCAGATCTCATAGAGTAATTGCCTGTCTCCTGGAATCTCCTCCATGCCCTCGAGACTGTGCTGGGAGACACAGCAAACCCTCTGGCAATGGCACGTGGTATTGATGTGCTATCTTGGAGAAGTTGGACTACCTGTGCCAGCTCTGTAGGGTCCAGGTATCGCCTCATGCTACTAGTAGTGACACTGACTGTAGCTAAATGCAAAATGAGTGAAAAAACAGATGAGGAGGGAAAAATGTCAGTGGCTTCCAGCTGTTAAACCATTCCTGACTGATTCTTCTCTAGTTTTATGTTTTGCTGGTGTCCTTGTCTTAGCATGAGGTGGTACCTGCAACCTGTTCAGGTTGCACAGGTAGTCCAGCTCCTCTAGGATGGCCCATCTATACATGTCATCACAAGAAGGTTTGCTGTGTCTCCCAGCACAGTCTCAAGAGCATGGAGGAGATACCAGGAGACCAGGAGGGCCGTTACACAAGGAGAGCTGGACAGGGCTGTGGAAGAGCATCAGCCCGGCAGCAGGACTGTTATCTGCTGCTTTGTATGAGGAGGAACAGGAAGAGCACCACCAGAGCCCTATAAAATGACCTCCAGCTGGCTACTGGTGTGCAGGTTTCTGACGAACTGCCATCCACAAGTAGCTCGACTGGCATTCGCCAGAGAATATCACAATTGGTAGCTCAACCATTGGTTCCCCGTTCTCTTCACAGATGAGAGCAGCTTCACACTGAGCTCATGTGACAGACGTGAAAGAGTCCTGGAGATGCAGTGATGAACGTTATGTAACCTGCAACATCATCCAGCATAACCGGGTTGGTGGTGAGTCAGTGATGGTCTGGGGAGTGGCTCACCAAATACCAGATTTAAACACCTGTGAACATCTATGGAAGGTGGTAGTTCATAGACACTTCCCATCTGGTCTAAGAGGGCTTGAGAGGATCTGCCAGCAAGAATGAGGTAAACTGTCCAAATCCAGTGTGCAAATCTTGTAGACGCTTCCCAAGAAGACTCAAAGTTGGATTTACTGCCAAAAGGGCTTCAACAAAGTGCTAAATTAAGGGTCAAAATAGAGATGGTGGTCAGGCCAGAAATTTTTCAAATAAATATTGTCACGCCTGTTGCATTAGAGGGTCACCCTCTGCGTTTCTTGAGAGTATGTGGGCCAAGGAGCGGGTGCTGCTACTAATCGTGTTGTTTTCCTTTAACTCCACAGTGGCGAGAAACCGTCCAGTGAGGGCAATTGACTCCTCCCCTTTAGGTCTCAGTGTCTCATAAAATCCCTGCTGTCTGGAAGGAGGTGTTACTTGATGGCTGGATAACAGAAGAGATGGAGCTCCTCCACTCCCAGAGCAAAGCATTTAAGAAGGCCTTGATAGGCATTAATTTCGTATGTCAGAATGCCAGAGGGCTGGTATTTGTGTTTGTATTTGCGACATTGAGAGCTGTTTCATTTAGTGTCTGCATGCGAATGGGGAAAGACGAGTTGGTGCCCCAACATTTATCTTGTCTTCTGACCGATCATTCCCTTGGACAACCACAACAGGCACAATTATATGTATTGTGACGTTCCGAGGGAATAAGGCTCTGCAGAAGAAATTTTTTTGTGCTCCAAGCTGGTTGTCCCCATTTACTTCTTATAACAGAACAAAAACACCTGACAATGGCATCAAAATCAAAAAAAGAAAAGAGGCAGCCATAATTGACAATGTCAATATCTGACACCGTTTTCCATAAGGTCGCACCTTTATCCTCCGTGAACAGGAAGGGGTGGGGTCAATTGCCCTCATTGTGCCGCTTCTCAGTGCTGTGGGAGAAAGAGAAGACAAGACTGTTAGTGTCAGCACCCCCTCCTGGCTTGCAGTTTTATTATATACCTGAAAAGAGCCCCGAAGTTGACCCCCTGATACACATGTGTGATAATAGGTATAAAGAAAGAGTGAGTTTGGAACTGGCAATCACCCTAAGACAGACTCTTTTGGAAATGACAGAGGAAAACAGAATACCTGTGAAAAAGCTACGTAGACATGAGGTCATCATGTCAACTCCACCCAGCCTCTCCCCAGGGAAAGTAATGAGGTACAGTGCATCTGGAAAGTTTTCATGGCGCATCACTTTTCCCACATTATGTTATGTCACAGCCTTATTCCAAAATGGATTAAATTCATTTTTTTCCTCAGAATTCTACACACAACACCCCATAATGACAACGTGAAAAAAGTTTACTTGAGATTTTTGGAAACTTATTAAAAATAAAAAAATTGAGAAAGCACATGTACATAAGTATTCACAGCCTTTGCCATGAAGCTCCAAATTGAGCTCAGGTGCCTCCTGTTTCCCCTGATCACCCTTGAGATGTTCCTGCAGCTTAATTGGAGTCCACCTGTGGTAAATTCAGTTGATTGGAGATGATTTGGAAAGGCACACACCTGTCTATAGAAGGTCCCACAGTTGACAGTTCATGTCAGAGCACAAACCAAGCATGAAGTCAAAGGAATTGTCTGTAGACCTCCGAGACAGGATTGTCTCAAGGCACAAATCTGGGGAAGGTTACAGAAAAATTTCTGCTGCTTTGAAAGTCCCAATGAGCACAGTGGACTCCATCATCTGTAAGTGGAAGAAGTTCAAAACCACCAGGACTCTTCCTAGAGCTGGCCGGCCAACTTAACTGAGCGATCAGGGGAGAAGGGCCTTAGTCAGGGAGGTGACCAAGAACCCGATGGTCACTCTGTCAGAGCTCCAGAGGTCCTCTGTGGAGAGAGGAGAACCTTCTAGAAGGACAACCATCTCTGCAGCAATCCACCAATCAGGCCTGTATGGTAGAGTGGCCAGACGGAAGCCACTCCTTAGTAAAAGGCACATGGCAGCTCGCCTGGAGTTTGCCAAAAGGCACCTGAAGGACTCTCAGACCATGAGAAACAAAATTCTCTGGTCTGATGAGACAAAGATTGATCTCTTAGGTGTGAATGCCAGGCGTCACGTTTGGAGGAAACCAGGCACCGCTCATCACCAGGCCAATACCATCCCTACAGTTAAGCATGGTGGTGGCAGCATCATGCTATGGGGATGTTTTTCAGTGGCAGGAACTGTGAGACTAGTCAGGATAAAGGGAAAGATGACTGCAGCAATGTACAGAGACATCCTGGATGAAAACCTGCTCCAGAGCGCTCTTGACCTCAGACTGGGGCGACGGTTCATCTTTCAGCAGGACAACGACCCAAAGAACACAGCCAAGATATCAAAGGAGTGGCTTCAGGACAACTCTGTAAATGTCCTTGAGTGGCCCAGTCAGAGCCCAGACTTGAATCCGATTGAACGTCTCTGGAGAGATCTTAAAATGGCTGTGCACCGACTCTTCCCACCCAACCTGATGGAGCTTGAAAGGTGCTGCAAAGAGGAATGGGCGAAACTGGCCAAGGATAGGTGTGCCAAGCTTGTGGCATCAGATTCAAAAAGACTTGAGGCTGTAATTGCTGCCAAAGGTGCATCGACAAAGTACTGAGCAAAGGCTGTGAATACTTATGTACATTTCTCAGTTTTTTTACTTTTAATAATTTTGCAAAAACCTCAAGTAAACTTTTTTCATGTTGTCATTATGGGGTGTTGTGTGTAGAATTCTGAGGAAAAAAATGAATTTAATCCATTTTGGAATAAGGCTGTAACATAACAAAATGTGGAAAAAGTGATGCCCTGTGAATACTTTCCAGATGCACTGTAACAGGTAATGAAGTAGGCTCATGCATTGTGGAAGGGAGACCACTAGGAGGCACCACTTAGCCTCCAAACGTCAGACACAACCACACCAAGACACTCCTGGGTGCAAAGAATCATTTATTGTTCACAAAATACCTTTTTGCTGTCCACACCACAATGTTCAATTCACAATACTTCTTCTTCTCCTTCTTCTTCTTCTGCTCCTCTTCCTCCTCCAGGTGAGCTTCACCCTCTGCCCCCTGACTCTGACTCAACTGGGGGATGCTTGATGTTTTCCTCTTATGTTGGACCCAGGAGTACTTCTGGTGCCAGGGTGTACCACTCTTTAGGACCCTTTTCCAGTCTGTAATTTCGAGAGTTATGCTGAGCCATACCTCAATAGAGGGAAACTTCCTCACTCAGGCTTGTCAGGCCCTCTGCCACTCTCTTCCTAAAACGAAAAAAAATGATGTTGTATTGCCTTCCACGAATGATCCCGGGTTCGCCTAACTCTTTGTGTAGGCAGCATAGATCACCTTGTAATCTCCACAACCTTTCTCTGCCACTATTTCCTGCCTCTCTTTGCCCACTGCAACTTCACTTCTGTAGGTATGATCAACCCCTCCACTTTTACATTTTTTTGGCCATCTGAGTCAGGTACTCCTTTCTAGGTAATAAACAGATTCCTAATACTTTTTCACATATACAGTATATGTATTTATTTAACTGTAATGATAAAAAAGTACAACCCAACAATGACAGCCACTACACATGACAATAGTTACGGCCTGATGGAAACACTTTTGGGTCAAGAGGAAGCCCCCTGAAATAGGTAATCCTACTCCCTGCAGCGACATTGGTGGGACCCAAGGACCCAGACAGAGTTGTCCGTCAGGACTACAAATCCCATGGATTCCTACAGGCATCCATACTGGGTCCATGCCAGTGAAGCACTGCCATCTATTGTACTGGGGGGTTACCACTCTTGATAATCAACCTCTCCGAGTCAATCCATTAATCTCAAAACTCGGATCATAATAATTGATTAATTAATTAATTGATTGATTGAATAATTGAATAATTAATTAATCTGTTAATTCAACTAATCTCAAAACTGGAATAATAATCCCAGCTCCATTCTCTCACTCCTTTAATTAATTTCATTAATTAAGTAATTCATTAATCTGTTAATCAATTTAATTAATCTCAAAACTGGGATAATAATCCCAGCTCCATCCCCTCATTCTGTTAATTAATTCCTTTAATTAATTAATCTGTTAATTAATTCAACTAATCTCAAAACTGGAATAATAATCCCAGCTCCATCCTCTCATTCTGCTAATTAATTCCATTAATTACCGCATTTACTCGCATTTAAGTTCTCCCGCGGATAAGTCTGGGCTTGATTTTACCGTATAATTTCTGGAATTTTATACTGTCGGTCGTATAAATTGAATGTGGAAAACTCCCGCTATTGGTCCAAGAGATTACAATATGCTAACACCCACCTGAGAGAGTA
The DNA here is from genome assembly GCA_026402145.1 of Polypterus bichir lapradei. NCBI lineage: Eukaryota > Metazoa > Chordata > Cladistia > Polypteriformes > Polypteridae > Polypterus > Polypterus bichir. Next base: position 53,165,788 of record JANRMT010062834.1, read on the forward strand.
ACCACGGAGCACATGGCCTTTTTTTCTATGTATTGTGCCTATGTGGCACACACACGGTAATACCCGAACTATTCCGAAGAAACTTTTGCACTGCTTTTTGTTTTTTGTATCTCACACCTTCATACACCTTTATCGTAAGAGCATCCCTTATCTACGGTGGAGCGTTTAATCAAAAGAAAATATGAAGCTGGTTTTAAAATAAAAAGTTGCAAAAGAAATTGGTAACTGCACTGCTGCAACAAAAGTCAATGAGTCTAAGAAACTGGTGCGAGAATGGAGGAGAAGATGTAAAAACCAAAAATGTAAGTGTCGTATTTTTGAACAGGCGTTTAAATTGGGGTCTGATTTAATGATCGATTTTATGGGATTCAAGACATGACTTATATGTGAGTACATACGGTAATTAATTAATTAATCCATTAATCAATTTAATTAATCTCAAGACTGGGATAATAATCCAGCTCCATCCCCTCATTCCGTTAATTAATTCCATTAATTAGTTAATTAATCTGTTAATCAATTCCATTAATTTTAAGACTGGGATAATAATCCTAGCTCCATCCTCTCATTCTGTTAATTAATTCTATTAATTAGTTAATTAATCCATTAATCAATTCCATTAATCTCAAAACTGTGATAATAATTTCAGTTCCATCTCCTCATTCCGTTAATTAATTCCATTAATTAGTTAATTAATCCGTTAACCAATTCCATTAATCTCAAAACTGTGATAATAATCCCAGCTCCATCCTCTCATTCCGTTATGGTTTCCCAACTGGGCAAGGATCCACCATCTTTCCCAGTTAGGATGCCAGTCCATCCACCCATGGTGCCTACATGGGATAAATGAACCCGAGATTAGATGGTTTGTGCTTTCTGTTCAATAAAACACACTTTATTATGGCGCCTGTGACAGCGGAGAGCGGTGACGTGTTGAGTGTTACTTAGACATGCAAGTAGCTATGATGATACGACTACTGCTAGTACTTCTAGATTATTTCTGAGCTTTGGGGGCTCTCAAATTATGGGCTATGCTTAATGCAGGACCTTTGTCTATACAGAGAATTCAAAGAAGGCCTGCATCTTGAGATTGCAGTGTATGCCCAAAAAAAAAGAGGTTAAAATCCTGTAAAGTTTACTATAGGTTTAAATTGGCATTTCAATGAAAGCTTTTCTTTTCTCACACCACCTGCTAAATAATTTAGGGTTACGGCATCTGCTTGCCTGCCTAATTCATTATCATCAGTGCAAGAAAACAACCAAAAAAATAAATAAAATGGATAAACCTGATCTTCAAACAAACCTGGCCTAATGGCTCCCTGTTCAGAATTTGTTTTTTTTTTCCTTTCCCCCTTAAATGCAGCTCAGCACCTTAAAGGAGCTGCTTCGAGGAAAATAAAAAAACATAAAAATTCTGATTCAATCAGAGAGGCATGTCAGACGTGTGTCTGGAGTGTGTATTTAAATGCTAATTGCCCCCCATTTATACAACATTCAAAATTCTTTAAACCAATCAGGCAAAGGACAGCCATTCATTTATTGAACTCCAATGACACCCATCAGGCACACATATCATTCAGTGTGTTATTATATCTTGTAATTATGTTTCCGTGTCACCCACCGTATAATTAAACAACAGCCAAACTTCACATACACCATAATTTGATTAGACACAAGAAAGGCATTGGACCACTCTTATGAATATAAACATGATAATAACACAAAGGTTTTCTTTTCTACAGTTGAAAGCTTCCACCTGATAACTTCAAATCATGTTGTACTTGTATACACAGAAATAATGGCCGTGTTCAATTGTTTTATTCAAACAGAAATGCTGATTCTACATCTGTATGGCCGTCACTTGGCGTCTAGTGAGCAGAAAGCAAAGGTTCAGCACATTTCATTCTTTAGATCTCTCACAGTAGCACAGCAGGTTAGCGCTTGCTGTCTCACGGATCCAGTGTCCCAAATTCATCTATTCCACCTATTCATTGTCTGCCTGTCTCTCTGGGTCAAGTCAAGTCAAGTCAGGTTGAGGAGCATGCACTGGTACAGCGCATTGCCGCACCCACTACACGACAAAACAACTTAGGATCCTGGTGGGCAACCCCCCAGGTAGACATGCGGTCCAGTTCCACCCTCTGGAAGTGACCCTCTATCTGCCCCAGCCAGGTGTTACATGGGTAACCCCTTGGCCCGGTCCAGCCACTCGGGTCCCCAACAATGAGGATCTTACGAGCTGTATCACCCTTAGGGAAACACGTCAAATGGCCATAGCGCCGTAAGTGACGCTCCCTCACAATGCAGGTCATGTGCCTCATTCAGGACTCCATGAGCAACACAAAGTCAAAACTACGGTACGTAAGGATTTTCCGGAGAGACACATTACCAAAGAAGTCCAGTATTCGTCTCAGGTCACTGGATAGTGTCCATGTCTCGCAACCATATAGTAAGACAGGAAACACCAGGACTGTAAAGACTTGGATCTTCGTCCTTTTGTAGATATCGGGAGCGCCACACACCCCTTTCCAGTGATGTCATGACAACCAATTCTCTCCCAATCCGTCTACTAACTTCACAGGAAGAGTCACAAGAGACATAAATGTCACCGCCAAGGTAAGTAAACCCCTCTACAAGGTTGACACTCTCTCCGCAGACAGACACACTGCTGATGGCCGTGCCCAAGAGGTCATTAAAGGCTTGGCTCTCAGGACCCTCGCAAACCCAGACATTCAGACTCCTCACTCAGTCTCTCAAGACCCCGATCAGAGCCTCCATTGACTCTTTTGAAGATCACAGCATCATCAGCAAAGTTAAGATCCGTGAATCTCTCTTCACCAACAGATGCCCCACAGCCGCTGGACCCCACGACCCTGCCCAACACTCAGTCCATACAAGCATTGAACAGAGTAGGAGCAGAACACACCGCTGACGGACCCCAGAATCAACTGGGTCACACACAGAGGTTCTGCCTCCACTCTGCACAGCACTCACAGTACCAGAGTACAGGCCGGCCATGATGTCCAGCAACCTCGAGGGGATCCCGTGAACCCTCAGGAAGTCCCACATGGCAGCTCCATCAACTGAGTTGAATGCTTTATGAAAATCGACAAAGGCTGCAAAGAAATTCTGCCGATATTCGAGTTTGCGCTCCATGAGAATCCTCAGTTCCAGGATGCGGTCGATGGTAGATTTCTTAAGTGTAAAACCTGACTGTTCTGGTCACTGTTAGGTGAGCAAGTGTTCGCGGATCCCTATTGAGGACGACCCTAGCAAGGATCTTACCCGGCACCGAGAGCGGTGTTATCCCCCTGTAGTTGTCGCAATCCAGGTGATCACAATTCGCTTACCAGATAGAGATGACAAGTCCCGTTTTCCAGTCAGTTGGGATGATGCCAGTCTCCCAAATGGAAGCAAAGATTGCTTGCAATGCTAGGAGGACAGCCTGACCACCAGCCTGGAGAAGTTCACACCCCGGATACCACAGATCCCTACAGCATTTCCCCCCTCAGCTGGTTCACCACCTGTGCAATCTCAGTGAGACTGGGGGGATCACAGCTAACTGGAGGATCAGCCTCAAGAACCGTGGACCAGAGATATCCAACGTCCTAGCCGGAGAATCAGCTTTGAACAACACCTCAGAGTAGCCAGCCCAGCGAGTCACTGATGGGTCTCTCTGGGTGCTGTGGGGTTTTCCATTAAACTCATTTCATATATTTGCTTGGCACGATGTCTTTAGAAGAGGTCAACATAGTGTAATGCTCAACCCCTTACCCCCTTGCCTCTACACTACCAAGACTATTCCTTGGATATCCTGAGGCTTCTTGATCTAGTATTAAGCCATACTCCTCACAAGTTGTATTTTTTTCCCACAAGACAAAATAACCAGCAAACAGTACAGTCATATGAAAAAGTTTGGGAAACCCTCTCAGCCTGCATAATAATTGACTCTCCTTTCAACCAAACAGATAACAGTGGTATGTCTTTCATTTCCTAGGAACATCGGAGTACTGGGGTGTTTTCTGAACAAAGATTTTTAGTGAAGCAGTATTTAGTTGTATAAAATTAAATAAAATGTGAAAAACTGGCTGTGCACAAATGTGGGTCCCCTTGTCATTGTGCTGATTTGAATGCCTGTCACTGATCAATGCTGATTACTTGGTTGGATGAGCGCGTTAAGCCTTGAACTTCATAGACAGGAGTGTCCAGTCATGAGTGGTAAAAGGTATTTAAGTTGGTCAATTGCAAGTTGTGCTTCCTTCTCTTTGACTCTCCTCTGAAGAGTGACAGACAGCATGGGATCCTCAAAGCAACTCTCCAAAGATCTGAAAACAAAGATTGTTCAGTCTCCTGGTTTAGGGGAAGGCTACAAAAAGCCATCTCAGAGGTTTAAACTGTCAGTTTCAACTGTAAGGAATGGAATCAGGAAATGGAAGGCCACAGGCACAGTTGCTGTTAAACCGTGCAGGTCTGGCAGGCCAAGAAAAATCCAGGAGCGGCATATGAGAGGCAGGATTGTGAGAACGGTTACAGACAACCCACAGATCACCTCCAAAGACCTGCAAGAACATCTCGCTGCTGATGGTGTATCTGTACATCGTTCTACAATTCAGCGCAATTTGCATAAAGAACATCTGTATGGCAGGGTGATGAGAAAGAAGCCCTTTCTACACTCACGCCACAAACAGAGTCGCTTGTTGTATGCCAATGCTCATTTAGACAAGCCAGATTCATTTTGGAACAAAGTGCTTTGGACTGATGAGACAAAAATGGAGTTATTTGGTCAGAACAATAAAAAAGCGCTTTGCATGGTGGAAGAACAACATCGCATTCCAAGATAAACACCTGCTGCCTACTGTCAAATTTGGTGGAGGTCCCATCATGCTGTGGGGCTGTGTGGCTAGTTCAGGGACTTGGGCCCTTGTTAAAGTCGAGGGTTGGATGAATTCAACCCAATATCAACCAGTTCTTCAGGATAATGTTCAAGCATCATTCACAAAGTTAAAGTTACGCAGGGGTTGGATATTCCAAGAAGACAATGACCCAAAATGCAGTTGGAAATCTACAAAGGCATTCATGCAGAGGGAGAAGTACAATGTTCTGGAATGGCCATCACAGTCCCCTGACTTGAATATCATCAGAAATCTATGGGATGATTTGAAGCAGGCTGTCCATCACATTGAACTGAATTGGAGAGATTTTGTATGAAGAATGGTCAGAAATACCTCCATCCAGAATCCAGACACTCATCACAGGCTATAGGAGGACAGCGTCTAGAGGCTCAAAGGAGCAAAAGGAGGCTCCACTAAGTATTGATGTCATATCTCTGTTGGGGTGCCCACATTTATACACCTGTCTAATTCTGTTATGATGCATATTGCATATTTTCTGTTAATCCAATAAACTTAATGTCACTGCTGAAATACTACTGTGTCCATAAGGCATGCCGTATATTAAAAGGAAGTTGCTACTTTGAAAGCTCAGCCAATGAGAAACAAAAATCCAAAGAATTAAGAGGGGTTCTCAAACTTTTTCATATGACTGTATGTAAAGTCAAACACGGATATATTGTAAATGATAAAGACAAACAAATATTCAATAATGTAAATATGTGCGCACAAAACACCACTATCCCAATGACACTAGCGACTAATTATTATATAAGACACGAATATACAAATATTTACAAAGAACCCTCCCTTGCCCCTAAACACTAACTGAACAAACACAAACACAGATGAAATGAAAATGATAGACAAGTCCAAAGGCTAATAAAGTCAGGCAAATGTTGGATATTGGCTGCTGTGAAAACTTGCTTCCTCCCGACAATACAAAAAAAAAAAAAACCTCACCATAAGTGTCCTCAGCAGTGGTTGGCAAAAGTCCAAACCTCGTGGTTTCCCGGTGCTGGCTGTTGTGATAATAACCCAGATCCTGAAGAAGCAAGTAATGGACTGGTACGATGTTCGGAAATGAGTTGAAATAGGCGTAAAAATTATTCTTTTTCTTCCTCTCTTTTTCTTGCCTTTCTCTCCTTTTGTTTAAATGCAAAATGTCCCGGATGTAACTGGTGTATCCAACAGGTGATTTCTGTCTATGGGTTGCGGTCTCTCTTCATCATCCTTCCCCTTTTAACTTACGGGGACAACATTTACTGATACACACACACAGTAAAGCAAATGGGACGATGAAAACAAAATGCACTCAGCACAGACAAAAAAACAAATACTTATTATGATGTAGCCCCGCTACAATAGTACAATGAGACAAAAGGAACAAAGAAAAAGGTTTGGGGGGATACACCCCGTATATTGTCAGGAACAGAACCAGTAGAGTAATCATAAACGACTGAGTCAAAAATTGTGACTGGGGAGGAGATTAGAGTGCTCAGATCTTATAGGTGCTGGACAGGAAGAGGCGGGTTCTTAACCGGAAATGAGGTCAGCAGGAGGGTGTGGTTTGATAGCGGAAGTGCTGTTTGGGCTTTCCTTCTGGTGGTCTGTGAAAGAGGGAGAAAAGCCATTAGTGCCATTCATCAACCCCTCGCTCTGCATCATACTCTCAGTTAAGCCCTTAGACTGCCTCCCAAGGAACGCTTGGGTGGTCTTATCTTCGAACAACCACTAGGCTACTGCTCCCCCAAATAAATGGACATGTTCTTTCAACTGTTATCCGGTAGAACTGGAGGCCATTAATGGCCATCCCGTGTCTCAGTCTCTCCATAAGCGGACAGTAAGACATCACTGTCAGTGTGTCGTCTGTAATTTTTTTCAGTTATAAACTTCCTCAAAATCAACTCTTCCTGTATAGAGTTGTAGCAGTCCAGTGCCGCTAAGATTCACACCATCAATATGACGATTTATTTATTTTTGTAGAGGAGATCCCAGGGACGCTCCCAGCCTTGGCCCGACCTGCATACACTCAAAAACAGAGACAAAATAAAGCACACTGGGAACTAATGACAATTAAGAATATAATGAAATTAAATAATATAAATGAAAGCAATAATATCACCCCGTACCCCTATGGCGATGTTACATTAAACATATAAACACAAACACCACACAGCAAAGTCCATGGAATACCAAACCGGATGTAATGAGAGACGGCGAGAGTTAAGTCCAGAGATCTGTATGTTGAAAGTGAATGAAAAAACAGTCCTGCCGATAGACACTGTAAGGGTGAAGATGGATGGATGGTTCAGGAGCGCTCCTATACTTGTGGGAAAGCCGTGAATCCACAAACAGTCCTCAGCAAACAGGTAGACAGACGATCCAGACCCCAACAACGAATACAATCCAGGACACAGCGATTAAATATGGCTTAATTAACAGAAGGCAGTCCGACAGGAAAACGAAACACAAAATACAACAAAAAAAAAACACTTTTTTTTCACTTGGCCACCTGCCCTCCTTTTAAACTCCTCCTTTGACCCCAACAGCCCCTGCAGGGACTGCTGGGAGATGCAGTTCTAACTAATAGTAGCACTGCTACAGAGTTAGTAGTTTTCTGATTGTACGTTGTAGTACGGGCGCTAATTAGTGCTACACCCCACATACTGCGTGCACCGGGCGTCTCTGTTAATCCACTAGATGCATGGTGGATGCTGTAGGGGTACAGTAAGTCATATTTTCAGCTCTCTCCAAGCCTTTCTAGTTTTATTTTATTTGACATCTACTGTGTTTGGGACAAAGGAACATTTTTTTCTTAATTTCCCCCTCTGCTCCACGATTTCAAACCATTTAGACCTGATTAAAGTTTGTTGACTTGGAAAAGGCGTTCGACCGTGTCCCTCGGTGAATCCAGTGGGGAGGGTGCTCCAGGTGTATGGGGTAC
>JANRMT010062834.1:53198701-53211503 GCA_026402145.1 Polypterus bichir lapradei
ATCTATCTATCTATCTATCTATCTATCTATCTATCTATCTATCTATCATATACTGCCTTTCCTATCTATCTATCTATCTATCTATCTATCTATCTATCTATCTATCTATCTATCTATCTATCTATCTACTGTAGAGGGTAGCTATTCAGCCCATAAGAGCATTTGTGAGGTCAGGTAGTGACGTGAGACGAGAAGACCTTCCTTGCAATCAACATTCCAGTTTATCTCAGGGTTGAGGCCAAGGCTCTGTGGAGGTCTCTCTAGTTTCTTCACATCTTAATGGACGTGACTTTGTCCAGAGAACCTTCCACAAACTGTTGCCACGAAGGTGTCTTGAATGCCGTTGCCTGCTGTGACATTAACAATACCCTTTACTGAAACCAAGGGGCCGAGCCCAAGCCCTACCTTTACCCCTCTTCCTCCAGACTTTACAGTAGGCACTATGCTCTCATGAAGGTAGCGTTATCTTGATATCCACCAAAAACAGATTCACCTGAGCTCAGTAATGTCGAGGGTGTCCATATAATTTTAGTCATATGGTGTATTTTCAGGCAATGACAATGCATGTGTGACACTGCTGCATATTTCACACCTTAATCCCACTTCATTTGCCAAAGTTAGGCTTTATTTGGGTCACATTTAAAATGTCTGATGGAACCATAATACTTAAAGAGCTGTAAAGTCCTCTGTGAGTTTGGAAACGCTTTATATGACACATGAGGGCTCTACGCAGGTCCTCTTTGGATTTTCTCCATGTACTGTACATCACACATCCCAAATGAATAGTGTCAAGCAGGTAGACGACTTTCAACTTGACCTATTTGGACTGGGGTTATAATCCAGGATTGGCTCCTACCCAGTATCCAGTGCTGCTGGGATAGGCTCCCGCCTCTCACAATCCAGAACTAAAATGAAATAAAACAGATATGCTTTCACAATTTATGAAGGATTCAAAAACAGCTCAGTTGTTCTCGTATTGTAATCCACCCACATCCCTTAAAAGTAATGGAATTATACAGAGACTGAAAATAAACTATTAGGCTGTATCTTCTGAGCAATGCTAACCGCTGTAAATGAGAAAAGCCCACCGATATATATGTAAGGCTTGGCCAAATCAGATAAAAACCACAGAAAAATACCAGACACTTGGCGTAATGTGTAAAATGGCTTCCTTAGGCATAAGGGCATCTTGTTAACACAGACAGTGTGTAATCTGTCAGCGATAACCTTTAGATTAGAAATTCTGTTTGCTCTTTTATCCTCTGACTACATTTTGTCTCGCCTTATCTCGTGACACAGTAACTTTCACACAGCCAGTTTACTCTTTAATATTATTAATGGACTTTCAGAACGGCTCATAAATAAGATCTTGAATAACGCATACGGTAGATTCAGGAAGTATTGGGACCCCTTCACATTCTGCATTGTAGATGTCATTTTAAATGGATACATTTGCCATTTTTGCCAATCAATCAACATTCAGTAATCAATAATGACAAAGTGAAATCTTGGAAATAATAAAAAGCAAAAAAAAAAAAACTGAAATGTCTCATTCCTAGAAGGATTCGGACCCTTTGCTGTGGCACTCCAGCCATCAGCCATATCACCTGCACTTCAGAAATGGCCATCTACCAGAAGATGAGCGTAGTCAGGCCTGGCCAGTACTCGGTTGGGAGGCCATCTAGGAAAAGGTTAGGGTTGGTGCTGGAAGAGGTGTTAAGAGTAATAGTTTATAAGTTCTTTTACTGTTTCAATTTTCTCTCCTGCATTGTTGAGTTTACTACACAGCCTTTTATTTCTGCATCATCATTAATAAGCAAGTCGCCTTAAACTGATCTCATAGCACTTGCAGAATCGGAAGGCGGCTTGGGGAGACTTTTATTTTGACATGTTTCCCTAGTCTTCGAGAAATGCATTTAAAGTCTTCAGTTTAGCATTGAAGCTTTTATGTTGCTTCTTTCGTTCATCTTCATCGCTTTGCAAAGATATTAATTTGTTATTTAACCCAGCGTTTCTCAACCTTTAAGTATTTGCGACCCGAGTTTTCATAACAGTTTTAATCGTACCCCCCTTATGTTTTTTTGAAAGGAGCCCACTAATACCAATGTGTTCTTTTTAATTAATGATATATCATAGATGCATATGTTATTATACCTACTTAACTTTTACCGACATTTATCTAACTCTATATTTATTTTTCTAGTATCAGAATGTAGTTTAAGTTAATTTGTTTTTGCTTCAATAGATGTATTTTTCATATTTTCGATTCTTGCTTTCTTTTTTTCACATCTTCGCGCCCCCCTAGAGGGGCCCGCCCCACAGTTTGAGAACCACTGATTTAACCTTATATATTCTGCCATCAAAGTATAAAAGTCTTTTTCAGTAACTGTGCTAATTTTCTCACATTTAGATTCTTTGAGTCTTTTACGCACTTTATCAAGCTGGATAACTGTCCATATTTTTCGTCTATTTTCGACTGAGGATCGACATCTTGTTCTAAAGCAGTTTTCCTCAACTCCGGTCCTGGAGGGCCACAGCGGCTGCAGGTTTTAATTCTAACCTTTTTCTTAATCAGTGAACTGTTTTTGCTGCTAATGAACTTCTTTTGAATTCATATTAATGGACTTGTTTTCAAAGATTCAGATCTCTCAATTGTTTCTTTTCATTAATTAGCAGCCAAACAATAATGAGATATAAAATGAACCAAAACATGACCAGCAAACTGTCACCATCACCCAATATCTGAAAATAAAGAAAGATGAAGGTCTCAGGAATGTTGATCTGCTCAGGTCCACAAAACATTTGATCAGTGTTCTTAGAAAAGAGAAAATTAACAGTTTCTCACATGTCTGCTATTGCACAATGAGAGCAACAACAAGCCATGAAATTAAAAAAATGAGTTTAATTAACTATAAGAAATCTGTGCCTAATTAAGCAACTGGTTGGAGTTTGAGGCCCTGACTTAGTTGGCCTTCTGTTGGCTCACTCACTTCACATGTCATTTCTGTTTGGGTGCCATTTAAGGGAGGAAATGAAGCAAATCAGAGCAATAAATCCTAAAAAACAAGTCAATTAAAATGAAATGAAAAGGAGTTAATTAGCAACAAAAACAGGTCACTAATTAAGAAAATGATTAGAATGGAAACCTGCAGTCACTGTGGCCCTCCAGGACCGGCGTTTGAGACCACTGCCTTAAACTGATCTCATAGCACTCGGGTGTAGAATCACAAAGCAGCTTAGAGATTTTATTTTGACGTGTTTCCCTAGTCTTCAAGAAATGCTTTTAAAGTCTTCAGTGTTGGTTCTTTCGTTCGTCTTCATCACTTTGTAAATATATTAATTCATTATTTAACCTCATGTATTCTGTCATCAAAGTATAAAAGTCTTTTTCAATAACTGCTCTTATTTTCTCACAGTTAGATTCTTTGAGTTTTCATCAAGCTGGATAACTGTTCCTATTTTTCATCTGTTTCTGACTGAGGATCGACACATTGTTCTAAAGCAGTGGTCTCAAACTCCGGTCCTGGAGGGCCGCAGTGGCTGCAGGTTTTCATTCTAACCTCTTTTCTTAATTAGTGACCTGCTACTAATTAACTTCTTTTGAATTACGTTTAATGGACTTGTTCTTGAAGACTCAGATCTCTCAATTGTTTCCTTTTCTTTAATTAACAGCCAAACAATAAGGAGATATAAAATGAGCCAAAACATGACAAGCAAACTGCATTCATCACCCAATTTCTGAAAAGAAAGAAAGGTGAAGGTCTCGGGAATGTTGATCTGCTCAGGTCCATAAAACATTTAACCAAAAAATCAGAGAATGAGAGAAAATCAATAATTTCAGAAATGTCTTCTATTGCACAATGAGAGCAGCAATTTTTGTTTAATTAATGACAAGAATTGGCACCTAATTAAGCAACTGGTTGGAGTGAAATTGGTTGGCGTTTGAGGCCCTGACTTAGATACTTTGAGCCTTTTATGTACTTCATCAACCTGGATAACTATCCATATTTTTCATCTATTTCTGACTGAAGATCGACACATTGTTCTAAAGCAGTGGTCTCAAACTCCGGTCCTGGAGGGCCGCAGTGGCTGCAGGTTTTCATTCTAACCTTTTTCTTAATCAGTGAACTGTTTTTGCTGCTAATTAACTTCTTTTGAATTCATTTTAATGGACTTGTTCTCGAAGATTCAGATCTCTCAATTGTTTCTTTTCATTAATTAGCAGCCAAACAATAATAGGATATAAAATGAGCCAAAACATGACCAGCAAACTGTCACCATCACCCAATATCTGAAAATAAAGAAAGGTGAAGGTCTCAGGGTGGTGCAGCTGGTAACGCTGCTGCCTCGCAGTAAGGAGACCGGGTTCACTTCCCGGGTCCTCCCTGCGTGGAGTTTGCATGTTCTCCCCGTGTCTGCGTGGGTTTCCTCCCACAGTCCAAAGACATGCAGGTTAGGTGCATTGGTGATTGGTGTGTGTGCCCTGTGAATGGCTGGCGCCCTGCCCGGGGTTTGTCTCCTACCTTGTGCCCTATGTTGGCTGGGATTGGCTCCAGCAGACCCCCGTGACCCTGTAGTTAAGATATAGAGGGTTGGATAATGGATGGATGGATGGAAGGTTTCAGGAATGTTGATCTATTCAAGTCCATAAAACATTTAACCAAAAAATCAGTGAATAAGAGAAAATCAATAATTTCGGAAATATCTGCTATTGAACAATGAGAGCAGCAACAAGCCATGGAATTAAAGAACGAGTTTAATTAACGACAAGACTCAGTGCCTAATTAAGCAACTGATCGGAGTGAAATTGGTTGGCGTTTCAGGCCCTGACTTAGTTGGTCTTCTGTTGGCTCCATCATTTCACATTTCATTTCTGTTTGGGTGCCATTTAAGGGTAAGAAATGAAGCAATTCAGAGGAACGAGGAAGAAATTCAAGGGAACAAATCTTACAAAACAAGTCAATTCAAATGAATGGAAAAGGAGTTAATTAGCTGCAAGAACTAGTCGCCAATTAAGTAAAGGGTTAGAATGAAAACCTGCAGCCACTGCGGCCCTCCGGGACCAGAGTTTGAGATCACTGTTTTAAAGGGTCTGCCATTAATGGAGATTAACCTGGGCAGCGGTGGTACGGTGAGCTGCTTGCTATCATCATGGAAATACTCCCCCTCTGTTGCGTAACAGTCGTCGGGATGGCCGCTCGAGATAGCATTTCAGTCATGCACCAGGAAAGATATTTAAGTTCTTTACTCTTAGCTTATACAGCTAAGCTGTGGTCTGAGTGTGGACCCCTATGCCCCACAACACTGATGGAGGACACTCTGCTGCAAAAATGGTGCCTTCCTTCAGATAAGACATAAAACTGAGGTCCTGACTCCCTGTGGTCATAAAAGATCTTTCATCAAGACCTGGATGTATCACAATGTCTAGGATAAATTGCCCATCATGGCCTAATGATTCTGGACCCCTAATCACCCGCTGTCTCTAAAAGGGTAACCATCTCTTTCACCACTTCACCACTTAATAGCTAATGTGTGGTGGCCATACTGGTGCAAAAATGGCTGTTGTCGTATCATCCACACACACCAAGCACACACTAGGCACAATTTAGGATCGCCAATGTACTGTCACACATGTGCGATTAGGAGGCAGTCAAAGAACCTAAAGGTGAGTAAAACATCACGAGATAAGGGGTTGTCATGTGGTACTTACCTGAACTCTCTTTCATCAACAGAAAACAAGAAGAAAAATAATCCCGCAACTTCCGGGTCCCAAAATGGCTGTGATGACGTCACTTCCGGCCAACCTTGATGACGTCACTTCCGGCACCCACAAATCACCTCACTTCCGGCTCATCAGAATGACGTTGTTTCCGGGTCCTGTTGCAACGTCACCATATGCCAACCATTTCCTGTCACATGTTTTGTTCTGCTATATAACCACCATTTTGTATCGGTAAAATCGTTCATTGTACTTTCAAGACTTTGAATCAATTCATTTTTCTCTTATTGTCTGGACGACAATATACGGGGACGGTCCCTAAAACTTTATTTTTGTATTTTGTGACGTTTATTCTACCACAGTACCTAACCTGCATGTCCTTGGACTGTGGGAGGAAACCAGACCACCCGGAGGTAACCCACACAGACACAGGGAGAACATGCAAACTCCACCCATGGGGTTCCCGGGAAGCGAACCCGGCTCTCCTAACTGGGAGGCAGCAGCACTACCCACTGCGCCACCATGCCGCTCCTAAGAAACTAATATTTTGTTATTGAAATTAAGTAATGCTAACATTAACATTAAACATTCTAGGATTGGCTCTTACAGTCAGAATAAAACTTATTTACATTTACAATGAAACACATGCAAGGCAGGAAACAACCCTGGGCAGGGCACCAGCCCACCACAGTAATATGATTATTATTATTATTATTATTATTATTATTATTATTATTATTAGTAGTAGTTGAGACTAAGAAAAAGATGCCCATGATCAACCCCTTTTTTTAAAGTATCGTTGGAACTTCTTATTCGTGCCAGGCAATGCTTTGGTCAAGCTCTAGCTATGACGCAGTAAGTGACTAACAGATGAGGCCACTTTGCCCCTCTTCTAAAGTGTTACCTGCTTTTTCCAGGCTAAGCTTTGTGGTCAAATTCAAAAATTGTTTGTTACGACATCAAGAATTCAGTCAGCAACGTCATTACTCATTGTTTCGGGAAATGAAATAAGACCTCAGCAAGGCCATCCATCAAAAGCCTTCAGTCCTGTACATGCCGGCTCCCTCCTAAAAGGCTGCAGCTGCTACTCTGGAGCTGAATAAACTGTTTCTTGACATTTCCTTCACCTCTCCCTTGGCATGGCTGGTGCGCTAACTCCAGAGTCCTCATCCGTCTTCCCAAGCCCTCCAAACGACAGGACAATGACATGGTCACTTGGTAACCTACAATTTCTTTCCATTTATCTTCCTATTATGGCAACTATTATGAGATCCCGGTTCACGGTTACTCTGCCTTGTCTGGCCACTCGACCTGAGTCGGGACGATAATTTCCCAGGCAAGGAGACGGCATCAGTCAACTGCTTGCGGCTGACAGCCTTGACGCCAATACCCTTGAGAGAAATGTAAATCAGGCAGTGAGCAGACTCAGGGAAAACTATTTCTGTTAGAAATACTGCCGTGATTGTTTGTCTTAACCAGTCGGGCACATTGCCGAGGCGGGTGCTAACCGGATTGTGGTGAAAATGTAACATTTGGTCCCGTCTCATCCTTTAAGAAACTGCACCTCGCGACTCTCGTCTCACCTTCTGTCTGCCTGGATCCTTTTCGCAGTAGATCAAAACGTGACTTCCTCTTTCATTTCCTTCAATGATTTGCCAAGAGTTGGGACAGAATGATAACAAAATGGAGATTCTCGTCCCCCTGGACCAAATTGAAAAAAAAGGGTGGTTCAAAAAGATTCATCTGATTTCAAAATGATTTACTTCATTTGTAAATCATTAGAGAACAATGCAGTAAATTGTAAATGAGCATAAAGTTTATGATGCAATTTGACAAGTGTCAATGTCAACTTTATTTATATAGCACATTTAAAACAACACAGGAATGCTGTGGCCATAGTACTTTACAATAATAGAATTAAAGAAAACAAACAAATAACATAAATAGAAATAAAATAAATGAACATAAATAAAATAAATAAAAAAATATAAAGAAGTAATGTTACATAATCACAATGCTGGAAACCATGACGGTCACTGAATGCAAGTGAGTAGAAATGAGTCTTTAATCTCGTTTTGAATTGTCGACGACTCATTTATGTGACGAGGTAAAGAGTCCCACAGGTGAGGAGCAGCAGCTGCACAAGTTCTGTCTGTCCCCCTTAGTTTGACACTCGGCACGAGGGACAACAAGAGACAACTGACCAGAAGATCTAAGCACTCTGGATGGCTGGTGTAAAGCACACAATTCAGATAAATAGGCAGGAGCGAGCCCATGTAAAGATTTAAAAACTAGCAACAAGATTTTAAAATCAATTTGAAAACTGACAGGCAGCCAGTGTAAAGAAGCTAATACTGGAGAAACAGAATTAGACTTTCTTTCCCCAACCAGAAAGCAAGCGGCAGCATTCTGGACCAACTGTAACCTGCGTATCAGAGATCTGCTAATTCCAGAATACAACGAGTTGCAGTAATCAAGGCGAAAGAAGATAAAAGCATGAGTTGCTTTTTCAAGATCCCTAGAGGATAAAAAAGGCTTGATCTTACCTAATAGACGAAGCTGGAAAAAGCAACTCTTGACTACAGAATTAACTTGTTTCTCAAAAGAGAGGTTACTGTCAAAGATAGTCAGTGGTGCTTGTCGAGTGTCACTGTACTCACGGCTCTTTCAATGCGATTTCGGAGATCATCCAGTGTTGTTGGGAGTGGTGGTATATAAAAAGAGTCCTTAACGTACCCCTCACAAAAAAAACAAAAAGTCCCACGGTGTGAGATCTGGTGATTTTGGGGAAATCCAGAAGTGGAGTGCCAACTTGTGGGCTCCTTTACGGCCAATCCAGCGATGAGGGAGCTCGTTGTTGAGAAATGCGCAGACTGAAGGGAGCCATCTTCCGGTGACATTCAGAAACTCTATGACCCCCTCTTTCAATTGGTTCCTCACAACTATATAAATATGGCACTTTGAAGTCGGATGAATTGTTTTGAATCACCCTATACTACAACAACACATTATGCGGATTTTTTTTCCTTGTGAATGGAATTGTTTATTACACCCTGTGCAATCCTTTTTCTGTTGTTCTCAATGTTTCTCGGTAAGCCATCCCAATGTAAAGACTGCATCAGTTGTTCCTCTCCTCGGCAATACATCCAAACTGCTCCTCCCCTAGGGTGGTCTCTTCCCTAATCCTACTCTTGATAACGCTAATTTCCCAAAATTTCACTGTATGTGACATCAGCTTTGGTAACAGACAAGTCCCCAGCTCGAGAAGGTCTGCACCCGGGTCTTCTTAAAGTTCTTACCTCCTTGATCTGGTTATGGATGTGTTGACATGTGTGATAAAAGACCAATCCCCCCCTCCCCATAGGCTGTTCACTGATGACATTGTGTTGTGTAGCAAAAGAAAAAGAGGAATTGGGGAGGAAGTTGGAAGAATGGAGAAGAGCTTTGGAATATAGAGAGTTAAAGATAAATTGGAAGAAGATGACAGAATACCTGAGGTTTAAAGATGATCAGAATTCAGTGAGTCTGCAGGGAGAGCCACTGAAAAGAGTAGATCATATTCAACATCTGGGATCGGGTTTTAGCATATGATCTGCTGTGTGATTTACCTGGACAGCGGTGGTACTGTGAGCTGCTTGCTGTCATCATAGAAATGCTCCCCCTCTGTTGCGTCACAGTCATCGGGATGGCCACTCGAGATAGAATTTCAGTCATGCACCAGGAAAGAGTCCCCTTAAGATATTTAAGTTCTTTACTTTTAGCTTATACAGCTAAGCTATGGTCTGAGTGTGGACCCCTATGCCCCACAACACTGATGGGGGACACTGTGTTTCAAAAATGGTGTCTTCCTTCAGATAAGACGTAAAACTGAGGTCCTGACTCCCTGTGGTCATAAAAGATCTTTCATAAAGAGCTGGGTGTATTACGATGTCTAGGCTAAATTGCCCACCATGGCCTAATGATTCTGGACCCCTAATCACCCACTCTTTCACCACTTCACCTCCTAATAGCTAATGTGTGGTGGCTGTACTGGTGCAAAAATGGCTGTTGTCGCATCATCCAGGTGGATACTACACATTAGTGCTATTAGAAGTGGCTCACTACTCACTGAAGAGTAGATCATTTTGAACATCTAGGATCGGGATTTAGCGTATGGAAGAAGATGATCCACTGTGGCAACCCCTAACAGGAGCAGCCGAAAGAAGAAGAAGAAGGATCGAGTGGTAGTCCAAGATCGAAAATTAGATACAGAGATAACCCAAAGAGTGCAGTGTGGATGGAACAATTGGGAGAAGGTATCAGGAGTATCATGTGATCGAAGAATTAAGGAGCATCTTAAAGGTAAGGATTTGAAGACCACCAATGATGTGTGGAGTTGAGACACAGGCAGTAGAGGGAGTGCAGCAGAAGAAGTTTGATGTGGAGAGTTGAAAAATAAAAGTAAACTCAAAAATAAATTAAGAAAAGGATGACAGAGTAAAAGAGACTTAAAAGGTTCAAATGAGACCAAGAGAAAAGAAGAACCCCGATTCATCCTGCTTATTTATTTTAAGGATTTCATTGTGGCTTAAATGAGTTCCAGTGCTTTTCCACTTCCTAGTCGTTGGACGGGCGCTCCTTTTGTGGGCAGCATAGAGCAGAGTACAGCAAACAGAGGAAGAACACAGGTCTACAAAAAAATTTTTTTTTCAGGTGCCAAGGTTTTTTGAAGGGATTTAGGGTATTTTGAGGGTGCTGAATTTAAAAATCCCATTCTAGTTTTTGAGATAATGGACATCCATGAAAATAATGCATTCCCCCAATGCGACTTGTATGTGATAACAAATGCAATAGCTTTTGGTCTGCCTTTTGACTCTTTAACAGTCTTAGGAAATGAAATATCCCACATAATTATTTTGTATATTTCAATTTGTAGGCCTACAATGCTATAAAAGCGACTTTTTGAAGCCAGAATTCAACTGTGAATTTGCAGACGAAAGAAGTCGGCTACAGTATAAGTTTGTCAACCCAGTCTTGGTTTATACCCAAAAAGTTCTGTCTTAATAAGTATATAAATAGATGTAAAAATTATGACTTCATCAAGAAGAGCCTGCATCAACAATCCTGATGTATTCTGTTACAACTGTGGAGAGAACACGGTTGAAAAATAAAGAAGATTTTGTGCATTGAATATACCTGGCTTATTTTGGAGTATAGCTTGGAGACCAGGATAAGTCTTGGGCTCCACATATGGTTTGCAAAACATGTGTGGCGCACCTACAACAGTGGACAAAAGGTGAAAGAAAAAGTTTAAACTTTGGTGTGCCAATGGTATGGAGGGAACCGATAAACCACCATGACGATTGTTATTTTTGTGTTGTAAAGATTAAAGGCTTTAATCGTTACAAGAAAGCTTGGTGGGATTATCGTGATTTGGAATCAGCAAGATGACCTCTTCCACATGGCAATGACGTTCCCATACCAGTGTTTACCAGACTACCAAACCAGCCACTGTCAGACTCTGAAGAGAGGCAGGGATTGGAGTGTATGGCAGGGAGTAGCAGTGGAAGTGAATTTGAGGGAAGCTCTTCGACGCCTCAACCTTAATGAACCCAATGACCTGATTCGAGACCTACATCTGTCCAAGCAAGCATCTGAACTTTTAGCGTCCAGACTTAATGAACGAAATCTTGTAAAGGCGGAAGTTAAAATTTCAAGAGAAGAGAGGCTTCTCCCATATTTCAACTAAGAGGAAGAACTTGTATACTGCAATGATATCCCAGGAATTGTACTTCAAATGGGACTAACAGAATATCGACCAGAAGACTGGCGGCTTTTTATAGTGTGACGGACAGCCGGGTCCCATGCCTGGCCGGGACGCCTCTGCTGCATACGTCCCGGGGGAGCCATCATGGACATTGCAGTACCTTCCCCGGGGCGCTTGGGGGCAGCCTCCCTGGCTGTGGATCCCTCTTCAATCTCCCCCGTGGCTCCATGGGACATGGAGTCCACCACAGCAGCCCGGTTGGGAGATGGGGTGGCCGCTAGGGGGTACTGCGGACGACCAGCCACCACGCTGGACGGTTTATCAGCCCCACCCGGAGGTGCAATTAAGACCAGCTGGTCAGCCACCTGGAACACTTCCGGGTGGGGTATAAAAGGGCGTGCCTCCCAGCAATCAGGGCCAGAATCGGGAGGAAGAGGACGAGGTTGCCTGGGAGGAGTGGTGTTGCCAGGAAGCATTTGGTTTGTGTGTTTTGTGCTTTGGGACTGTGTTGGGCCTGTGGGACACGGGGAAGGCGTGTGCCCATGGCTGAAGAACTAAAAATAAAGCCTTTGAGTGTGAACACGTGCCTCTGCGTAGTCTGTGCCGGGTCAGGCGCTATATAGCGCCTTTTTCACAATAGACAGCTTCATTAGAAGCTTGAAATGTGTTCTCTTGCATGATGGTAACTGTTATGCGTCTCTTCCCATTGCTCATTCAACAAAACTTAAAGAAGAATATGAAAATGTAAAAATCGTATTACAGAAAATCCGTTATCATGAACATCAGTGGTCGATTTGTGTTGATCTGAAGATGGTGAACTTCCTGATTGGACAGCAATCTGGATACACAAAATACCCATGGCTTCATGTGCCTCTGGGATAGCAAGGCAAAGCAAGATCATTGGACAAAAGTGTCATGGCCTACAAGGGAAGATATGATTGCTGGCGCTGCAAATATCATTAACAAGTCTCTGGTGGACAAGAACAAAATCATTCTCCCACCACTTCATATTAAGCTAGGATTGATGAAGCAATTTGTTAGGGCTTTGGACAAAACAGGTAATTGCTTCAAGTACATTTGTAAATCATTCCCTGGACTGAGCATGGAAAAACTAAAAGCTGGAATCTTTGATGGTCCTCAGATTTGTAAACTCATGAAAAATTCCAATTTTACCAAATGCATGAATGACACTGAGGCTTTGGCCTGGAAGAGTTTTGTCTCTGTTGTGAAAAACTACTTGGGTAATCACAGAGCAGACAATTAAGAAGAATTGCTGCAAGATTAATAAAGTATCTATCTATCTATCTATCTATCTATCTATCTATCTATCTATCTAT
>JANRMT010062834.1:53211513-53249638 GCA_026402145.1 Polypterus bichir lapradei
ATCTATCTATCTATCTATCTATCTATCTATCTATCTATCTATCTATCATATAGTGCCTTTCTATCTGTCTATCTATCTATCTATCTATCTATCTATCTATCTATCTATCTATCTATCTATCTATCTATCTATCTAAGAAATGCTTGCTAACTTCAGAAATTTGAGAATTAATATGAGCATAAAGATGCACTATCTCCATAGCCATTTTAAACAGATTTCGAGATAACCTTGGAGACTTCAGCGAGGAACAAGGCGAGAGGTTCCACCAGGATATGAAGGTGATGGAGAAGAGATATCAAGGCAGATGGGACATACGCATTATGGCAGACTACTGTTGGAGTCTCCAACGTGATTGTCCTGATGATACACTAAAAAGGAAATCACATAAACAGCATTTTTTGAAGCATTGACATTAATAACAATTAATTACTAAATAATATTGTAATAATTAATCAAATCATACATAACTTAGATATTTTTAATTTCTTTTTTGTATGATGTTAGACTGTTTACTTACTAGTTGTAACTAAAATAAAAATATTTTTAAAATTCTGAATGCTTTTCAAATGTGTTGCGTTAATTAATTAATTAACTATTAAATATCTCAGAAACTAGAGCCAATCTGGCAAAACCAAAGTCATATTCTTAATCAGCACCATAAACTTAATATAAAACAGTTCAGACATCGTTGGCATCTAAATCACTGTATACCAGTGGAATCAATCCTCCTGTGTGAAGCTGATGCCAGCTTAACGCATGTGCTCTCTATTCTTTATCACAGGTTAATAAATTCGCCATAATTGGAGTGCACATTACAGGCTTCAAAAGTGTAAAATATTGTCAATGAGATATTTTGAACATGAAAATGATGTGAGTTTGTAAGTTTTTTTATGTATGAATATATATTATTTATATTCGTTTGCTAAATTACTAATGCGAGTGACTTATATAGTGGAGAGTGGTATAGTTGGGGAAATCTAAACCGATATAACAAACTGACAGCATCTCTGAGGGAAAACGTTTATGTAGTTGTTAGTGACCTGGGACCTCATGCATAACGGCGTCATACAATTCACACTAAAACATGGCGTACGGACAAAAGCGGAAATGTGCATACGGCAACTTCCATATTCTTCTACTACATAAATCCTGGTCTGCGTGAAATGTAACGCTCGTGCACGCGCCTGTCACCCCTCCCAGTCTCCTCCCAGAATTATGCCTCTTTGAATATGCAAATCAATATAAATAGCCCCTTATGTTTTGTGTTGTGTGAAAAGACAATGGCAAAAACATGCGGGAAAATAGAAGAATTTCAGCGAATACCAAGTGGAGGCAAAGTAAAACGTACTGTTTGTTGGTTTAAACAGTGGCATAAACAACAAAAGGAAGTTGATCGAGTGACATAGCGTGTCGGAGAAACTTGAAAGTGAAAGTTCAGAAAGTGCCCGAAATAAATAATAAGTGGTCAGATATAACAAAGTCGCAGTGAAAAGGTGAGTCATAGCCCAATGTCTGAGTGTCATATGGAAGCTTATTAGGGTGCAGAGAAAAGAAAAAAAAAATAGGCACACAGTGGGAAAAAAATGTCCAAATGTCAACTTTAATCTTGAAATTTCCACTTTAATCACGTAGTTTATTTTGTCATTAAAGTAGAACATCATAAACTTCATCTTAAAATTGTTTAATTTACTAGTTTCTCAGATCCCATCGTAATTAAAGTAGCACGTTAAATGCTTCTTTCTATGTGTGCTTTTATGTGCTCTATGTGTGTGAATCACTACGTGCTTCTTAAACGGGCATTCTCTTCCTCCGATAGGACACAGAATCCATTACATTCATGATATTACAGCTCTCTGAACAATTTAAATATTAAGATGCATACTTTATATCATTTTCATAATGATAGGAATTAAAGCATGTATAAAACATGGGAACACAGTGGTGCAGTGATAGTGACGAGCTGGCACCCCATCCGGAGATTGTTCGTGCTTTGCTGTGCCGTGAGTGACCTTCGATGAAATAATATACTACTGCAGTACTGTTTCTCTCAGACGTACTAACCTCCAATTACCTTCCTTTACTTTCTCCAAGTAACCGATCAACACACAGTCAGCTCTGTAATAGGTGCCAAGCCATTTATAAACTTAGAACGCCGCTTCTTCAAAACTTTTATGATACATTGAAATATCTTCGTAGTACATGTTTAACTATTCCATCCATCTATCCATCCAAGGTTGTGCCAGCCCAGCAAGCATACAGACAGGAACAATCTCTGAATGGGCGCCAGCTTGTCGCTGCTGCTGTCCACTGTGTCCTCACATGTTTAATTATCTATATATATAATTCACTAAGGCAAGACACCCATGGAAAGCACGCCGGAAAGGGCGTGGATTCACTAAGCCGCCGACAAGTAAGACGCAGGAAGGAGCCACGCCCACCAACTCTAAGATCATTGGATACGACGACAACCCGCAGAACCACACCCACCAACTCGGACGCGATGACACAGGAAAAACGGCGTCATTTATGTTCGTCTGTCGTAGAGTCCACATGCACCTCTGAGCCACGTTGACTGTTCATAGAGGCATGTTTCTCGCGGAGGTGAATCGCTATATGCAGCGTGTAAAACAGTTTGCAAGGGGTATCCCATGGGATCCTTAAAACAATCCTTTCCAACTGAGGTTAAAACACAATGAAGGAAGCAGTCTTTAAAAACCAATAAGCCCTGTGCCTCTGTTTCATTACCGTCTCACCTACTTCACCAATGCAGGCCCTGCAACAGTCAAGACGCTCTCTCAGCAGCTGACCTTCTCTGTGCCTGACTGGTTCACACAGAGGCAGCGCAAGACAAAGCTGCGCACACACACAGGCAGCGCCAGAGACAGACAGAGGCACACACACAGGCAGCTGGTGGGCGGGTCTCCGTGAGTTTCTCTTGCGAGCGGGCACATGACCAGGCGGTGTGTATGCTTCGAGAACGACAGTGGACGCGGCAGGACTATCTAAGAACAGGCATGTTTGTCACGGATGTAAATCGCTGTATGCAGCGTGTAAAACAGTTTCCGAGGGGTTTCCCATGGTCTTATAGTTGGTGGGTGGATCTCCATCAGTTGCTCTTGCGACTGGGCACATGACCAGGCAGTGTGTATGCTTCAAGTGCGAGGGTGGACGCGACAGGACCATCTAGGAAAAATCATGTCGCGGATGTGAATCGCTGTATGCAGTGTGTAAAACAGTTTGTTTGTCGCAGATGTGAATCGCTGTATGCGGCGTGTAGAACAGTTTGCAAGGGGTGTCCCATGGTCTTACAGTTGGTGAGCGGGTCTCTGTTGGTTGCTCTTGCGAGCGGGCACATGACCAGGCGGTGTGTATGCTTTGAGAGCGTGGGTGGACGAGACAGCACCATCTAAGAAGAATCATATTTGTCGCGGATGTGAATCGCTGTATGCGGCGTGGCGTGCACCATAGCAAACTGTTTTACACGCTACATACAGCAATTCGCATCCGCGACAAACATGCGTCTTCTTAGATGCTCCTGCAGGAACACGAAAGACGTTTCCCTGCCCACCAACACTCCTTTTTTACTGGCCTGCGTCTACCCTTGCTCTCCAGGCATTCACACTGCCTGCCCATGTGCCCGGACACAAAAACTCACCGACCACCCAGTTAGTCCCTTTCGTCTGTGCTAGGAGTCCACATGCACGTCTGAGCCACGTTGACTTTTCATTATTCTTTTCGGTTTTGACACCCGACCGCGTCCACCATGAAAAACCATGCGAGAGAAACAACGAAGCCCCACCTCGCTACTACCGTGGTCGGGTGTCGTGGTGGATTATATATAGAAAAGCAGCCACAACCGCACAGAGTAATGAAAAGTCTATGTGAGTCACAGGTGCATCTGGACTGTGCAAAGACGACAATGACTCAAGTGCCGAGTTGGAGGTGGGCACATGAGCAGGCAGTGCATACTGAACGAGAAATTCAGTCACGGACGATTGTGTGTTGGTTCGTTCCGTGCATTGTTACAATGTTGCTTTTCTTGATGATTTATTACATTACCGATTTTTCAAATGTTAATTTTCTCCCTGTGCTTAAAAATCATTAAAAAACCGGCCTGATTATGTGGCGTATGGTACGCCGCGGGTTGGCTAGTTAACAATATACATTGTTTTAATGAAGTTTAAAACTTATCTGTATAACATAATAAACATGCTTTACTGCATTTCATCTTAAAAATGATATCAAGAGCTCCAAGAATATAGCACTTGGAAATCTAAATTGACTTAGAAGCCAGTCATCATCATCTGTAAATACACGCTTTATAAAGTGGCTCACGTTGTGCAATATTATAACTGTATCACAAGTTTACAGTGAGGTGATTGTAGTTATAAGTACAAACAATTCTAACAGGAACACTTGATGGACCGATTAAATGCGTTTACAGCACTTGGGATGAGATTGTTTCTGAACCGCGAGGTCCCTACAGAAAAGGCTCCAAATTGCTTGCAGTACTGTATAGGAGTTATTCAAATAGACTGTGCGCATGGCTGAGACAGCATGTGCTAGATTCTGTATACCGAAAATCCGATCAGGTGATGTAGAGCTGTGATTCCACACTCAGATACAGTGGGTTAAATACTCCAAGTAGTGCACTGAGAGTGACAACGCTAAAGCAGCTATGGTATTTGGAATAGTTTGGCCATTCTGTGTACCATTATATGGTTACGGGTTGATTACAATCAGATGCTTTAAACCAATAAACGATATGCGGTTAATTTCAGTGCATTTGATAAAGCCACGTCAGGGATGTGAATCTATAAAATTAAGGGAAACCACACAGGAACAGTAGCGTTGCTTTGACGCTGGGTGCCGCCAGTTTGCAAAACTGAGCTGAGAACTTGCATATGCCAGGAATTGAGCTAGCGTGAAAATGTGCATGGCTTTACGGCAAGTTTAGTTTTTATACAACACGATGTGAGCGTGGAAATGGGCGTACACAACATTTTTGTGCATTTTTTTATACATGAGGTCCCTGGTGATTTGATGATTGGAAATGATAGTAAAGCGAACATTCTTTACACTACAAAGAAATATTTTGGTCCTTTATAAATGTAAAATTCAATATTGTCTCTTTTAGACATTACATTTCCAACAGTCTTATTGCACTGATTTTGTTCGGTGTTTAGTAGAATTTCATTTTCTTTTGTGTTACCTTGCAAAAAGAGATGATACTGCAAAAGCATAGTAGATTAGTTCAAAACATGCAAACATTAAATGATAAACTTTGATATAGAAAAAAATAAATAATAGAATAATAGAAATTATATTGTAAAGGAATAAAGAGCCATTTCACATTGTTAAAATAATCATATTAAAATCTGTTGTGTTAAGTTGGTTACAAACAAATTTAGTTATAGCATTTTATGAATATGCCCTGCGGTGGGCTGGCACCCTACTCGGGGTTTGTTTCCTGCCTTGCGCCCTGTGTTGGCTGGGATTGGCTCCAGCAGACCCCCGTGACCCTGTAGTTAGTATATAGCGGGTTGGATAATGGATGGATTTTATGAATACAGTAAATACTGTATATTGTTAATGAACCAAATACACATAGCAGTTCATAGATGTGCATTTTTTCAGTGAAGGTGTTACTTGGAAACTGCAATATGAGATTATGTTAAAAGGTCAAATGAGCATAAACAAATTAACTCATTGAGGGCTAAATATTTTTCCAAAAAACTCCACTTTTTGAAAAGCACACAGAGCAACGGTTTCACACAGAAATCAACATAAGACGTCTGCTGCTGCATGCCATGGCACCGCATGTTCACCATCTCTGACGCAGGGGTGGCTTGAAATCCAGCAGGAATGCACAGTGGTCTGGCTGTCTAGCCGGTAGTGGGTGAATGGAGATGACAGTCGTAATGTGCCACAGTCAAATTTGTTTTCTCATTTCATCGTAAGTGCCGGTCCTCCCAGACGAACGTTGCTGTAGGTGCATCAGCTACACGAACGTGTTCAGCAACACGATCAGCCAATGCCAGTACCTCACTTGCGTTTTTCGATCTCCAGATCACTTGCATTAAAATCCAAGTCTGGCAAGTTGGAGTGAGTCTGATTCAGCGATAATACGCAAAACATTGTCCACGGGGTATTTTGCTCTGTGCCTTCACTTTGGTCTTCTGCCAGATGTCAATGCCAGTTTAGAGGTTGTTTGCTTTTCACTACTCATGCATGTGCAAGGAATCGAGGTTGCATCAGCAAAACTAACCTTCCTTCTAGTAAAGAAAGTCAAACTAAAATGTAATGATGAGTTTTGTGGCCCTTTACAAGAAGATTATCCCCCTCTAGCCCTGAATTTCGACAAAAGTCAACATCCACCCTAAAGAGTTAATCGTTGGATTGTGAATGTAAAGAAACTGTTCTAGTTTTAAGTCAGGGTTATTGTGGTCATGTTTTGTGAATGGGACTGAACTGAAAGGCTTTTATTTTATTTTATTGATACCTGAAGTATTTTCTTTTAAACAAGAATAAATCCTCCTTTGTGAAGCTCAATGCGTGTGCTCTCTCTATTCTTTATCACAGTTCTAAAAACTGGCTGGACAGAAGAACAGCAGCTCTCTAACTCTGAATGTTTTAATGGGAAACACAGAAATGAGAATGTAGAGATGGATGTATGGAGTTACACAAAAGGACAGAATAAGAAATGAGGCAATCAAAAGTGGGAGAGATAACTAAGGAAGTACAGGAAAGCAGGGTGAAGTGATATGGACATGTGGTGAGGAGAGACAAGAAATACGCGAGTGAAAGAGTGATGGGAATGGAAGTACAGGGGAAGAGAAAACAAAGAAGAACAAAGTGGAGGTGGATGGATAAAGTAAAAGAAGATCTGAAGGAAAAGGAGGTGCTGGGCCACAATGTGGCTGATCAAGCATATCGACCCCCACATAGAAGTGGGAAAAGATGAAAATGAAAAAGAAAAAGAAGAAGTCACACTCAGGTCAAATCTGATGACTGCAACATGCTCCAGAAAAGTTGTGACAGTGGAGTGTTCTCCGTGGTGTCACATCACCAATCGTTTTACTAACACTTATTACGCGTCTGGGCACTGAAGACACAAGTTGATTACTTTTACCGAGCAGAACTTTCCCCCAATCACCCGTTCAGGAAGACCAATCTTGTACCTGCACTCTTTTCTTACACAGTAATGCATCTGTAGTCTGAGCAGAATGTGCTTTAACGTTGGCCTGCTGGATAAGGTCGGGATGTCATTTGAAACATTTCTAATATGTCACCGCCCCAAAATTTGTACTTACCTTTCTACATTAATGGGGCCATGGACAGTGATTAACCCCATACCATGGCAGACATCGGCTCTTGGACCTGACACTGATAACAGCTTGGATGCTCCTTTTCCTTTTTGGTACAGAGATTAGGTTGTTGTTGTTTTTTTCAAAAACTATTTGAAATTTGGACTGATTGGACCATAAAACAAAAACCCAAAGTCGAATCTGGACAATGTTTCATCTGTGGATGCAAAGAGGAACACTGTTAGATGAGAAAGATGTACCAAAGTATTCCTGAGCACATGTCAGCCTATCCACTAAAGACGCATCATAGTTTTTAAGAATGTGATGTCAAAGTCGTGAAAAGGCGAGTCACAGCCCATCGTCTGTTTATTCTGTATCAGACAATATTACAATATGACCCCTGTGCGATGCTCATTTAGTAATGGTGCTGCTATGCCGAGCACATCTTTGAGTGCTGGCTGCTCACACACATTTGCCTCAGAAATCACTGGGCGACCATCTGGCTGTGTGCTGATGGACTGTTCAGGAGTCACAAAATGCAATAGTGGATTCTGTAAGAGATGTGGCCAATAAACTAAGGGATGTGCTATGTGATATTGACCAAAAATTAAAATAATTGTTTAAAAAATAAATGCTGTCCCTGATTACCTGTTCTCACATCCTACTAATTACATTCAAAAAAGTTGTGATGCTGTCCGATTTGGCTGATCATTTGGTGGGTCAGGGTCAGATTCATCATGCCACATCTCTTCAGGTACGGGCAAGCCACAATTGTGTGTCACATTATGCATCACACTACACGCTTGCACAATGTGACACACTTTCTGTGGACTATAGAGCAACACATTAATAGAGTGGAAATGCTTTCTGTTTACATAAGCAAATTTATTCCCTGAAGGCACTTCATAGTGTAACGTCAGTGCCGAGCGCCACAACGGATCGATTCTCTTCTCTTTACATAGCTCTTTGAGGTGACTCGCTATCCTTAAAAGGACTACTTGCCTGTTGCCACAGTAGCATCTGTGATTGTGCGGAGTTGCCATTTTTATAGGTTCTTCTGCTATAGATGATGTAATGCCAACTTATTCTTTTGGTGATTCATCCCTGGCAGATGTAACTTGTCCAGCGCCGTTGCAATAGGAATGTGCGTCCAGCTGACCGCTCCGATTACATTTGGAAAACCGGACATTCCTGCAAATTACACTTAGATAACTGCCAGTTTAACCACAGTGTAAAGAAATCTTATCTATCTGGATGACAAGGGGATAATACCATCCTATACAGCTGGCATTGCACAACTCGATGGTGATTGTATAATACTCAATCGCTCAGCAAGTTCACGCTGAAAACCTCTTGTGTCTAAAACCCCAAGAGTGGACAGAACTTGCAAAGGAGCAGGTAGAGCACAAGTCCTCAAAATCTGCCTTTGTAAAGCCGGCACCAGGTCAGCACACAGCGCCAAGAGGAGAGCTCTGGGAACTCGAAATCGACTTATAAGCCAGTAATCATCATCTATAAATGCGCCCTCTCTTCTAATGCTTCCATTAGCAATGTCTTCTAACAACGCTAAAGCAGCTATGGTAGTTGGAATAGTTTGGCCATTCCGTGCATCATTATATTGTTACAGAACGATTTCAATCAAGTGAATTCAATTTGTAAATTATATGCAACTAATTTTGTCAAAGCCTTCATCATGGATGCGAACATAACAAAAAAAAAATGGAAACGACACACAAATAGTAGCCCTGCTTTGATGCTGGGTGCCACCAATTTGACAACCTGAGCAGAAACGTGAGTATGCATGGTATGAGGCTACCATGAAAATATGACATATCTCGAAGTGTGTCTGTGGAAATTAAACATTTTTGTGCGTATGACTATTTAAACAGGAGGCCCAAGGACTTTGACAAAGCCAAATTAGTGCTGAGTCAATATTTTTCCTCAAAAAAAAAAAAAGTTGATTTAAAAGTTTACAAATTTAGACATTCAGATCTACCCAGTCAGAGACTAAAACGATGGGAGAATATTCTGTTCATTTACACGTGCTAGTTCTGTGAATTTACAGACATGAATACGGAAATTAAAAGACAGATTGTCCAGAGCCACGCATTAAATAAATTGCATAGACGAGCTCTCACAAAACCCCACCATGGCACTAACGAAATTACTAGAAATAGCAAGAAGAGTCAGAACGGCAAGACCATGAAATGAAGCGGCACGCTGATGCTCCTCCCGGCACTGTGTTAGTGATACAGCAGCAGGAGCCTTAGAACTTGACAGCTGACAGCAAAAACAATTACATGCAAGCATGAATATTTTAACACGGCAAAGGGCCATTCCCGCACCAAGGACAATGCCCTGCATGTGGACTTATTTTCCACAACTGTGGTAAGAACAACAATTTTGCCAAAGTGTGCAGGTCACAGCCAAAGCAACACAATAACTCTCTCATGTCTACGAGGAAGAAGCCAAATAACTCCTTTAACTCCTTTAGGGTTAATTTTTTTTTTCCCTTTTTCCCCAGGGCTGAATATTTTTCCAAAAAATGAAATTTTCTAAAAAGCACATAAAACCAGAAGTTTCAACACATAAATCAACATAACATACTTATTTATGACAAATGTCACTCTGTTTTATGTTCAATGAGCCTCTGCAGTATATACATTCTAATACTTATCTCTTCTGTCTGTCTGTCTGTCTGTCTGTCTGTCTGTCCACTTTTCTATCAATCAATCAATCAATCAACATTTATTTATATAGCACATTTTCATACAAAAAAATGTAGCTCAAAGTGCTTTACAAAATGAATAGAAAAATAAAAGACACAATAAAAAAATAAACATAAGTCAACATTAATTAACATAGAATAAGTAAGGTCCAATGGCCAGGGTGGACAGAAAAAAAAAATAAAATATGTAGGGGTTCCAGACCAAGAGACTGCCCAGTCCCCTCTGCTTCATGGATTTAGATTATATAATAATTTACTTGAACATTCCGGTTGATTTTGCGACCTCTTTCATTGCGTAAGTATCATAGTTCACTTGCAAAATCGATTTATTTGCGCGAATCTGAGAGACATGCAGGAGGCCAAGGGGAGGGGGGCGGGACCCTCCTCACTCATGCGCCAGTCTCGGGGTGTGTACCTTACTTCCGCTTAGCTAGCGAATGAGAGAACTGCTTAATCGATTTAGATTGGGCTTTTTTTCTATAATTTGCTTGAACATTCCGGGTGACTTTGGGACCTCTTTCATCATGCTATATATCATAATTCGCTTGCAGTACCGATTTATTTGCGCACATCCAAGACAAACACAGCGGGCCAAGGGGAGGGGGACGGGACCCTCGTCACTCATGTGCCAGCCTCGGGGCGTGTAGCTTACATCCGCTTAGCTAGCAAACGAGAGAACTACTTAACACATTTAGATGTTTTTATTTCTAGAATTTGCTTGAACATTCCAGGTGATTTTGTGACTTCTCTCATTGTGCTATGTATCATAGTTTGCTGCTGGTAACGATTTATTTACGTGAATCTGAGAGAGACACATCAGGCCGAGGGGAGGGGTTGGAGGGGCCCTCCTCACTCATGTGCCCAGAGGGGACTGGGCGGTCTCATGATCTGGAATCCCTACAGATTTTATTTTTTTTTCTCCAGCCGTCTGGAGTTTTTATTTTGTTTTTTCTGTCCCCCCTGGCCATTGGACCTTACTCTTATTCGATGTTAATTAATGCTGATTTATTTTGTTTTCATATTGTGTTTTTTTATTTTTCTATTCTTTATTATGTAAAGCACTTTGAGCTACTGTTTGTATGAAAATGTGCTATATAAATAAATGTTGTTGTTGTTGTTGATGTGCCAGCCTCGGGGCGTATCTTACATCGACTTAGCTAACGAACAAGAAAACTATTTCCCAGATTTAGATCTGCTTTTTTTTCTAGAATTTGCTTGAACATTCCGGTTGATTTTGCGACTTCTGTCATCGTGCTATGTATCATAGTTTGCTTGCAGGAGCGATATATTTGTGCTAATCCGAGACAGAGGCTGCGGGCCATGGGGAGGGGGAAGCGCGACATCAGGAGTGGGGAGTCGCTCTCCCTCTGCGTTTTGGAGTGTACCTTGCCTCTGCTTAGCTAACAATACCTATTTGTTTACTGATTTTTAAAGTTCCCCCACATGTGGAGCCACAGGGGACGGCTAGTCACTCATAAGCTGAAAGGCACTTTCTGGAAAGAAACAGCTTGAAGTAGTCAAGTGGCTGGCAATCTGTAGCAGCCACTAGTACGTCACGTCATTTAATGAAGTCCAGCAGCCAGCCTCCCTCCCACGGATCTCTGTCTGTGTAGTCCTTCCAGGGCGAACCTTACCATAGGTACGTCAGCTACACGAGTGCGTTTAGGATCAAATGACGCAGGTACCTGACTTTTGTTGTCGATTTCCAGATCTGTTGAATCAGAATCAACATTCGATAAGTTTCGGTGTAGTCAGGGCAAACATTTCTGCAGGTGTGTCAGCTGCACAATCAGTTGAGAGAATGATTCAGCAGAGGACTCATCAGCTAATGCAGGTATCTAACTAACATTTTCGATCTCCAGATCGCTTGCATCAAAATTGGAGTTTGTGAGAGTCCAATTCAGCAATAAATAATACACACAGAGTATTTTGATTTTGCACATTTGCTTCGCGCTCTTGCCCGATGTTAATGCCATTCTAGGCATGTTCACTGTACGCTACTCATGCACAAGTAGGGATTAGACATCAAGTCAATGAATCTAACAGTCCTCATAGCAAAGAGGGTCTACCTTTAACGTAACAGTGAATTTTATCGACATTTACAGCTTTTTTTTTTGCTCTCGTCACCTGGATGTCAACATCTGCCCTCAATCTCTTGTGTCGACAAAAGTCGATATCTGCCCTAAACGAGTTAAATACATCACAGCAAACTATTTGGATTCATGAATTCCCTGCTGATGTCTTAGTGGACACTGATGCTTCTGTAAATATCATGGACTTCTGTACTTTTCAGTCCATCAGAGAATCTCCACCTCTACAAGTTTATGCCCAGGGCCAGGTACGTTCTTAGGCATACACGAACTACGCATCCGCGTAGAGCCCCGACCGTGAGGGAGGTCCCTGGCCCGGCCCCGACTTACAATTTTTTTTTTTTTTTTTGTAGTTGGGCTGTGGGGCTGGGGCCCCTGCCATGCCCCTGGCACTGCAGCCATCTGTACCAGTCCCTCACGCCGTGTGTCACAATACCCTCCTCATCCTAAATTTTATCGTTCTTTTCCGGACGTTTTATTAGAACACCTTCCTGAGCTACGGGGAGTCTCTGCCCCCCCAGACACCCCCTCCCCATGCGGGGCCTGCACATTTCTGAACAGCGTAGGGCCCCCAAACTGCTAAGAACGGCCCTGCTAGGGCTCAAACACACCTCTGCCAATGCGTGGACAGTTTTGCTCACATCTGAGGTTTCGGGACAAAGTAATTACAGATGCATTTTACGTAGTTGACAGAATGGCATCACCAGTGTTAAGCTTCCATACAGCAATTGCTCTTGATCTTATACGCCTGATGTGAAACAAATATTAGACTTAGAGGTGACATATTCATTTAGGGATAATATAGTTATTGTGGATGAAATGTTTTGGTAAGCCTTTTATATTAAAAAACAGTAATAGTGCACTGCTCTAATGATAATATGCAGTAAATACATTTGACTTGAGCATTCATAGTTTTCTCTTTCTCCGTACATTTATCATTCGTTTGCTCAGAGGTTGATGCGCTTGCTGTTTCTTGAGCGGCTCTTCTTTTCTCCACCCTAGCGGCCCACTTCTTCTCTTCTTTCGTCGAAATCTTTTTGCATTAAAACTGATTAAATCAGTATTTATGTTACAATTACTTAGTATGTTTTTCTAAATTTTTCACTTAAGCTGGGACTAAAGTCTTCAATCTGCCACAAGAATGATTTAAGATATGAAGAGGTAGGGATGAGAGCAGTGCCAGTACACATGAGCCGCACGGTCACCCTGCTGGCCACTGCTGAGAGCTGATTCTACAATAAAATAAAAATAAAAAGAGGAGTAACCTTGGAGGTCAATTATCACCCTGAACGTGGATAGTAGACATCATGTAGTATATGTGTACCAAAGTTCAGGCCAATAGGTCAACCGGTTTGTGAGCTACAGGTGATTTAAAATCCTGGACAGACAAACGGACAGCCACAGTAGCGTATTATATAAGAAGATATAGCATCTAACTTAGAAGTAGTATAAAGTGTTAATAAAAGTCAGAAATGTATATCAGGAAAACTAGATAAACTTCAAGTGAATAAGAAGGAAAGAGAAGGTTCTGGATAATGGCTTCAAAAGTAGCTGACTATCACATACCCAGTAAGATTTGACAGGGTCACATATACAGAAAACTCCAGAAAAGAATAAGAGTGGAATTCAAGCATATTGGAAAGTATTGAGGAAGACAAGAATGTAGTAAAATGAGATTTTTATTTTGGGAACATATTTGTGTGTGTAAGTTAATGAGCCAATCAGAGTAAATGTCAGATGTCGTGTAAGCATTAATTCAGCTCTGCTATGCAAATTAAATTGTCTATAAATGTGCCTCTCTGTCCCTGTTCTGGGGCCCTTTGGTGGCAGCTTCTACTGTGGGAGCCATCTCTGAGCAGACGGTAGTGATGTGCTGCTCCCTCTCCATGTAGTAAGCTAAAGAAGCATTGAACAAGTTTCCTCCTGCCTGGTTCATGACTCAAAGGGGTATTAGTTGAGGACAAAATGTATTTCTTTAATATATTTCCAATTTAGTTCTCCCACCATTGCTAAGCACTTCAAGCAAAATACCCAGAAGTCTTCAAAGGTACTGGCAAACTTAGATATCATCAGGTCAAACTACACATTGACACATCTATTCAACCAGATGCCTTGCCGCATTCTACATGAGAAAACTGGTAGAAAAGGAACTGGAGGACCTTGAAACTCTAAGGAACTGGAGAACCTTGAACCTCTAAGGAACTGGAGGACCTTGAACCTGTAAGGAACTGGAGGACCTTAAACCTGTAAGGAACTGGAGGACCTTGAAACTCTAAGGAACTGGAGATCCTTGAACCTCTAAGGAACTGGAGGACCTTGAACCTGTAAGGAACTGGAGGACCTTAAACCTGTAAGGAACTGAAAGACCTTGAACCTCTAAGGAACTGGAGGACCTTGAACCTCTAAGGAACTGGAGCACCTTGAACCTCTAAGGAACTGGAGGGCCTTGAACCTCTGGATATCATTGAAGGTGTAGAAGGCCCAATACAATAGGTGTCACCCATTGTGATAACTCAAAAGCCAAGACAACCAGGCAAAATAAGACTCTGTCTCGAAATGAGACATTCCAATAAAGCCATCAAGTGTGAGAGACACGTTAACCCTATTGTTGACAACATCCTATCAGACCTCAATGGTGCCAAAGTTGCCCCTAAACTTGATCTCACAGGAGGTTATCATCAGTTAAAGCTACAACTTGACTCTCATTATATGACTACCTAACCACTCATGGAGGACTGCATCAATTCCAGCATCTCAACTTTGAAATTTTCTCACCTGCTGAAATTTTTCAAAACACTATTAGAGAGACACTGTCTGGCATTCCTGGCATCTTAAATGTCAGTGATGACATGTTAGTATTTGGCACCTGCCAGAAAGAACATGATGAGCGCCTGGTACAAGTCCTGCTACGTCTCAGAAAAAGCAGCCCAATGCTAAATGCCGCTAAGTCCAAGATTAATACAAGGAAACTAGAATTCTTCAGCTGTATGTTCTCTGAAGATGGAGTCTCTGCTGATCCCAAGAAAGCTGCAGTACTAATTGCACCCGCAGCTCTACTGAATCCAGGGAAGAATTTAAGAGATTTCTCTGCATTGCTGCATACTGTTATTGTTTCATTCCTGAGTTGTCCACTTTGACACAACGCCTGAGGGACCTTACAAAGAAAGACCTGCTGTGGAACTGGTCTTCAGCACATCATGTAGCCTTTTACACTCTTAAACAGAAACTGAGCAGCGCGACTGTTTTGGCCTACTTTGATGCATCAAAACATACAGAAATTATTGTGGATGCAAGCCCAGTAGGCCTTGGGGCAGGACTGACACAAACTGACTCAGATGGATCGATTATACACACTTTGCCTTTGCCAGCAAAGCACCGTCACCAGCAGAGCAGAGATACTCGCAAGCAGAGCGGGAGGCTCTGGCTGTCATTTGGGGATGTCTTCATTTTTAGCTTTATTTAGTTGGCAGTTCCTTCACCGTAATTATTGATCATAAGCCATATGATATATGGTACATCTGGACAATGTACCAGTGGAGGCATGGAGATGTTTAGGTGAGATGGAAGTAGAGTTTCAGCTTCACTTACTTGGCAATTCCTTTACCGTCATTACTGATCATAAGCCATATGATATATGGTGTATCTAGATGATATAGCAATGGAGGCATTGAGATGTTTAGGTGAGATGTTTAACAAAATCTTGAAAAGTGAGAAGATGCTTGGGGAAGGGAGAAGACGTATATTAGTACTAATCTTCAAGAATAAGGGAGAGCTGCAGTAACGACAAGGGTATAATGTTGATCAGCCGCACCATGAAGTAATGGGATGCTGGGCTGAGAGGAGAGGTGGCAATCTGTGAGCAGCAATATGGTTTCATCCAGGAAAGAGGACTACAGATGAGATGTTTGCTTTTAGATTGTTGATGGAAAAGTACAGGGAAGGTCAGAAGGAATTTCATTGCGTGTTTGTGGACTTAAAGAAAGTATATGACGGGTGCCAAGAGAGGAGTTAGGCCAGGTTTATACTTCACGCGATGCAACGCATACTCCAGCGGATGCTACTTCTATGTAAGTGTTGTACTGTTCATACTTGTGTGCGTGTACGTAAATCTGGAAGATTCCACTAGGTGGCAGTGCGAGATATCATCACGGTAAGAAAACGTTTGTGTTGTGAATTGCCTGAAGCATCCATTAAATTCCAAAAACACCTTGCCACTATATCTCTGAAAAGAATGTTTAATGATTACATCCATCAATCCGATGATGTGTCCATTACAGCAAGCATCGGGCGTGAGAAAGAAACAAAATCACTGGAGGGGGTATCAGCTCATCCCAAGGTGAACACAAGCACATACATACACGAGCGTCATTTTAGAGTCACCAAATGCCCAAAACTTCCTGTGTTTGGAAGGAAACCGGAACACACTGTGGAAAACCACCAGGAAAACATGCAAACACCAGGCAGGGAACACCAGGGACACAACTCCCTGTGAGGCAGCTGTGCTGCCGCTGGGCCACCATGCCGCCACAACACGTGTAATTATTATCAGTATTCATTATTTAAATGAAGTTAAGTATTTATTTGTAAAACGTAATGTACATACCTTAATGCATTTCTTCATGAAAATGATATCAAGTATAAATCTAAGGATTCTAAATGTGCAGAGAGCTGGAATATCATAAATGCAATGTGTTCTGTGTGGCAATTGCTGCTGTCAGGTCAAGAGGAAGCTCCAGAAGTTTAACAACTTGGGTTGGTTTTAAGATGACATTTACGATGGTCTACTTTAATGATAAAGTAAACTATGAGGTTAAAGTGGACATTTCGAGATTAGAACTTTTCACCATGCCCTTAATTTTTTTCTCTGCGGCTGAAATATGCTCCCTAACAGTCTGATTCTGTTGTGAAGGTGCAAAAAAAAAAAAAAGATGGTATGTGAGACTTGAGTCATTATGTTGGGGAATACGCGACACATGACTATACATCGAACCATTCATCAAACATCAAAACCACTAAGTATCCGCATAGCAGCTTTCTGTCACATGTTGATAGTAAACAGAGACTCTGACGTCACATTCCAACTTTTATCACACTGCAAACCCCGACTTTTTCCTGGTATTGCAACTTGTGCACGCTTCACGTTAATTTTTGAGGATGTGCTCAGAGGACACATTAAATGAATGCTGGGAATGCGTGGCAGCCATGATGCGAGCGTGAACGTGATCTGAGCGTAAAGTATAACCGAGCCCTTATGGTGCTATATGAGGAAGTCGGGAGTAGCAGAAAAGTATGTGGGGGAGTCAAGCTAAAGTTAGCTTAGTAGCCCAAATGTTTCTAGATATGTACATTTTGTATGCAAAATTTGGTTGACCTAAGTGAAAGCGTACTCAGGTTATCGTGTTTACTCACACACACACACGCACACGCACACACAGACAGACACTCCTAATTCCAAAAATTGTCAAATGTTTACAATGGTTTCCCTACAAGAAAGTTAATCGAACTCAGAGAGATCTAAAATGTCGAGATTCATCAAAATCACAAAATCAGATTTTTGGACAATTACAATACTTTCCCTATGAGAAAGTAAATGGTATTTTCAGACTCAAGCAGGTCTAAAACAATGAGATTCATCAAAATTTTGAGGCTGAATTTTTGGACGATTACAATATTTCCCTTATACTTCGTATACGAGAAAGAAAAAATACATTATGCATTGCATTGCTTCACAACAAAAACCTCCAACAAGAGAGCTTCCTGAGAGCTTATAAATCAAGTCCACACTGCTCTACTTGGAAAACTCTTGCTACAGATTTGTCTGGAAGATCAGTCCGTACAAAGATACCGAGCCTCTCATCCACAACTTCAGGTGAAGACATAAAGGTTAGAGACACAAAAAGTAAACAGAAAATGAAGAAGGAATATCATGATCTGAAAATCTAACCGTGGTTGTGGGAGACTATGTATTAATAAGACAACTGCGTCCTGCTAACAAATTTAAATCTCCATTTCACCCAAACCCTTACAGAGTAACTTCATTGAAATCTGCAATGATCACAGCCCAGCGTGGGCAGCCTGTGGTGACTGGGTATATGTCCCACTTCAAACAGCTTTCCCATGCATTAGCTCAGCCCGACATGCTTGGTAATCCTGATCAAAACGCTATGACATCTCCTCCATCTGAACCAACAGAGAAGCAAAGTAGGTAGGAACGCGATACCTCTGAAGATCCCTTGCAGAAAGTAGGATCAGACTCCGATGCCCTATGTGCACTGAGACCAGGCCATGTTTTTCCAGTTCTGATGTTTATGTGTCCATTTAGGCGCATTGGGCAGTGGACAGGGGTTAGCATTGGTTACACAGCAAGATGCAATATACTTTATGTTTTGACACAATTTTCTCATGGCCAGCATTAGGTTTTTCAGCAATTTGTGGTACAGTAGCTTTCTGTAGGATCAATAGAACATTAGATCAATCTGGACAAGAACAGGCCATTGAGCCCAACAAAGCTCGCCAGTCCTGTCCACTTATTTCTTCCAAAAAAACTTTTGAAAGTCCCTAACGTCTTATTGTCTACCACACACACATGTCGGTCGCTTATTCCAAGTGTCTATCGTTCTTTGTGTAAAGAAAAACTTCCTAATGTTTGTGTGAAATTTACCCTTAACAAGTTTCCAACTGCGTCCCCGTGTTTTTGATGAACTTATCAGCTACTGGATGAATTCCCTTCATAATTTTAAACACCTCACTCAGGTCTCCTCTTAATCTCCTGTATAGGCTCAGCTCTTTTAATCTTTCGTCCTAATTCATCCCCTGGAATCAGCCTAGTCGCTCTTCTCTGGACTTTCTCTAGGGCTGCTATTTCCTATTTGTAGCCTGGAGACCCAAACTGCACACAGGACTTCAGATGAGGCCTCACCAGTGTGTTATAAAGCTTGAGCAGAACCACCTGAGACTTGTACTGCACACATCAAGGCGCTATATAACCTGACATTCTGGTAGCCTTCATAATGGCTTCCGAACACTGTCTGGAAATTGATAGCTTAGAGTCCACTATGACTCCTAAATCCTTCTCATAAGGTGAGATCAGACCAGACAAGCTAGCCTTTGCTCCCTATGGGAACCCATGACCCTCTTACCAGTTCACCAGTTGTCCTTCTTTGGAACACTTTTGGTCGATACTAAGGATTGCATAGCAGGAACATCCCACAAGTCCTTCCATTTTGGAGGTGCTCTGACTCAGTCGGCTGGCTGTCACTGTTTGTCCCTCATCAGAGTCGCTGAGGTCCTTACGCTTGCCCATTTCTCCAGCTTCCAACACATCACCTGCAAGGACTGATTGTTCACTCGCTGCCTAACATATCCCACCTTTTGACAGGGGTCACTGGAACAAGATCATTCATGCCCTTCAATTCACCAGGCAGTG
Source organism: Polypterus bichir lapradei (assembly GCA_026402145.1). Classification (NCBI taxonomy): domain Eukaryota; kingdom Metazoa; phylum Chordata; class Cladistia; order Polypteriformes; family Polypteridae; genus Polypterus; species Polypterus bichir. The sequence continues at coordinate 53,231,065 of JANRMT010062834.1, forward strand.
GTTCCAATGTTGTGGCAGATTGATATATTAATGGAGTTGCTGCAGTTGCTGGTACAATACAACTACTTTATAACTACAACTATTTCTTTGGATTTTGGGTTATTACACTCTCATTGAACGTTTACAGGTTTTGAGAGAAGGGAACACAGTAGGGCATACATTAACCTTTTTAAACTCTTATGTATTTATTTACCCCTCCTAAAATGAGGGGTCTTTTGTGACTCATAGGTTACCTGTTAATGTTAATTGGAGGTGAGCTATGCAGGCGTCTTTGCAACATATTTTCCATAATACCGAATTTAATGAAATATAGCCTACCATGAAGTCACCACTATATGTAGAGATTTACTGGCACAGGAAGTTCAACCTTCGCTTAATGAAATTCAGGTAAGCCATTTCAGGTTGAGGAGCATGCACTGGTATGGCATGCTACCGCACCCTCCATATGAGGTAACAGCTACAACAACCCCTCAGGCAGACGCACGGTCCAATCCCACTCCTATGTGCCGCAGCCAAGATTTTACATGTGTGTCCCCTTGGCCTGGTCCAGCCACTCAGGTCCTCAACAATGAGGATACTTCAAGCCAGATCACCCTTGGGTAATCGCGCCAAATGACCATAGTGCCATAACTGATGCTCTCTCACAATGCAGGTATAATGTGCTTCATTTGGGACTCCGTGAGCAACACAAAGTCAAGCCAGAGGTACCCAAGGTGTCTCCGAAGAGACACAGTAGCAAAGGAGTTCTTCAGTTTCTTTAAAAATAAAAAGAGGGTACTGTCAAGGGTTAAAGCCAGTGGGTGGCCAAATCTCCATTCATCACGAACCTGGCAAACCAATAAACGGCACCTGCACAAGGCAGTAAATCTTCTCAAGCAGAATCCATTAAAAATGACTTCAATTCTTCTAAATCCATTAAGTGTTCAGAGGAAGTGACAGCAAATGAATGAAGCAGGTCTTCCCTTGTTAAATCAAATTATTTCTAATTGTGGTCCTCCCGTGCATATAATGATTGCCTTTTCCACACTTGCATGTTTGCACTCCATCATCATTGGAGGACTGTCCTCTGAGGTCCACAAACCTCCAGTGATTTAGACGTCTTCTAGGCTCTGGCTAATTTGCTTATTGGCTGATTTCTCAAACTGTGCTTAATTTTTTTTTTTCCTTTTCTTAGAGGATACCAAGCCACTGTTGTGAATCACCTGGAAAGCCTGGCGTCCGCAGGGAATTGAGATAATGAAGAACCGTTTTTCTAGCAGGAGACAGGAACAAAGTCAAAAGGACTAGCAGGAGATCAAAACACCAGAAGGAGAAACCTGAACTGGATTTAGAAAGAATAAATATGGTGCAAAATGTGCGCCAAGGAAGATCAGTAGTGAGCAGTGATCCACTTTTTACAGGCTGAAGGTATGCCAGGGCTCAAAATCATTATCGTTTTGGCAGAATCATGGCATGGTCTTGCTCAAGGTTGTCATCGGTGGTGGACATGGATGGACGCCCCACACCTCCATTGTGCTTAGCACTTGTCGTAACATTTTTGAACTTCTCAGTCTATTTGTTAGGTGATTAAACACTTTCTCCACATTGTGCAGGAAACATTTTATGGATTTTGGCCCGATACACATTCCTCCCATAAAAAATGGACCACCCATCTAATTTGGTAAAAATTTAGAGTGGAAAGGCCATGTTTACTCCAAGAAAACAACAAGAGAAACCGACTGATCAAGGTCGACGCTCTACCACTGTGATCACAGACATGCCATGTTTCCACGTGTTTGCAGGGAAATCTGTACAGCCAACCCAAAACACAGTCATCTGAAAAGTCCAGGTAGTTATTGACTCTTCTTTGCTTATAAACATACTTAAAAAAAAACAACTCAAAAACCCTAAGCCAGGAGCGTCTGCAGTGACCTGAAAAACATATGCAGCTGAAGGATTCCGTATAAGAATTAATGAATTAATTAAATTTACAGCAGACCCCCGTGACCCTGTGTTAGGATATAGCGGGTTGGAAAATGACTGACTGACTGACTGACTAGTCAAAAGTTTTGAGAATGACCCAAGTGCTGGTTTTCACAAAGTTTGCTCCATCAGTATTTTTAGATCTTTTTGTTAGATGTTTCTCTGGTATACTGAAGTAGAATTTGCTGTGGGCTGGCGCCCTGCCCCGGGGTTTGTTTCCTGCCTTGTGCTCTGTGTTGGCTGAGATTGGTTCCAGCAGAGCCCCATCACCCTGTAGTTAGGATATAGCGGGTTGGATAATGGATGGATGGATGGATGAAGTAGAATTACAAGCATTTCAAAAGTTTCAAAGGCTTTTATTGACAATGACATGAAGTTTATGCACAGAGTCCATTTTGCAGTGTTGGCCCTTCTTTCTTTTTCAAGACCTCTGCAATTCTCCCTGGCAGGCAGGCAATCAACTTCTGGGCCAAAATAGGACTGATGGAAGCCCATTCTTGCATAATCAATGCTTGGAGTTTGTCCATCTGCCTCTTGAGGATTGACCACAAGTTCTCAATGGAAATAAGGTCTGGGGAGTTACCTGGCCATGGACCCAAAATTTCAATTTTGTGTTCCCTGAGCCACTTTGTTCTCACTTTTGCCTTATGGCCTGGTGCTCCATCATTGTTGGACACCAAACTGATTCTTGGATAGTATGGGAGAAGTTGCTCTCAGAGGATGTCTTGGTCCCATTCTTTATTCATGGCTGTGTTCTTAGGCCAAATTGTGAATGAGCCCACTGACTTGGCTAAGAAGCAACCCCACATGATATGAATGGTCTCAGGATGCTTTACTGTTGGCATGGCACAGGACTGATGGTAGCGCCGCTCACCTTTTCTTTTTTCCTGATGACTCCAAACAATCGGAAAGTGGATTCATTGGAGAAAATGACTTTCCCCCTACAGTCCTTAGCAGTCCAATCCAAGATATCAGTCTGTCCCTGATGTTTTTCTTGGCTTCTCTGCTGCCCTTCTTGACACCCACCAGGCCATCCTCCAAAGGTTTTCGCCTCACTCACACCTGCCTGCTGCCATTCCTGAACAACCTCTGTACTGGTGGTGCCCGCATCTGAATCAACTTTAGGAGACGGTACTGGCACTTGCTGGACTTTCTTGGGTGCCCTGAAGCCTTCTTCACAACAATTCAACCTCTCTATTCTGACTTGATCAGCATGACAGAGTGATCTCCAGCCTTGTCCTCGTCATCACTCTCACCTGTGTTAATGACACTATCATTGAAATTACGTCAGTAGATCCTTTTGTGGCAGGGCTGAAATGCAGTGGTTTTTTGGGGTTAAGTTCATTTTCATGGCAAAGAGGGACTTTGAAATAAATTGCAGTTCATCCCATCAATCTTCAGAACATTCTGGAGATTATGCAAATTGCCATCATAAAAACTGAGGCAGAAAACTTTGTGAAAGTTAATATTTGTGTCATTCTCAAAACCTTTGGCCACAACTGTATACAGTGCTTTTCTTACTATCCAAAGCTCTTTACAAAGAGAGAGGGGAACCACTTCATCCACCACCCAAATGCAGCATTCACCTGGATGTTGTGATGGCATCCATTATTGTGCCAGCATGCTCACCACTCAGGTGGTAAACTGGTGTGAAAGAGAGCCAATTAGTGGCAGGGGACAATTAGGGGGCCGGAACAGATGGCGTCATTGTGGAAAATTCAGTCAGAACATCAGGATACACCCCACTTCTTCTGAAAGACACCCAGAGATCTGACTGCAGAGAGTCAGGATCTCAGTTTTATGTTTTATCAGGAGGATGACACCATTTTTACAGCACAGTGTCCCCTTCACTGCACTGGGACATTGGGATCCTTACACATACCATAGGGTGAGTGCACCCTGCTGGCCTCACCAACACCAAACCAAAGCTTTTCCAAGATGGTCTCCCATCCAAGTACTGGCCAGGCTTAGCTTTAGGTGGATGACCCTCTCTGAAGTGCAGGTGGTATGGTAAAAAAATTAAAAGTAACCAATCATGACAGTCACCATTCTAAGTATTCTCTGAGGGACGACATCACGCATAACTTATTCTTTTATGAGACAATGCCAGCAAGAGGATTTAAACTTCAGGACCTTTGTGTTATAAAGCAGCCTTCTCCACCAAGCTATTAAGGTAGTTCTGATATTGCATATCAGGATAGGATGCCACTTATTAACGCAGTCACCCTGGGGTTCTTGCCAGGTATCAGGCACAAGTGCTTCGAAGACATCTTTAGAGCTCCAATTGGGTAAGAAGTTCCAAATCCAGAGGGGATGCTGTCACTAACAGAATCTTCTTTTACACCCGCAGTTTGAAAGGGACAGCGGCTCGTAAACGAATGACTTCAATTTTTCATAAATGCTGCAAGCCACTTGATGGCTGCTATAAATCCCCAATGGTCCAGCAGAAGTCTTTACAGACTGTAAGAAAAATAATTTACAATAAAAAAGAGTTATGGTGCCAGCCTGGTCACGCCATAATACTGGATTGGGTAACACTTTACATTAAGTGTCCAAAATTACACTGTAACTACTATGTAATTACCTGTATAAGCACAGTGTAACTATGAGTTATTACTCTGTACTTACTGTGTAATACAAAGTAACGTTATACAGTTGTGTTTGAAAGTTTGTGAACCCTTTAGAATTTTCTATATTTCTGCATAAATATGACCTAAAACATTATCAGATTTTCACTCAAGTCCTAAAAGTAGATAAAGAAAAACCAGTTAAACAAATGAGACAAAAATATTATACTTGTTCATTTATTTATTAAGGAAAATGATCGAATATTACATATTTGTGAGTGGCAAAAGTATCTGAACCTTTGCTTTCAGTATCTGGTGTGACTCCCCAATAACTGCAACTAAACGTTTCCGGTAACTTCTGATCATTCCTGCACACCGGCTTGGAGGAATTTTCGCCCATTCCTCCATACAGAACAGCTTCAACTCTGAGATGTTGGTGGGTCTCCTCACATGAACTGCTCGCTTCAGGTCCTTCCACAACATTTCGATCAGATTAAGGTCAGGACTTTCACTTGGCCATTCCAAAACATTCACTTTATTCTTCTTTAACCATTCTTTGGTAGAAGGACTTGTGTGCTTAGGGTCGTTGTCTTGCTGCATGACCCACCTTCTCTTGAGATTCAGTTCATGGACAGATGTCCTGACATTTTCCTTTAGAATTCTCTGATATAATTCAGAATTCATTGTTCCATTAATGAAGGCAAGCCGTCCTGGCCCAGATGCAGCAAAACAGGCCCAAACCATGATACTACCACCACCATGTCTCACAGATGGGATAAGGTTCTTATGCTGGAATGCAGTGTTTTCCTTTCTCCAAACATAACGCTTTTCATTTAAACCAAAAAGTTCTATTTTGGTCTCATGCATCCACAAAACATTCTTCCAATAGCCTTCTGGTTTGTCCACGTGATCTTTAGCAAACTGCAGACGAGCAGCAATGTTTTTTTTGGAGAGCAGTGGCTTTCTCCTTGCAACCCTGCCATGCACACCATTGTTGTTCAGTGTTCTCCTGGTGGTGGACTCATGAACATGAACATTAGCCAATGTGAGAGAGGCCTTCAGTTACTTAGAAGTTACCCTGGGGTCCTTTGTGACCTCGCCGACTATTACACACCTTGCTCTTGGAGTGATCTTTGTTGGTCGAACACTCCTGGGGAGGGTAACGATGGTCTTGAATTTCCTCCATTTGTTCACAATCTGTCTGACTGTGGATTGGTGGAGTCCAAACTCTTTACAGATGGTTTTGTAACATTTTCCAGCCTGATGAGCATCAACAACTCTTTTTGTGAGGTCCTCAGAAATCTCCTTTGTTCGTGCCATGATACACTTCCACAAACATGTTGTGAAGAGCAGACTTTGATAGATCCCTGTTCTTGAAATACCACAGGGTGCCCACTCACACCTGATTGGCATCCCATTGATTGAAAACACCGGACTCGAATTTCATCTTCAAACTAACTGATCATCCGTGAGGTTCACATACTTTTGCCACTCACAAATATGTAATATTCAAAAATCTTTCTCAATAAATAAATGACCAAGTATAATATTTTTGTCTCATTTGTTTAACTGGTTTCTACTTTTAGGAGTTGAGTGAAAATCTGATGATGTTTTAGGTCATATTTATGCAGAAATATAGAAAATTCTAAAGGGTTCACAAACTTTCAAGCACAACTGTAGTTAATTACTCAGTTGTCATTGTTATTCCACAGTTTATATAATTACAATGTAACAATTTATCACTGATCCAAAAACAAGTGCACTTACATAGTTATATTGTATCTGTACTTTCAAAATGTAATAACAACATCAGGTTATGTAACTACAACTATGTAACAGATGTTCCATGGCCTCGGAAATTGTAATGGAGAACTGCAGTGATAACTGCATAGGTTTTCGATGATATTTCAAGATCTGTTTTAAATGGTGAAAACACCTTTGTAAAAAGGTTAACACTTTTTCCCAAAATCTAGAGGGGCACCTCCTTGACATGTTTTGCTTAAACAAACATTTGTCACATTCTTGTAGTTGTGTTACACTATTTATTGTTGAATTTTATGGGCTATTATTATACCCATGCCTAACATAATACTGCCAAACTTGCATCATTCAATCAAGGTACACAGTGTCGCAGAGCCATTCCAAGCATCACCGGGCACAAGGCAGTAAACAACCCAGGATGGGGAGCCATCCCATTTCAGGGCCCACTGACAGACATACCAGCACTCACGCTCTCACACATGTGGCTATGTATCCCAACCTACATGTCCCTGGGATGTTGCAGTAAAACTCATGAAGAAGACATAAGGACACATGTGTAGAACGTACAAATTTTACACACATATCCATCCATCCATTATCCAACCCCCTATATCCTAACACAGGGTCACGGGGGTCTGCTGGAGCCTCCAGACAGAATTCCATCTCAGGATAATGGATCCGTGAGGCAAAAGTGTTAACTATTTAGTAAAGGTGTTTTCACCATTTAAAACAGATCTTGAAATATCATCGAAAACCTATACAGTTATCACTGCAATTCTCCATTACAATTGCCCAGACCATGGAACATCTGTTACATAGTTGTAGTTATATACCCTGATTTTTTTATTACATTTTGAGAGTACAGATACAATGTAACTATATAAGTACACTTGTTTTTGGATCAGTGATATATTGTTACATTGTAATTATATAAACTGTGGAATAACAATGACAACTGAGTAATTAACTATGACCTTACTTTGTATTACACAGTAAGTACAGAGTAATAACTAGTAGTTACACTGTACTTATACAGGTAATTACATAGTAGTTACAGTGTAATTATGGAGACTTGGCAATAATTGTGAAGATGCCTTTTCAAACACAAGTTCAGGACTAAATTGGCAAAGAAGGCGGAGCAAGAAGGAAGACGCGGGTCCAAGTGGAAGGTCAGTGATGTATCTGCCATCAGTCATCCATTCTGCAGTGGGTGGAAGAGAAAAAAGGCATTAGGACACAGTGCCAACCTCTGGTTCTGTGGTACAATTAAAGTCACTAGAGCCCTTTAGCTGTACCCTGTGCAAACGAGCATGACAACACCCATAGCTGAGAAAGATGCAGCTCCAACTTAGAAGTGACTTTTTCTTTGCACCTTTAGATCACAGCAGACACCGTTGTTATGGCACCCTCATGTGCTGTTTTCATTTATTCATTATAACCTGCTTGGCATTGGCCCCAAGCATAACACGGGCTTGGAATTCAACGGAATTAGTTAAAACCCAAGTCACACTCTGGGTGACATTTAATGATCAGCGTCATATTTAAAGCCTGCTCTGGAGAGTATTCTGCTGCCATCTAGAGAATGAAATAACATCATGCTGTAAAAAATCTCAAATATTTCTATGCGTTTTGCCACTCTTTGGCAGCTCATTAATATTCATGAGTGAGGCAAAGAATCAAAAAGCAGTTTAGGCAGTTTTATAACAAAGTAAAACTGAACCATTATTTGAATCGAGTGATAGTGATGATGATGTGAATTGGTCCTTAGATCATTAGATGCTGATGTAGAAAGTGAAACTGATATACATGATACGAAAATGCATGACTAAACTTTTGTGATATTCAGTCCTGTCAGGCTTCACCGTGGTGCGATACAAAGGCAAAATAATTGCAATCGGGTGCAAAGGCAATTAAGATGCTAGCTCCTTAAGCACGTGGCAACTGTCGATGTTCATGACAGGGAAAACGTGAATGGCACTAAGCCATGCGCTGTGGTCACCGACAATAACACACTGGGCCACTTCGATAGTGTGGATCAGGCAGTGACATTCTACCATCTTGTGGGAAAGTAACAGAAAGTTTTGCAAAGAAACACACGTCTACTGTCCCGATTGTGACGTCGAGCTGTGCATTAGTGATTATTTCAAAACGTGACACATGACGGACGTGTTCTAAATCTGCATCAGTACAGCAGTGGCCACCGGGCAGACTTTTTAGTTTCTTGTACACGAAGTATTGTTATCATCCAAAGATTCAATGTTGAGATTTTGATGAATCTCGATGTTTTAGACCTCCCTGACTCTCTTGTATACGAAGTAATGGGAAAGTATTATAATCGTCCAAAAATTAGATTTTGAGACTTTGGTGAATTTCAACGTTTTAGACCTACCTGAGTCAGAAAATACCATTTAAGGAATTACGTCTGTGTGTTTGTCTGTGTGTGTGTGTGTTTGTGTTCAGTACGCTTTCACTTAGGTCCACCAAATTTTGCATACAAGTATTAGGTACAAAATATAGATTTGTATCAACTTTTTGGCTATTTCCACTAACCTGAAGTGATACTTTACCTTTTATTCATGCAGCTGCAGAGTCTTATTTATTCAACTTTACTTTTATAATAATTGTTCAATATATTATTAATTTGATTTAATTTGTTGTTGATAGTTCTTTAATGTACATAATATAAAAATATAAACATTGTCTTGTGGTTTACTCCTCAAATATCTATCCCTATATCTGAGTATACGAGAAAGTCGAGGGGAGACCACTCCAGATTTTTTGTACTGTATTTATATTTTCGTTTCATTATTTATATGTCGCAGTTACATATAACATTGTTGAATTTTTTTGATTTTTGGTTGTTTATTTTTCTGGAGTAAACATAACACTGAATAGGGTTTACCACAGTGGTACACCATATCTTCCTGCTAACTCTCTTGAAAAAAGATTGGCACCCTCAGTGATTTCTCACCATAATGTAAATCAGAAACGTTTTATAAAGCTTTATTTTTTTTTACACAATGATAAAAAGCAAAATTAATGCAATTGGTAATTTGAGTATACACACAGTCATCCCATTACCTGAATCACTTCATCCTTCAGTGGGTGATGCTCACTCAGGATCTACAGCAGCATATTAGGTTGGAAATTAAGTAATTATATCTAAAAATAAATATATAACACGGATGTATTTATTTACTGAACCAGTGCTTGTTTTGAATAATTGAGGTTAGTCCTGGGAAGACCATGATGATATTATTTTTGTGAAACATAACCTTCTCCTTTATTCAGTTTTTAATTTCGGACAATCTGCACCAGTTTTACTGGACACATCACGTCAGATCATTTTCTGCAAGCAATGATAAGAGTACATCAATAAAGCCCGTTTGATAATTAGACTGTTTATGAATAGTATTGAAAAGTTGCATGTGTTTCATCCATCCATCTATTATCAAATCCACTATATCCTAACTACAGGGTCACGGGAGTCTGCTGGAACCAATCCTAGCCAACACAGGGCGCAAGGCAGGAAACAAACCCCAGGCAGGGCACCAGCCCACCGCAGGGCAAACACACACTCACACACCAAGCACACACTAGGGACAATTTAGTATCGCCAATGCACCTAACCCGCCTGTTACCTTTTTTGTAATGAAGATCTGTGGTGTGAGTTAAAGAGAGCTGTCCATGCTCGGAAGCCATCAAACCTGAATGAACTAGAGATGTTTTGTAAAGAGGAATGGTCCAAAATACCTTCAACCACAATCCAGACACTCATTGGAACCTACAGGAAGCGTTGAGGCTGTAATTTCTGCAAAAGGCGGATCTACTAAATATTGATTTCATTTCTTTTTTGTGGTGCCCAAATTTATGCACCTGCCTGATTTTGTTTGAACAATTATTGCACACTTTCTGTAAATCCAGTAAACTTCATTTCACTTCTCAAATATCACTGTGTGTGTCTCCTATATGATATATTTAACTGACATTTTTTATCGTAACAACCAACGATTTATACAGGAAAATAATGACTATTAACAAGGTTGCCCAAACATTTGCATCCCACTGTAACTACAAACTATTTATAATGCTGTTTTATGTAAAATAAAAAAAAAAATTCTATTGCTATCCTCTAGTTGGCAGCACTACCAGAGATAACTAAAAGTGGCAGCAAAGTTTGCCCACAAACTGACTGGATCTATAGCAGCCGAATACTGAGATATAAGTTCCCATGTATGTTGTGTCTTGACGGACTCAATGAGATATGACTGAACCCGTACCTCACGTTAAAGATATTTACCTCATTTATTTTTTTTTTTTTTTTTTACAAATTAGGGGACTTTGCCCGCTGCTCTCTTCGCTCGCCAGCCCCTGTGCCTGTGCTATGCACTAGCCTCTTTGTGGTTCTGCCGCTCACATATGGGGATGCTGATGTGCAATTTAAACGGATTGTTATTTTCATGGAAATTGTTACAGTATGCATAATAGAACTAACTATTTAACATTACAGCGAGTTATTAACCATAGTTAAAAATAGTAAAATGTAATAATTTGAAAGTAAATTATGTTTCATGTTGTATTAGAGGTATTCATTCTGTAGTACTATTTTGTTATGTTTGGCTTTGAAATTAATGAGCAAATACTTTTTAAACTTACAATTTTACTGTAAAACTTAAAAAGATTTTTTGAATTAAATTTTTGTCAATATCTCATTGGTGTGTAATGTTATCCCCTGAAGATGTACTACATTACCTTTCTTAGATACATTCTTCTTTCTACAGTAATTTGTGCAGTGGAAGACCAGATGGTGTTAACGGTTGTAGATATTCATTGTGATATTGTAAGTTGATGTTTTCATCTTCCGCACCATCACCACCAACTATTTCAGCAGAGTCTGTTGATACGCAGTTAACCAATCTGCCATGAAACCAATCGACAATTTTGGTGTTAATTCATTTGACTTCATCGTTTCTTGGTGCTAGAATTGCACGTATACTCATTTCTTCTTTTGATAACCCTTCGTGATGAAAGTCTTCAATAAGATTTGGACATAATAAGTCTTCTTTAATTGGGAACTTTAAGTGAGGAAAGCATTAAAATTTATAAGAGCTGAGAGAGCAGGAACTGAGTCTGACAAAATCATTCACACTAATGAGAGGTGAGAGGACCGCGGGCGTGGGGTGTTAACCCGAAATGGTGGAGAGGAGGGCGGGACTTGAAAAAATCTCTTGAAAAAAGTCTTGTCTTGTCAAAGGATTTTTTTATATAACAGAGAGATGTATGTGATGAGTGACTGTCCTAAAATTCACTCTCTTTCTCTCTCTCTCCTTGCATTCCATTTACAGTCATATGAAAAAGTTTGTGAACCCCTCTCAGCCTGCATAATAATTGACTCTCCTTTCAACAATTAAGATACCAATGGGATGTCTTTCATTTCCTAGAAACATCGGAGTACTGTGGTGTTTTCTGAACAAAGATTTTTAGTGACGCAGTATTTAGTTGTATGAAATAAAATCAAATGTGAAAAACTGGCTGTGCATAAATGTGGGTCCCCTTGTCATTGTGCTGATTTGAATGCCTGTCACGGCTCAATGCTGATTACTTGGTTGGATGAGCTCGTTAAGCCTTGAACTTCATAGACAGGAGTGTCCAATCATGAGTGGTAAAAGGTATTTAAGGTGGTCAATTGCAAGTTGTGCTTCCTTCCCTTTGACTCTCCTCTGAAGAGTGACATACAGCATGGGATCCTCAAAGCAACTCTCCAAAGATCTGAAAACAAAGATTGTTGAGTCTCCTGGTTTAGGGGAACGCTACAAAATGCCATCTCAGAGGTTTAAACTGTCAGTTTCAACTGTAAGGAATGGAATCAGGAAATGGAAGGCCACAGGCACAGTTGCTGTTAAACCAACTCAGGTCTGGCAGGCTAAGAAAAATCCAGGAGCGGCATATGCAGAGGCAGGATTGTGAGAATGGTTACAGACAACCCACAGATCACCTCAAAGACCTGCAAGAACATCTCGCTGCTGATGGTGTATCTGTACATCGTTCTACAATTCAGCGCAATTTGCACAAAGAACATCTGTATGGCAGGGTGATGAGAAAGAAGCCCTTTCTGCACTCGCGCCACAAAGTCGCTTGTTGTATGCCAATGCTCATTTAGACAAGCCAAATTCATTTTGTAACAAAGTGCTTTGGACTGATGAGACAAAAATGGAGTTATTTGGTCAGAACAAAAAGCGCTTTGCATGTTGGAAGAAGAACACCGCATTCTACGAAAAACACCTGCTACCTCCTGTCAAATTTGGTGGAGGTTCCATCATGCTGTGGGGCTGTGTGGCTAGTTCAGGGACTGGGGCCCTTGTTAAAGTCGAGGGTCGGATGAATTCAACCCAATATCAACAAACTCTTCCGGATAATGTTCAAGCATCAGTCACAAAGCTAAAGCCACACAGGGGTTTGATATTCCAACAAGACAAGGACCCAAAACACAGTTCGAAATCTACAAAGGCATTCATGCAGAGGGAGAAGTACAATGTTCTGGAATGGCCGTCACAGTCCCCTGACTTGAATATCATCGAAAATCTATGGGATGATTTGAAGCAGGCTGTCCATCAAATTGAACTGAACTGGAGAGATTTTGTATGAAGAATAGTCAGAAATACCTCCATCCAGAATCCAGACACTCATCAGAGGCTATAGGAGGACAGCGTCGAGAGGCTCAAAAGAGCAAAAGGAGGCTCAACTAAGTATTGATGTCATATCTCTGTTGGGGGGCCCACATTTATGCACCTGTCTAATTTTGTTATGATGCATATTGCATATTTTCTGTTAACCCAATAAACTTAATGTCACTGCTGAAATCCTACTGTTTCCATAAGGCATGTCAGATATTAAAAGGAAGTCGCTACTTTGAAAGCTCAGCCAATGAGAAACAAAAATCCAAAGAATTAAGAGGGGTTCCCAAACTTTTTCATATGACTGTATGACATTTTAACAAACAGCAGCCAAACCATCTGAGAGCAAAATAAGTGATAAACTGGAGATGTCGATAAACGTACAGTATATACAATATATAAAGTGAAAAAACTAGAAAGACATCTCCCTCCTGATTCTTGTACTGCATTAACTTTATATTAAAGACTTAAAAAAAGGAAGAATATGAAGTGTCCACTTTATCCAATGGTATCGTTTGTCACTCTACTATAGAGTGTACAGTCATGGACAAAACTTTTGAGAATGACCCAGGTGTTGGTTTTCACAAAGTTTGCTCCTTCAGTGTTTTCAGATCTTTGTGTCAGATGTTTCTCTGGTATACTGAAGTAGAATTATAAGCATTTGAGAAGTTTCAAAAGCTTTTATTGGCAATGACATGAAGTTTATGCACAGAGTCCATATTTGCAGTGTTGGCCCTTCTTTCTTTTTCAAGACCCTTGCAATTCACCCTAACATGCTGTCTGTCAATCAACCTCTGGGCCAAATCCTGACTGATGGCAGCCCATTTTTGCATAATCAATGATTGGATTTTGTCAGAATTGGTGGGATTTTGCCTCTTTAAGATTGACCACAAGTTCTCAATGGGATTAAGGTCTGGGGAGTTTCCTGGTCTTTGACCCCAACATTCAATGTTTTGTTCCCCGAGCCACTTAGTTATCACTTTTGCCTTATGGCCTGGTGCTCCATCATACTGGAAAAGGCATGTACTAAGAATTTCCCAAGTGGCTTAAAATTAGCAACGGAATTTCCAATCACTTTCCATATTGAAGTTCACTTGGCTGAAAATGGACTTGAACACTTTAAGATCTGGGTGGCGCAGTCATAGTGCTATTGCATTGCAGTAAGGAGACCAGGGTTTGCATCCGGGGTCCTCTCTGCATGGAGTTTGCATGTTTTCCCCATATCTGTGAGTTTCCTCCCATAGTCCAAAGACCGTTGAGTTAGGTGGATTTCATTTTTCATTTTCCACCACATATTTAAAGCCGAGTCCCAGGGGCAACAGTCTAAGCAGTGAGGCCTGAACTTCCCTTTCCCCAGCCACAATAGCCAACCCATACTGTGGGTTAAAACATTACCAGACCATCTAGGAAATATAATCCTGTTAGTGAATTCTGGGTATCCCTTGGGGTCTCTTCCCACTAGATAGTTCCTGTAAAACCTCCACAGGGAGGCATCCAGGAAGCATCTGTATCAGATGCCCTTACCACATTAATGTGGAGGGTCAGCGGCTCTAATGTGAGCCTATTCTGGATATTTGTGCTTCTCACCCTATCGCTAATGGAGAGCCCAGTCACCTTGTGGAGAATTCTCACTTCAGTCGCATGTACCCACAATGTCCTTCTCTCTTTCATTACCTAAAGCATGTGAAGGTGGGGATGTAGAACGTCTGGTAAATCGAGAGCTTCAACTTCTGACTCAACTCCTTCTTCACCACTACAGATTGGTATAGCAACTAAATAACTAAGATGTTTTTTTTTCCCTCTCAGTCATGAAGATGATCATCATGCCAGAGAGACAAGACTTTCGATGCGCCTGCCTGAATGGGCCACCTCAAATTGAGACCTCAGTGCTGGTGGGCAACACCTCATCAGCTCATTAGTTTCATTCCCCAACAGGTCTGAAACCATTGGCTGTCTGACGGTTTTGACTCTTCTGGGTGTGAGGCTCCCGAGGGCTTTTCGAAACCCCGCCCCCTTCATAATATGAACAGCATACCTATGGGTGGCTGCAGCAGAAAGGAGTCCTGTCTGTCGTCTCAGAACTGCATGAAGTTTTTACAGTGGCTGGAGTGCAAATCCTGCCTGTGGTATGGCGGGTCCACAGCTCATGTCAAAAGGGCCACTTTTAAAATAAATAATCGCCACACTCGCAGCTTAGCGAGGGGGCGTGGTTGTGTGGCTGAAGTGGTTCCTGGGGAATTCGTGATGCTGATGTGGACGTTTCTAACCTAAGTGCACAGGTGAGAAACTGTCCGCATCTGTAATTGTTCCCAGAAGCTGTCTGATTGCCACAGCTGAACCACGTCCCCATAATATACAGTAGTGCGAGGCGGCTAGTGGAATGGAAAAAAAATAAAAAGAAGGAAGAGAAAAAAAAAGAGGAAGACGGAGGTTGCAGGAGAAGAAGGAGGCAGGAGGATGCAGGGAGTGGAAAGCCGGTGCAGAGAAACAGACAGAGCAAGCAGCTGAGCAGGGAGCCTGGGTGTTTGGCCGGCACTCGAGTAGCAGTCGTAGTGGTCGCTCCCGCTGAGCATTTAGTGACACACTGCCACCAATCCCCATGATTTCCTTGCAAGTTAGAGGACCACTTGCAGGGCCGGATGCAGTTTAACGTCATACTGAGGACATCCTTTTCAGCGGAGTGTTCTGCTCCTGCTATGTTCAATGTTAGCATGGACTGAGTGTTGGGCAGGGCCGAGGGGACCAGCGGCTGTGGGGCCTCTGTTGGTGAAGAGAGATTCACTGATCTTGACTTTGCTGATGATGCTGTGATCTTCTCGGAGCAATGGAGGCTATGATCGGGGCTTTTGAGAGTGTCTGAGCTTGCGAGTGCCCTAATAAAAACCAAACGCCAGGCCTTTAATGACCTCTTAGGCTCAGCCATCAGCAGTGTGTCTGTCTGCAGAGAGTATCGACCTCATCGAGAGGTTTACTGACCTCGGCAGTGACATTCATGTATCTGGTGACTCTTTCTATGAAGTCAGTAGACGGATTGGGAGAGCATGGTGGGGTCATGAGGTTGCTGGAAAGGGGTGTGTGGTGCTCCCGATATCTGTTTAAAAGGACGAAGGTCCAAGTCTTTAGAGTCCTGGTGCTTCCTGTTTGTGAGACATGGATGCTATCTAGTGACCTGAGATTCCTTCAGTACTGTGTGTCTTCGGAGAATCCTTGGGTACCGCTGGTTTGACTTGAGTCCCAAATAAGGCACATTACATGCACCAGTTACGCCACTACGGCCATGTGGCGCACTTCCCTGAGGGTGATCCGGCCCACAGGACCCTCTTTGTTGAGGACCTGATCGGCTGGTCCAGGCCAAGGGGATGCCCACGTGGGACTGAACCATGTGTCCACCTGGAGGGTTGCCAACCAGGATCCTGAGGTGTTTCATCATGTGGTGGGTGCGGCAACACTCTGTACCAGTGCATGCTCTTCAACCTGACCTGACCTGACCTGATCATGACAATGGGAAGGACTACAATTGGCATTTTTATCAGCTCCCCGTAGCATCACCCAAGAAACCCAAAAGGGCTGCCCCTGCGGATGTTCCTATGGGTGTCCCACCAGTAGTGTGCTGCCACCGTGTGTACGGTGGGAGACTATGATTTCAAGAAACAGATGCCCTCTGTCATCCCAATCTGGCTTCCCTTCCCTTCCTAGCCAGAAACCAACTTCCATCCTGGTCGAGATGCCCGTCCCTTTAACACGGCATTCACAAGATATAAAAGTATCTCGCAAAATTATAGTTCTGTACTCAGTGATTAATCCGTTTTTAATTTATATGGTATAGTAGGTAGGATGTTGGACTTGGCACAACTTTACGCATGTTGCAGGTTCATTCCCTGCCTCTGACTCCCCGTATCACCCCAAAAGAGTTACCGGTTGTGCTCCTGAACTGTTTCGCCATGTGGTGGGTGGGGTGGCAACGTGTTGTACCAGTACAACAGACTCAGTCATGAATAAGACCCCGAGGTATTTAAACTCTCCACTTAGACCAGTTGGCTATCTCCCAGTTGCAGAGGAGAGTCCATCTTCTTTCTCCCGAGGACCTTGAGGTTATTAATTAACCATGATCTGTGCAGTTTGTGTGTGTGTGTGTTCACCCCACAATGGACTGGCGTCCTGTCCGGGGCTTGTTCCTACCTTATGCCCTTACGCTAGCTGGGATAGGCCCTGTCACCTCCCTCTGTGCCTATTCAGGACTATGCGGGTTAAATGAGGATGCCATTAAGATCGTTTCCTTCATGAATAAACAGAGGGATATTTGTAGAAGTCAGAATGGAACAAACGCCTCTGACTGCGGTGCTCAATTATGTTGACTACGGGTCATTCTCTGCCAGTGCGTCTCTAAATCTGTTTTTCCTGCATCAGCCCTTCCAGCTGGAGAGAAGCATTGCAAATCCACAATAGCATAATATGACATCTCCTGTCATTTAGCTCCTTGCCTTGAAACGGAGAGCCAAACCGTCATGGGGTTTTTGCCAGGTTTAAGAATTAAAGCAACAAAATCTGCTGCTGCTGCTCACAGTCTCCAGGCTGTTGGTATTTTCGTGTTCCTTTAATCAATCTTACATGAGATTAAATCTCAGCCTTTTGTAATCCTCACTGTCCCGAAGTGTTCTGAAGAAAACAATCTCATGAAATGTTTTGAAACAAGATGTTAAAATCTACTTTAGCTGTTTAAATACACAAGTAACATAGGCATAAAAAAACTGGAGGCATAAAACTTGAAGAAAATGAGCACATACACCAAGATAGGAGGGTGTGATGATTTTTAATATAGAGCTCAATGACTAATCATTCTTGGGTCTTTAGAGGCAGCGCATTTTGGTAATAAAGAGCATATGATGACAAAAGCTGGAATCTAGAAATTTCCGTGTCACAGTTGAAATCGCCACTCCGACTTCTCAGGAGCTCAACGTGCAAATTAAAAGGGCGGCGACAGCCCGCTGATCGGGACTCGGGTTGTGTTTCTGCGAAAGCCCCGAAAGGATTTTCAGAGGAAGTGACAGCATTAAAATTCTTTTGCTGCAGTCGAGCAGATGCACTTGCCTTCAGCGGTAACATGGCATAGCTAATTGCAAAGTTGCTGAAAACGAGGACTGTGACAGCGACGACGTTCAAATGCATTTCTTGTAAAAATGATAAGTCCGACTGGAGTTAGTCGAGTGCTGTGAGCTATAACCATGATTTGCTCCAAGGAATTAAAAAAAATTAAACACCAGAGGAACTTTAATTTTTTTTTTGCTCTTGTAGTCAAGTATTATCTTTCATTTTCTGGGCTTGTTTTTTGTTCATTTCCATTTTCTGGGAAGTTTATTTTTTTTTTTTAATTGGCCTTGAAAGCAATGAATACTTACCCACCTACAGAAGGCCAATACACAAGAAATGAAAGCTGAACTTCCCCCAATAAATACAGTTTTCAACACACACTGCGTATGGAGTGTGTACAGCGTCTTCAGAAAGTCGGCAGACCCCTTCACGTTTTGACCTTTTGTGATGTTGCAGCCTTGATAGATAGATAGATAGATAGATAGATAGATAGATAGATAGATAGATAGATAGATAGATAGA
>JANRMT010062834.1:53259638-53282765 GCA_026402145.1 Polypterus bichir lapradei
ATAGATAGATAGATAGATAGATAGATAGATAGATAGATAGATAGATACTTTATTAAGGGGAAATACACATAATCCAGCAGCAGTATACTGATACAATGGTGCAATAGAAATATTACAAGTACAGAGCAGAATTCAACAGTTGATGATATCCCATAATATGATTTGGATTTGTTTAGAGTCCTGGAGACCTCGGCCATCAAGCTACCTCCCCCTATTGGCCGTTCCACAGCTGAGTCAGTGCTGGGCCAGCCAATCGGATGAAATAACCCCTCTACCCGATGATTTCTGTGATCCTCCATCAGAGATGACTTTACCTTAGGCAGGCAAAACAACTTAGCAGGTGGGCAGTGGAACCATGTGCCACATTTGCATACCAAGAAGAGAAACAGAATAGGTGAGGGTTAGTAACAAATTAGAACAATCATATTACTTACAGTATGTTTTAGTGCTTATGACTAACAACAGAGATGCAGTCTCCACAGTTAATCAGCAGCTCTAGTTAGGGTATCCTAAAATGATGTTGTGAGTCTTCAGCCGGGATTTGAAAGCTGAGACCAAAGGGGCATCTCTTATAGTAGCAGGCAGACCAGTCCACTGTTTAGGGGTCCCCTGTAACTAAAAGCTCGACCTACCACTGTTATTTTATTAATCATTGGAATCAGAAGCAGACCGGTATCTTGACATCTACACGTGCGCTCTGGTTTGTAAGTTGTACTGATGTCCATCAAGCTCATATAGGTAAGATAGTCAGGTGTCTACAGACTTTTGGCCATTTAGTGTAGCAATGTGGGAGGACATAACCCAACCAGATGTAGAAAGCACCGACTGAGTGGACTCGGACTTGAGCCCAGAGATCTGGTGCTGCAAGGCAACAATGCTGACCAGTGTACAATATTTATTCTTATAAATTTACAGGATACAAAACCAGCAGACAGAAAAACACAAATCATTAGAATACTGCAATAATCAAATAAAAAAAAAAACTGGAAATTTCCTATCATCCAGTCATCTCAAGGAACAATGTACTGAAAGAGTCAAGAGATCTTCAAAGCAATTGTTCTTATAAACTAGGGTCTCGGCCCCAAAGTGCACCTCCAGCGTATTCTCGATGGACTCTGGAAGCAGGAACATAAATCCAGCTGCATTTTGTAGCCTTTTTTGACTTGACAGTGATTCATGAGCTGCTGACGCCAAGCATTCATCAGAATGAAAACCTGGCGATAGTTATATGAAAGGTGCCTACAAGCCTTCTGCAGCGCCCAAAGAGAGCACACAATACCCGCTTTGTCTTGCGTTGTCAACAAGGTAGAGGAGTCCAACAAATAAATGCATTGACAGTTTGCATTCAATTAAAATAATTGAATCCAGTCTGAATTTGACATTTGTTTTGTATGGACCACGTAGGAAATGTCATTTTGTTCTATCTAAACACCAAAAAGAGCCAGATAAAAGATACTAGAAGAGCAGATGTATGATTGGTGGGCCAATTCAGGGCATCCACAAGGCCATTTTCAGTATTGCATTTGATCGTGTTTGATTTAACATGAATTTTTAACCCTCTGCATTCTGGGACCCCCCCAAATGTGCACTCTGGGACCCTGAAATCAACATTAAATGTTTTTTTTTCAATTTTTTGTAATGTTTAAATAAACAGTTTATTACACAGATGTCTCATAAACTTTATGAAAGTAGTTTGTTTTCTGACTGGTGTGGCAGGCTGAGGGCAGCAGAGAAGAAATTTTAGATCACCAACTGGGCTGCCCTGTTTAATAAATTCAACCAAAATAACAAAAACGGTGCCCACTGCACAAAGAAGGAAGGCTTGTGTCAGATAAATCGCAGAGGGCTGCGTCACTGGGAACTCTTTCTACTATGATGCTTAGGTCTTTTGAGGGATGCCCTTTGTTTATGGCATCCAGGGTGGACAGGGCATGACCGACTCAGGGCAGTGTGGGGGTTAGGCATCCTTGATGATCTTCTAGTCAGAACTGTGGTGGAATGAGAAGATACGATTACTAACAGCGTCCCCTCTTGTCTCAGAGTGGTTACCTTGCTTACTTCATCAGACTGGTACACATGAGTGACACTCACTGATGTGAAAAAGGACAAAAGCAAGGCAATTTAGAAGCAGCTGTGATAAATCATCTTTCTAAATAAGAGACTTTCTCAAATACAAAGGTCAGGGGACTGTCCCCATATACAGTGCATCCGGAAAGTATTCACAGCCTTATTCCAAATTGGATTAAATTCATTTTTTCCCTCAGAATTCTACAGACAACACTCCATAATGACAATGTGAAAAAAGTTTACTTGAGTTTTTTGCAAATTTATTAAAAATTAAAAAACTAAGAAAGCACATGTACATAAGTATTCACAGCCTTTGCTCAATACTTTGTTGATGCAACTTTGGCAGCAATTCCAGCCTCAAGTCTTTCTGAATATGATGCCACAAGCTTGGCACACCTATCCTTGGCCAGTTTCGCCCATTCCTCTTTGCAGCACCTCTCAAGCTCCATCAGGTTGGATGGGAAGCGTCGGTGCACAGCCATTTTAAGATCTCTCCAGAGATGTTCAATCGGATTCAAGTCTGGGCTCTGGCTGGGCCACTCAAGGACATTCAAAGAGTTGTCCTGAAGCCACTCC
Source organism: Polypterus bichir lapradei (assembly GCA_026402145.1). Lineage (NCBI taxonomy): Eukaryota > Metazoa > Chordata > Cladistia > Polypteriformes > Polypteridae > Polypterus > Polypterus bichir. The sequence continues at coordinate 53,262,282 of JANRMT010062834.1, forward strand.
TTTGATATCTTGGCTGTGTGCTTTGGGTCGTTGTCCTGCTGAAAGATGAACCGTCGTCCCAGTCTTAGGTCAAGAGCGCTCTGGAGCAGGTTTTCATCCAGGATGTCTCTGTACATTGCTGCAGTCATCTTTCCCTTTATCCTGACTAGTCTCCCAGTTCCTGCCCCACACAGCATGATGCTGCCACCACCATGCTTCACTGTAGGGTTGATATTGGCCTGGTGATGAGCGGTGCCTGGTTTCCTCCAAACGTGACGCCTGGCATTCACACCAAAGAGTTCAATCTTTGACTCATCAGACCAGAGAATTTTGTTTTTCATGGTCTGAGAGTCCTTCAGGTGCCTTTGGGCAAACTCCAGGCGGGCTGCCATGTGCCTTTTACTAAGGAGTGGCTTCCGTCTGGCCACTCTACCATACAGGCCTGATTGATGGATTGCTGCAGAGACGGTTGTCCTTCTGGAAGGTTCTCCTCTCTCCACAGAGGATCTCTGGAGCTCTGACAGAGTGACTATCGGGTTCTGGTCACCTCCCTGACTAAGGCCCTTCTCCCCCAATCGCTCAGTTTAGATGGCCGGCCAGCTCTAGGAAGAGTCCTGGTGGTTTCAAACTTCTTCCACTTACAGATGATGGAGGCCACTGTGCTCATTGGGACCTTCAAAGCAGCAGAAATTTTCTGTAACCTTCCCCAGATTTGTGCCTTTAGACAATCCTGTCTCGGAGGTCTACAGACAATTCCTTTGACTTCATGCTTGGTTTGTGCTCTGACATGAACTGTCAACTGTGGGACCTTCTATAGACAGGTGTGTGCCTTTTCAAATCATGTCCAACCAACTGAATTTACCACAGGTGGACTCCAATGAAGCTGCAGAAACATCTCAAGGATGATCAGGGGAAACAGGATGCACCTGAGCTCAATTTGGAGCTTCATGGCAAAGGCTGTGAATACTTATGTACATGTGCTTTCTCAATTATTATATTTTTAATAAATTTGCAAAAACCTCAAGTAAACTTTTTTCACGTTGTCATTATAGGGTGTTGTGTGTAGAATTCTGAGGAAAAAAATGAATTTAATCCATTTTGGAATAAGGCTGTAACATAACAAAATGTGGGAAAAGTGATGCGCTGTGAATACTTTCCAGATGGACTGTAATGTCCGTAGGACAAAGAAACAGACATACACTTTGGTGTTGATCAAAAATAATAAATAGTATTTGACGATCGTTACATGTAAACATGGTGTTTAAATACGGACAAAATACAAAATGGAGACGGGAAGTGACTTGGCAGGAGTTGACATCGAAGCTGTATGATGGATGCGACGTCATCAAAGGCGGACCGGAAGTGAGGTGGAACTGGTAACAATGTAATCAGGAGGAGCCGGAACTGATGTCATGTGAAGAGGCCGGAAGAGACGTCATCTGGGTTTGACAGACGTGACATTTTCGCCAACCATCTTTGGAATCCATCAGCGGATATTTATTTTTCTTCTTTTTGTCTGATGGAGAGAAAGAGAGAGAGAGGCACCGTTACCGTATATTAACCCTTCGTCTCACGATATTTCACTTACCTTTGAGCTTATTGACTGCCTCCTAAGCGCATTTGTGTGACACAGAACACCTTGGCAAAAAGTCTGAATTAGTGGAAGCCGCCCTAATTCGGGGTGATCATAAGAAATGTAAGGATTTACTTCATGGGGTAGAAGTACATAATAAGCAAGAAGCAAGAATACCAAGATAGCAGAATTGGCAGATAATTTAGAATCAGTTGAATCATTATAGGTTCGGGCGATGAAATTTAGTGTTAGTCAATGCAAAGTAATACATGTAGGAAGTCAAAATGTGAAGTTTGAATACACAATGGGAGTTGTAGTCCACCTTATGAGAATAGTTAATCTAAATTTTCTTCCCAAGGGTTTGCATGGTATGTCATTCTTGTAACTCCAAGCTGCTCCCCTGTGCATGCATGCTTCATGGAGCTCAGCATCTAACATGATGCGAATAAACAGGGCCGCTCATCCTAAGGTAAGCTGTCAAGACGTCTGTAACTGAAGAACGAATGACTTAATTGCCGCTTGTTTCTTATTAACAAAGTGTGTTGTGCTTTTACCTTCTCCTTTTATTTTGTCTGTTGATAATCAGTTGTTCTTGCTATCGGGATCTAGGGATCTAGTTATTGTAGTCAGGCACCCACTTCAAGCTTCCATGGTCCCAGGTAGTTGAAGTGGGCAGTTACTTATTCTTCTGTACTCTTTGAAAATGCCACAAAAAGGGTCAAAATAAATGATATTTATGAGTGAGGCAAAGATATCTTTGAAACAAAGCATCCCAGATTATTAGTTGTTAGGTACCGATTGACTAGACAGAGGGACCAAGCTGGGAAAGATCCGCAGCAGGTTAGGGTGATAAAGGATAAAGATGGAAACGTACTCACAAGTGAGGAGAGTGTGTTGAGTAGATGGAAAAAGTACTTTGAGAGGCTGATGAATGAAGAGAATGAGAGAGAGAGAAGAGGTTGGATGATGTGGAGATAGTGAATCAGGAAGTGCAACGGATTAGCAAGGAGGAAGTAAGGACAGCTATGAAGAGGATGAAAAATGTAAAGGCCGTTGGTCCAGATGGCATACCTGTGGAAGCATGGAGGTGTTTAGGAGAGATGGCAGTGGAGGTTTTAACCAGATTGTTTAATGGAATCTTGGAAGGTGAGAGGATGCCTAAGTAGTGGAGAAGAAGTGAACTGGTGCCAAAATCTAAGAATAAGGGGGATGTGCAGGACTGTAGAAACTGCAGGGGGATAAAATTGATGAGCCACAGCATGAAGTTATGGGAAAGAGTAGTGGAAGCTCAGTTAAGAAGTGAGGTGATGATTAGTGAGCAGCAGGATGGTTTCATACCAAGAAAGAGCACCACAGATGTGATGTTTGCTCTGAGGGTGTTGATGGAGAAGTTTAGAGAAGGCCAGAAGGAGTTGCATTGCATCTTTGTGGACCTGGAGAAAGCATATTACAGGGTGCCCAAGAGTTAGCGTGTTATGTCATTCTTGTAACTTCAGGTTGCTCCCTGGTGAATGCATACTTCATCAAGCTCAGGATGTAGCATGATGTGAATAAACTGGGCTTTTTATCCTAAGGTAAGCTCTAAGGATCTCTGTTACTGTAGAATGAATGACTTAATTGGTGTATGTTTCTCATTAGCTAAGTGTTCATTTTTGTGCTTTCACTTCACCTGTAGCCCTCTTTGTTTCTATCTAGTTTCATTTGCTCACAGGAACTAGTTCTTATAGTCAGGCACCTACATCAAGCTTTCCTGAGCCTAGTTAGGGGAAGCAGGCAGTTACATGCACTTCTGATCATTGCACAGTGTCTGAAAATGTCATAAAAGGAATCAAAATATTAACATAAGTTTTATGAGTGATTGAAGAATATCCTTGAGAGAGAGAGAGAAAATGTAGTTAAGATAAAGTGAATGTTGCTTAACAAAAGACTGAGGCTGCAACCAAACCAAGAAAAGCAAAGCAACTTGAAAATAATTGCCTGATAAACTACAATCATTCCTTGCAATTTGTAGTGGTTAGGGGAGTGAGACCTCCGTAAATATAAAAACCTGTGAATATGCTGGACCCATGAATCCCCATAATGCCTAAACCAGCGTTTCTCAACCTTTAAGTATTTGCGACCCGAGTTTTCATAACAGTTTTAATCACGCCCCCCTAATGTTTTTTGAAAGGAGCCCACTAATACCAATTTGTTCCTTTTTAATTAATGATATATCATAGATGCATATTTTATTATACCTACTTAACTTTAATCGACATTTATCTAACTCTATATTTATTTTTCTAGTATCAGAATGTAGTTTAAGTTCATTTGTTTTGGTTTCAATAGATGTATTTTTCAAATTTTCGATACTTGTTTTCTTTTTTTTCACATCTTCGCGGCCCCCTTTTTGTTACTTCATGCCCCCCTAGGGGGGTCTGCCCCACTGTTTGAGAACCACTGGCCTAAAATATGATGCAAAAAGTTATGAGAAATGTGACACAGAACAATCACTTCACAAGCAAATGAGGTGCGTGAGGTTGATTGCCAAGACAAAGATGTGTGGAGCTCTCAGGCAAAATGTGTGCTTCCAAAGCTCTTTAGTGAGCTGTAACCTTGAACAAAATGAACTTATTATAATAAATTTGTGTGTATTGTAAAAATGATCAGACCCGACACACTTAAAAAGATTTGGGGCAACCACCCATATAATATCCCTGGCTGCAATGGTTTAGGTTTTCAGACAAGTGATTGGTTTCGAGTCCAGGCATGAACCGACTAAGGTTTAGAAAGATGGCCATTTCAAGTGATTATCCAGGAAGTGACACAAGGGAACTGGAAGTGGCCTCAAGTGGCGTCATCTTAGGGGCCGGGCTGGAACCGGAAGTGACCATTTTCTGGGCTCCGGAACTGGAAGTGACGTCTTCAATATTGAGTCAGATAGGTTTTCTTGCGGCTGGTTGGTAGAGCCAACAGGACAAGGTTTAGTGCACCCTGCCACCCCCTGGCCTGACGTGGAATTACTTTCGCTTGGTCCATACAAGGTCCTCCTACTCGCACGTGTGTGACAGTACATTCATGGCAACAGATAATTAAAAAAGTTAATATTACATTATATTTTATGCATTTATGACTGACTAGTTCTTTTTAGTTTTCTTTATATTTCTATTAAATGTGTGCTGTAGCGGCCTAAAGGTGTTTAGGTTCTCATTTTCCTAAAATGGTGATTTAATTTTATTTAATTTTAACCTCAAGAACACACCCAGCCTAGACTCTGTTCACAAAGTCACAACAAAGACACGTAAATGACAGTTCTATCAGATAGAACAAGAATATATTGAATAAATAATGAAGGAAGGACAAACAGATATCGCATACACAGAAACTCACCCATAAACCCCAATGGTACCCTGCCGAACTTTATGAAAATCAAATTAGCTCCTGTTCCTTTAGGGGCAATAGCTCCCTAGTTGGAATAAGTTCTTTTGTAATTGTGGCATTTTAAGTAACCGAAAACTATATAGATATGATATTAAAAGGCGCTATCCCTCCCATAGCGATACAGCGGTAAAAATCACATAAGAGAAAATAACTTAGCTTTTTTTAATGACGATTTACGCGGCATTACAGACGAAGAAATCCATAGCAAAACAATTACCCAGGTGGGAACTCAGTGTATACAGTCTGCCATTTTTCATTGCTGCGCTGGAAGGCTTTTCAGGACGGATGACAATATCACCCATCTGTCCATCGGCTTCAAAGTATTTGGCTGCTGTCCAAGCCTTTTATATTGGTTCCTCCATGTGCAGGCCCCCACGTCGGCAAATAGGCCATTTCCAAACAAGGAAAGAAGATTTTGTGCTGACTTTTAACAGAGGACAAAATAATATACACTTCTCTTTAGACTATACATTCCTCCAGCTGTCTATGTCTATCTTGTCCTATGCTTGGCCCAGCAATTCTAAATGCTGAGAGCCCCTGTGTGCTAATTTTGGCCTGGCCTGTAAATGTGAGTGGATTTATAAAATATTTTTTGTACAGAGCACAGTGACATTAAACTTATATTCTGATTACAGCTCCCGTTTTATTAGCAACATTTATAGAAGTGCTTCAGTTATGGTAACTACTCACCACACCAGGGACTGGCGCCATGTTCTAATGCCTTCACTTCTCCTTCCACTGCAGAACGGAGGATTGATAGCCACTCCATTGCTGGTGTTACATCCATTGGACCCACCTCTTCTGCCACAAGTCCACATAACCCGGGAACCGAGCGAGCATCTTGTTTTCAGTGAACTGAGCGTTTGAGAAGACATCTCTGCAATTATTGTGGAATTTTTGTTTTTCTAAAACCAGGGTGTTGCCCGAACTCTTTATCTAATGTTGGTTCCCACTTTTATAATTATGCTCTGTTTTATCTCAATTACAAATATATTAATATCTGTTAGTCAATGATGGCCTGTTTTTACTTGCCTGGACAGCTCTTTAGACCTCATATTGAGAGTTCACAGTGACAGTTTCTAAATGCAAATTCCACACTTGGAATCAACTCCAGACCTTCAACCTGCTTAATTGTTAATGGAATAATAAGGTACCTGCTCACCCCTGGCTATGGGACAGCCTGTCAGTCAAATGTCCAAATACTTTTGAGTCCCTGGAAATGAGGGGTCCATGTATAGAATTGGCAGTCATTCTTAAATGGCTCATATGATATTTTTAGTAAACCCCTTAAATTAAAGCATAATGTCTACACTTCAAACACATCTTGATTGCTTCATTTCAAATCCATTGTGCCAAAATTGTGCCACTGTCCAAATGCTTATGGACCTGACTGAGTGAAATCATATTGTAAGTCCCTAAAGATCAATTCATCATTCATTAATCATCATTTTTTATTTCTATAGCCCATTTTTATATACAGGTACAGTGTCCATTTTCCTGTTTTCCAGTCATCAAACATCAGTATTACCCCGTATCATGTATCAGCAGCCACTCATCACACATCACCGATCACTTATCGTTCATCACACCGTCACTCATCAGTACTGTTTTTTCTCATCAGCCATCATTTGTCACTTTTCATTTTTTATCCAAATGGTTGCTTTGGTCCACACCAGAGTGCAACTGGTGTCTTCACATCTACCTAAGCAAACGAGACTGCAGAGGGAAATTGATCCAGAGTTCAACAAGAAAACGGGGATACAGTTGGAAACTTAAGGGGACATTCTGCATAAATAACAGAAAGCTTTCTTCCTGCAGAGAACCATGGAAAAAATGATCCAGTAGTGAAGAAACAGTAGGGCATTAGGGGTTTTCAAACTTGACGTGATATTATTTGGTAAGCTTGAGGTGGACAGGATTGGCAAGGCTTTGTTGTGCTGAATGGCCTGTTTTCATTAAAAACTTTCTAACATTCTCATATTCAAAACAGCCCTCACAATAAAAAAGATGTAATAAGCCAGTATTACGTAAATCATCAACATGTTTTGAGAAGAAGTCTCTTTATCCGGGCGTATACCTGACTACTCTGGCAAGTCAGAGCTGCCAATTTGAAAATCTTTGGCATAGAGATAGATAGATAGATAGATAGATAGATAGATAGATAGATAGATAGATAGATAGATAGATAGATAGATAGATAGATAGATAGATACTTTATTAATCCCAAGGGGAAATTCACCTACTCCAGCAGCAGTATACTGATAAAGAACAATATTAAATTAAAGAATGATAACAATACAGGTATAACAGACAATAACTTTGTATAATGTTAACGTTTACCCCCCCCGGGGTGGAACTGAAGAGTCGCATAGTGTGGGGTCTCCTCAGTCTGTCAGTGGAGCAGGACGGTGACAGCAGTCTGTCGCTGAAGCTGCTCCTCTGTCTGGAGATGATCCCATTCAGTGGATGCAGTGGATTCTCCATGATTGACAGGAGCCTGCTCAGCGCCCGTCGCTCTGCCACAGATGTCAAACTGTCCAGCTCCGTGCCTACAATAGAGCCTGCCTTCCTCACCGGTTTGTCCAGGCGTGAGGTGTCCCTCTTCTTTATGCTGCCTCCCAAGTACACCACCTCATAGAAGAGGTCGCTCGCCACAACCGTCTGATAGAATATCTGCAGCATCTTATTGCAGATGTTGAAGGACGCCAGCCTTCTAAGGAAGTATAGTCGGCTCTGTCCTCTCTTACCCAGAGCATCAGTATTGGCAGTCCAGTCCAGTTTATCATCCAGCTGCACTCCCAGGTATTTATAGGTCTGCACCCTCTGCACAGTCTCCTCTGATGATCACGGGGTCCATGAGGGGCCTGGCCCTCCTAAAATCCACCACCAGCTCCTTGGTCCTGCTGGTGTTCAGGTGTAGGTGGTTTGAGTCGCACCATTTAACAAAGTCCTTGATTAGGTTCCTATACTCCTCCTCCTGCCCACTCCTGATGCAGCCCACGATAGCAGTGTCATTAGCGAACTTTTTCACGTGGCAGGACTCCAAGTTGTATTGGAAGTCTGATGTATGTTGGCTGAACAGGACTGGAGAAAGTACAGTCCCCTGCGGCGCTCCTGTGCTGCTGACCACAATGTCAGACTTGCATTTCCCGAGACGCACATACTGAGGTCTGTGTGTGTGTGATGCGTAGTAGCAAATAGACAGACTATTGCAATCCTTCTGGTGTCTTTTAGGTTCCTTTTTAAAGAGCCAGCCTGCTCAATCATCTTCCCAGCAGCCCCTGTGACCCCTGAATCCGTCCAATAGTGTTATATTGGCGGGGCTGCTGGGAGATGTACAATATTTTAAGTAGCGCTGCTACAAATTGTGGTGTTATGGGTCCACAGCTCTCTCTCAGCAAAAGCCAGTTGTTTTTAAATAAATAATCACTGAGCTCACGGCTTAGCGAGGGGGAGTGGTGGCTGTAGCGGATCTCAGGGCGATCTGCGGTGTGGGTGTTTCTCACCTAGTGCACAGGTGAGGGACTGCCCACATCGGTGATTGTCCCTGAGGCTGCTAATGTGTTGCAGCTGCTATGGCCTCCCTCAATATATAGAAATGCGAGTCGGCTAGGAGAAGAACAAACGAGAAAAGAGAAGGAAACGGAGGTTGCTGGAGAAAGCAGGAGAGTGAGCGAGTGATAGATAGAGAGAGAGAGAGAGAGCCGGTGCGGGTGAGTGAGTGAGTGAGTGAGTGATAGAGAGAGAGAGAGAGAGAGCTGGTGCGGGTGAGCGAGTGAGTGAGTGTTAGAGAGAGAGAGAGAGAGAGAGCAGGTGTGGGTGAGCGAGTGAGTGAGTGATAGAAAGAGAGAAAGAGAGAGCCAGTGCTGGTGAGTGAGTGAGTGAGTGATAGAGAGAGAGAGAGAGAGAGAGACGGTGCAGGTGAACGAGTGAGTGAGTGATAGAGAGAGAGAGAGAGAGAGAGCCGGTGCGGGTGAGCGAGAGAGTGAGTGATAGAGAGAGAGAGAGAGAGAGAGAGATGGTGCGGGTGAGCAAGTGAGTGAGTGATACAGAGAGAGAGAGAGAGAGAGCCGGTGCAGGTGAGCAAGTGAGTGAGTGATAGAGAGAGAGAGAGAGAGCTGGTGTAGGTGAGCGAGCGAGCGCTCACAGGTAGCTGTGTGGAAGCCTGGATGTTTGGCCTACACCCGGGTGGGAGTCGTAGTAGTGTTCACTCCTGCTGAGTGAACGAGTAGCGGGAGTGACCAATGAAGGGCGACTGGCTGCGTAAGACCGGGAAGGCAGCGGGAGTCGGGAGATTTGGTGGTGGATCTCTCAGCGTGTGCGTCCTGGCCGTTGGGTGAGAACCAAGTCTCGGGCCTGGGATGAGTGCCAGACCGAAGCCAGGTAATCGGAGGCATCCAGACCCGTGTGTTTAATGAATGAAGGATGGCTGCAGAGAGAACGTCTCGCCTGTTGCACAGCCCAAACAGGAGAAGCAGGTGAGAAGTGTAGAAGAAGCACCGGGCTTATTGATTTTAAGGACTGCTTCCTGCATTGCGTTTTAACCTCGGATTTTTAAAGGATTGTTTCTATTTTGATTTTTAACCTCCACCTTTTTCACTTCTGTTTTATTGAATTATTTGTTTATCGAATTTTTGAACCACTGCACTATACTTTGAACACTGTTTTGATGACTATATTAATAAAAGCACTTTGCACTTTTTACATCATCCCCTTGCTATGGTGTTGCCTCACTGTCTGGCTCATCTCAGTTATAACTATCGATGGTGTTGGGTTCAAGGGCTCCCGAACAGCAGATGGGAGCATGGAGCTGAACCCGCATCGTCACACACATTAACAGATTATGAATGGAACCCTGGCTTTGTTCATGGTGAGGCGACAGCACTAACCACTGTGCCAGCTTTCTATACCTTCATTAACATGTGTATCTGTTATTTTTTTATTTCTTGTCATTCTCATTCAGGTCCTGAGTTTTTCCATTATATTAATACCTTCCTTCATGACTTTAAATAGCTCATCACCCCTGATAAGACATCAAATCCAGATATGCTTTCTTCTCATTGTCACTTTGATTAGCCTTTTCCTCTCTGCTGCGTGTACAAGAACAGCTCATTTCTTGCTATTTTCAAGAATGTGCGGCAAATTTCAGGCCCACAAGAGATAAACAATATGGGGTCAAAAAAGCACTCAGAGCTTGAAAAAATAAATGCAAGTGTAAAGATAATAAAATTGGAGGAGTTTTATACCCAGCAATGATACTCTGAAGTGCTTGTAGTGTAGCTGGATGTGAGTAGCATTAGGAGGCAAAATTGACGAGCTAGAATGTGTAGCATTGTACAAAAAAGTAATAGGCACATCACAATTGTTGATAATGGGAGAAAATGGAGTCAAATTCTCCCTGAAAGGGACAGCTGCATGAGAAAGAGGAGAAAGAAGTTGAAGGTGAGTTATAGCAAAGTGTAAGTCATTCCGAGAGGATAGGATTTGTGGATCTGATGAGCAAGATCAATGTCCCTGGAGACCGGGAGAGCTCCACTCAACGCATTGCATATAATAATAATAATAATAATAAGTTTTATTTATGTCAAGGACACTTTACAATTCAATTAACACACATTAACAAGACAGTAGAAATTACATACACGATAAAGAATAATACCCAATGAAAAGAAGTGTTTTTAACAGATGTATGAAATTAATAATGGATTTTTCCTTGTGAAAGCTGAGAGGGAGAGAATTCCAAATTTTAGGGGCTATCACTCTGGACTCTGGGGTCCAGCGGCTGTGGGGAATCTGTTGGTGAAGAAAGATCCACGGATCTTGACTTTGCTGACGATGCTGTGATCTTCGCAGAGTCAATGGAGGACTCTGATCGGGACGCTCGAGAGACTGAGTGAGGAGTCTAAGTGTCCTGATAAAAACCAAAGATCCAGGCCTTTAATGACCTCTTGGGCACGGCCATCAGCAGTGTGTCTGTCTGCGGAGAGAGTGTCGACCTCATCGAGAGGTTTACTGACCTCGGCTGTGACATTCTTGTGTCTCTGGTGACTCTTCCTATGAAGTCAGTAGAAGGATTCGGAGAGCATGGGAGGTCATGAAGTTGCTGGAAATGGGTGTGTGGCGCTCCTGATATCTGCAAAAGGATGAAGGTCCAAGTCTTTAGAGTCCTGGTGCTTCCTGTCTTGCTATATAGTTGCGAGGCATGGACGCTATCCAGTGACCTAAGACGAAGACTGGACTCCTTTGGTAATGTGTCCCTCCGGAAAATCTTTGGGTACCGTTGGTTTGACTTTGTGTTGCTCATGGAGTCCTGAATGAGACACATGACCTGCATTGTGAGGGAACGTCAGTTACGGCACTACGGCCTTGTGGCTCGTTTCTCCAAGGGTGATCCGGCTCATAACACCCTCATTGTTGGGGACCCAAGTAGCTGGACCAGGCCGAGGGGTCGCCCACATAATACCTGGCTGTGGCAGATAGAGGGTCATTTCCGGAAGGGTAGAACTGGACCACGTGTCTGCCTGGGGGGTTGCCAACTAGGATCCGAGTTGTTTTGCCATTTAGTGGGTGCTGCAATGCACTGTACCAGTGCATGCTCCCCAACTTGACTTGATTCTGAAAGCTCTGCCACCCATAGTTACTAACCTGTATTTGGGTACAGTGAGTAAATGAGCGTCCGATGATCTTACGCACATGCAGGAGTGTAAGGTAGCAGCAGCTCAGACAGATAATGAGGGGCTAAACCATGAAGGGCTTTAAAGGTAAGAAGAATAATTTGATATTTGATTCTTGAAGAAACTGGTAACCAATGTAAATCATAGAGGACAGGAGTGATGTGAGCAGATTTTTTAGTGTGTGTAAGTAATCTGAACATATTGTAATCTATTGATATATTTAGTCGGGAGGCCATAAAACAAAGCACTGCAATAGTCTGGGCGGGTAGTGATGAAAGCGTGAATGAGTGTCTCAGTATCTTTCACACTGAGAAAGCAATGCAGATGAGCAATGTGGCAAAGATGAAAAAAGGTTGTCTGTACTATTGAGCTAATGTGTGATTGAAATGTAAGAAGCTGATCAAAGATGACACCCAAATTACAGACTGATGCTGAGGGTTCAACCAGGATCCCATCAATGTCAATTTTTATCCCACGAAGGGTAGAGAGGACAGATTTGGTACCAACTAATATGATTTCTGTTTTATCAGGACTGAGTTGTAAAAAATTATCTGTCATCCAATGATTGATTTCCCAAATGCAGTCAGTCAGTGCAACAGGTGAAGATGTTGCAGTTGCATCAACACTTACATAAAGTTGTGTGTCATCGGCATAGCAGTGGAAGCTCAGGCCACTGCTCAGAACCATTGGTGATAAAGTGATAAATATTTAGGGTGTGTGGCACAGTAGTGCAGTGAGTAGCAGTGGGGTTCGCTTCCCGGGTCCTCCATGTGTGGAGTTTGCATGTGGGTTTCCTCCGGGTGCTCCGGTTTCCTCCCACAGTCCAAAGACATGCAGGTTAGGTGCATTGGCGATTCTAAATTGTCCCTAGTGTGTGCTTGGTGTGTGTATGTGTGTGTGTGCCCTGCGGTGGGCTGGCGCCATGCCCGGGGTTTGTTTCCTGCCTTGCACCCTGTGTTGGCTGGGATTGGCTCCAGCAGACCTCCGTGACCCTATAGTTAGGATATAGCAGGTTGGATTATGGATGGATGGATGGAATTAGGGTGTTTCAGTCTAAAATGGGGGGGTTGACCTTTCCTCCACTCTAAGCCCCTCTTAGTATTTTCAGATAGGATGAGGGGGGCATGGTAGTGCTGGGGTTAACACCATTGCCTCACAACTTCTGGGTTCAAATACAGACTTGAGCACTTTCTGAGTGGAATGTTGCACATTGTCCTGGAGTTTATGTGGACGTTTCCCTCGGTAATCTTGTGAGGGACACGTTCAAGTGGAGGAAATCTTCAGGCACGGAAAGGAATTTATAATTTGCCTCCAGACCATGGGTCGGCAGTGTCTCTATCCCCTTCTCCCCTTTTACCCTCAGAGTGGATGATTACCAGCTAGAAGAACTTGTACATCTCTTCTTCAGACCTACCAAATAATAATAATAATTCTTTACATTTATATAGCGCTTTTCTCACTACTCAAAGCGCTCAGCAATTGCAGGTTAAGGGCCTCGCTCAAGGGCCCAACAGAGCAGAGTCCCTTTTGGCATTTACGGGATTTGAACTAGCAACCTTCCGATTGCCAGTGCAGATCTCTATCCTCAGAGCCACCACTCCGCCACTCACTTCTCTTCAGTGTCCTCCACAACGTTTGGAACAAAGACAAATTTTATCCTTGATTTCCCCCTCAACTCCACAACTCAAGAATACAAATCAAACAATTCAGATGTGGTTCAAGTGCACATTGCAGACTTTTATTAAAGGGTATTAGCACTGATGTGGCTATGGTGGTCCACCCCCAGGGGACACATTTCAGGGGTGGCACCATAATATTTGGGACACAGCAATGGCAGGACTATTAAAGCTGTCATATTTAGGACTTCAGGCATAGTAGTCGACGGCTAAGTTTTGATAGACCACACTTGGTAGGATTTCCAGTGGCAGGTGTCATGTCACTATGACTACCGGGAGCAGGAAATGGGACATTTTATCTGGATGTCTCTATCCAGCTCTATCCTGGGTCTGCTGCTCTTTTCGATCTACATGCTTCAGTTAGGTCAGATTATCTTGGGGCATAACGTGAGCTACCACAACTATGCTGATGACACACAACTGTATTTATCAACAGCACCTGATGACCCCGACTCTGTTGTTTCACTAACACAATGTTCTACTTATGTTTATGAATGGATGCTGAGTAATTTTTTCAAGCTAAATAAAGAGAAAACTGAAATTTTAGTGATTGGCAATAATGGATATAATGAGGTTATGAGAAATAAACTTGATGCGTTAAGATTAAAAGTCAAGTCGTAGGTAAAGAATTTAGGGGTAACTACTGACTCTGACCTGAATTTTAAATCACATATTAATCAGATCACTAGGACAGCATTTTTTCACTTAAGAAATATAGCAAAAGTTAAACCTCTTATATCATTGAAAGATGCTGAGAAATTAGTTCACGCGTTTGTTTTCAGGCGACTAGATTACTGTAACGCACTCCTCTCAGGACTACCCAAAAAAGACATCAATCGATTGCAATTAGTGCAGAATGGAGCTACTAGAATTCTAACTAGGAAAAGAAAATCTGAGCACATCCCTCCAGTTTTGATGTCACTACACTGGTTACCTGTGCCATTCAGAATTGACTTTAAAATTCTGCTGATGGTTTACAAAGCCTTAAATAATCTCACTTCATCTTATATCTCAGATTGTCTTACACTTTATATTCCAGATTGTAACCTTAGATCTTCAAATGAGTGTCTGCTTAGAATTCCAAGAGCTAAACTTAAAAGAAGTGGTGAGGCGGGCGGCCTTCTGCTGTTATGCACCTCAAATCTGGAATAGCCTGCCAATAGGAATTCACCAGGCTGATACGGTGGAGCACTTTAAAAAAACTGCTAAAAACTCGTTACTTTAACATGGCTTTCTCATAACTTCATTTTAGTTTAATCCTGATGCTCTGTATATTCAATTAATTATAATTACTATTCATGTTGGCTCCAAAATCTGTACTAACCCCTACTCTCTCTACTGTTCTTTTTACGGTTTTCTGTGGTGGCGACCTGCACCACCACCACCACCTGATCAAAGCACCGTGATGTCCCTACATTGATGAATTAAAGGCCAGAAGTCCACGTGACTAGATCATCATCAGGTTCTTCCATGAGAACCCTGAATACAATGAGGACTGATCATTTATGTTAGGTAGAATGCCTAGAGGGGCTGGTCAGGTGGTCTCATGGCCTGGACCCCCTGCAGATTTTATTTTTTCTCCAGCCGTCTGGAGTTTTTTTTTGTTTTTTCTGTCCTCCTTGGCCATCAAACCTTACTTTTATTCTATGTTAATTAGTGTTCTCTTATTTTAATTCTTACTTTGTCTCTTTTCTCTTTCTTCATCATGTAAAGCACTTTGAGCTCCATTATTTGTATGAAAATGTGCTATAGAAATAAATGTTGCTGTTGTTGTCGGAAACCTTTTTTTTAAGAAAGACCACTAATTGAGAAGGAGGGGGAGAGAGAGAAAGGAAGCAGCAAAGTAAAGGGCCTGGCTATCTAAGCCTAGGAAGACAGAGGAGGTGAACTTCACATAGAGACGTCAGGTATTTGTAGGGTGGACACCCAGGAGAAAATAAACGGTGAGGTGAATACCCGAGAAGATGTGTGGGTTTCCATATATGGTCCAATGGTTCTCCAGGTGATCCCATTGGCGAGTTGGACTCGCTCTTAAATTCCTCAGGATAACGAGAAATCAGCCATATACATCTGTTGACTGTTTTTATTTCCACATCATTCAGTGAGAACTTTGAGACAGGATTTGTATTTAATCATTCCCTGCTCTTTTTTTGTTGTACTATTTGAAATATTTGTACCTCTTGAAATTTGTATTCATACCGGGGATAAAGTATTTCATCGGGGTTAGGGACGTCCGTGGGAAATGGGATCACTAAACACGCACCCTATCACCTTTTTATGTGCATACTGTTTTCTTGATCACAATACACTTACAGATTTAATGAATTTCACCCATCATCAGTTTTTCTTTTTGAGTATTGGCAGGAATGGGAAGGGGGAAGAGGGGTCAAGGACCGAATATTTGAATGCTCGTATATAATCTTTTAAACCTTTTAGGGGCAGTGAAGCGTATCTATCCTACTTTTTATAAGGCGATTGTTACAAGGTGGTTGGGGATGACCCTGGAGAGAAGCGAGTTGACGGTGCACCTGGGGCAGGGTCCCTGCTGTGAGGGACACGAGCCGATTAAAGGGATAAGATCTGTTGGAGGATGGCTCCATGTTCTGAACGTGAAGGTATAGCAGAGGAGACATCAGGTTTTTGGAAGGAGACATGAGAGGCTCATGGTCATTTTTAGGGTATGATCCTGACTGTGATTTAAACCTTAAAAGTTTATGTTTTTGGATTATTTATTTATTAGTATTTTAACCTTCACTTTTAGCATTGTTTTTATTAGATTATTTATTAAAGAGTTGACTGCGCTGATTTTTTGTTTGGAATACTAAAAAGTGCTGTGAACTTAGGCTCCTTCCTCTTGTAGTGATGTATCCTCATTTGTCTGGCACATCCTCGGGCACAACTTTAGATATCCCGGGTTTCAGAGGAGTATTCCAGTTATAGACTCTCAGGCCATAACCGTGCCCTGCTTGTAGTAAAGGTCTGACTGTGACCAAAAGTAGCTTTGACAGACAATAGAAAGTTGGCAGATGTTAAAAAAAATAAAATGGAAGGTTACATTACAAACTTCTTCTTCTTCTTTTTTAGGCTGCTCCTATTAGGGGTCACCACAGTGGATCATCTGTTTCCATATCTTTCTGTCCTCTACATCTTGTTCTGTCACCCCCATCACCTGCATGTCCTCTCTCACCACATCCACAAACCTCCTCTTAGGCCTCGCTCTTCTCCTCTTGATTCACAGCTCTATCCTTAGCATCCTTCTCCCAATATACCCAGCATCTCTCCTCTGCACATGTCCAAACCAACACAATATTGTCTCTCTGACTTTGTCTCCCAACCGTCAAACCTGAGCAGACCCTCTAATGTCCTCATTTCTAAGAAGATTTTATTACAAACAATTGTTTAAAAGAACACACAGATTAATTTGTAAAATTTACAGTGACATAAAAATATCTTAAAAAATATAAATCAAAAAGAAACACACAAGTGTTATACTCTACATACAAAAGAAGGAAAATCAGAACAAAAAATGGTGTCAATGTAACGGTCTAAAACCTAATTAAGATTCACACCGCCTGATGACGGTGATTTATTTCTTTTTTCGGTGGGGATCCCAGGACTGCACCCAGCTACCCAGCCATGGCCTGACTCACACGCACACCCTCACAGAGACAAAAACCAAATGGAATTAAAACTGAAATTCACAAATCTATTACAGCGGTCCCTCCTCGATTGCAGGGGTTGCGTTCCAGAACCCCTCGTGAAAGGTGAAAATCTGTGAAGTAAAAGCCATATGTTTATATGGTTATCTTTATATATTTATTACGGAGCTGGACAGTTTCACATCTTTGGCAGAGCGACGGGCGCTGAGCAGGCTCCTGTCAATCATGGAGAATCCACTGCATCCACTGAACAGGATCATCTCCAGACAGAGGAGCAGCTTCAGCGACAGACTGCTGTCACCGTCCTGCTCCACTGACAGACTGAGGAGACCCCACACTATGTGACTCGGGGGGGTAAACGTTAACATAATACAGTTTATTTTTGTATAGCCCAAAATCACACAGGAAGTGCCACAATGGGCTTTAACAGGCCCTGCCTCTTGACAACCCCCCAGCCTTGACTCTCTAAGAAGACAAGGAAAAACTCCCAAAAAAACCTTGTAGGGAAAAATGGAAGAAACCTCGGGAAAGGCAGTTCAAAGAGAGACCCCTTTCCAGGTAGGTTGGGCGTGCAGTGGGTGTCAAAAGAAGGGGTTCAATACAATACAATACACAGAACAGAACAAATCCTTAATAAAGCATAATAATAAAAATTTTTGAAGTACAGAGCAGAATTTAACAGTAGATGATATCATATAATAAGATTTTGATATTTTTAGAGTGCTGGAGACCTCATCCGTCAAGCTGCCTCCCCATTTGGCCATTCCACAGCTGAAACGTTGCTCGGCCAGCCAATCCGATGAAAGGGCCCCTCTTTCCCATGATTCCTGTGATCCTCCACCAGGGATGACTTTACCATAGGCAGGCAAACAACTTGGCAGGTGGGCCGTGGCACCAATTGCCACATTTGAGTACCGAGAACAGAAACAGAATAGGTGAGGGTTAGTATTCAATTATACTTATCATGTTACTTATGTTTTAGTGCTAATGACTAACAACAGAGATGCAGTCTGTACAGTTAATCAGCAGCTCTAGTCAGGATATGCTAAACTGAAGTAGTAAGTCTTCAGCCGGGATTTAAAGGCTGGGACCGAAGGGGCATCTCTTGTAGAAGCAGGAAGACCATTCCACAGTTTAGGGGCCCTGTAACTAAAAGCTCGACCTCCCACTGTTATTTTATTAATCCTTGGAATCATAAGCAGACCGGCATCTTGAGATCTTAATGTGCGCTCAGGTTTGTAAGTCATGATAAGTTCAGACAAGTAAGCCGGACCTTGGCCATTTAATGCTTTATATGTTAAAAGGAGGATTTTGAAATCTGCCCTAAACTTAACTGGGAGCCAGTGTAAGGATTTAAGAACTGGAGTTATGTGTTCATATTTTCTTGTTCTTGTAATAATTCTTGCAGCCGCATTTTGGATTAACTGGAGGCTGTATAAAGAACAGTTTGAACAGCCAGTGAACACCGCATTACAGTAGTCAATCCTACTAGAGATAAATGCATGAATTAATTTCTCACAATCCTGTTTATTTAGAAAGCGCCTTAATTTCCTAACATTTTTAAGATGGAAGAAACATGTTTTGGACAACTTTGTAATATGTGCTTTAAATGACATGCTAGAATCAAAGATAACTCCTAGATTGCGGGCTGATTCAGTAAAATTAATTGGGATTCCAACTGAGTTAAATGTCGACAAAATATTGCTGTGATCAGCGTCATTCCCTCCAACAATTAACATCTCTGTTTTATCTGTATTTAAAGACAAGTAGTTCTCATTCATCCATTCCTTTAATTCACTAACACAACTAATTAAAGACAACATCGGAGAAACTTCATTTGATTTAAATGAAAGGTATAACTGGGTGTCATCTGCATACGAGTGAAAATTAACATTATGTTTCCTAATGAGAGATCCCAGTGGAAGCATGTAAAGTGAAAACAGTAAAGGTCCCAGTACTGAGCCCTGTGGGACACCATATTGAACTTCTGTGTATAATGATGGAGTACTGTCAGCACATTTCTGTACATATTGGAATCGATTTGATGAATAAGAACTGAACCAAGCGAGCACGTGGCCTGTAAGACCAACATCATTTTCTAGCCTGTGTAGTAAAATAGAATGGTCAATGGTGTCAAATGCTGCACTTAAGTCTAATAACATAATAACAGTGGAGTTTCCTTCATCAGAGGATATCAGAATGTCATTTACAACCCGTGTTAGTGCAGTTTCTGTACTATGACCAGTGCGAAAACCAGACTGGAATTTCTCAAATAAATTGTAATGCATAAGGTGTGACTGAAGCTGACTGGCGACTACTTTTTCTAGTATTTTAGAGAGAAATGGTAAATTTGAAATAGGCCTATAATTATTTAGTATGTGTGGGTCTAGGTCTGACTTTTTAAGTAAAGGTTTAATGACTGACACTTTTAGTGCATCAGGTACTGTGCCACGCAGTAATGAACTATTGATAACGGTTAGAATAGGTGCTGCAAGAACATCCATTGCATTTTTTACTAGTTTTGTTGGCACTGGATCTAGGGAACAAGTAGAGGGCTTCATTTTAGTAATTAAAGTTAAGACTTCCTGCTCAGTTACAGGATTAAAATTACTAAAGTGCTGAATGCAATGTGCAGCAGGGTCTGCTAAGCTAGTATTTGGTTTGTACTGTGAAGCTGAGATCTGGGATCTTATATTTTTTATTTTCTCATTGAAGAAGTTCATAAAGTCTGTACTGCTAATATCTGTTGGTATTTTGCACTGTTGATCTGAATTGCCATTTGTTAATTTAGCCACTGTTCTAAACAGTACCTGAGGATTTTTATTATTGCTATCTATTAATGTAGAATAGTATTCTGAGCGAGCTTTAAAGAGGGCTTTTTTATATTTATTAACACTCTCTGTCCATGCAATTTGAAAGACATGTAGCTTTGTTGTTCTCCATCTACGCTCCAGTTTTCGACACTCTAATTTAAGAGCTCGAGTATTTTCATTAAACCAGGGAGAGTTTCTATGCGCTTTGATCACTTTTGTTTTAAGGGGAGCCACTGTGTCCAAAGCATCTCTCAAGGTCACATTATAATGTTATTGTTAATACAAAGTTATTGTCTGTTATACCCACCTGGCACTCTCCACCTTGCATTTTTTCACTTGCACTGCTTTTTTTTTTGTTATCATTCTTTAATTAGTATTGTTTCTTATCAGTATGCTGCTGCTGAAGTATGTGAATTTCCCCTTGGGATTAATAAAGTATCTATCTATCTATCTATCTATCTATCTATCTATCTATCTATCTATCTATCTATCTATCTATCTATCTATCTATCTATCTATTATATAGTGTCTCTCACATATCTATCTATCTATCTATCTATCTATCTATCTATCTATCTATCTATCTATCTATCTATCATATAGTGCCTTTCACATTTCTATCTATCTATTATATAGTGCCTTTCACTCTATCTATCTATCTATCTATCTATCTATCTATCTATCTATCTA
>JANRMT010062834.1:53295557-53312490 GCA_026402145.1 Polypterus bichir lapradei
TCCCATTTTATTAAGGTGTATCCATATAAATGGCCCACCCTGTATAATAAAATTATTATAAACGTAAAGCTGAATAAATCAGACTCTGCAGCAGCATGAATGAAAGGTGAAGTACCACTTCCAGTTAGTGGAAATAGCTCAAAGGTTCATAGAAATGTAAGTTTTGTACCTAACACTTGTACGCAAGATTTGCACTAGGTGTGACAAGGATGAACAGGATTAGGAACGAGGACATTAGAGGGTCGGCTCAGGTTGGAAAGTTGGGAGACAAAGTCAGAGAGTCGAGATTGTGTTGGTTTGGACATGTGCAGAGGAGAGAAGCTGGGTATTTAGAGAGAAGGGTGCTAGGGATAGAGCTGCCAGGGAAGAGGAGAAGAGGAAGGCATGAGAGAAGGTTTATGGATGTGGTGAGGAAGGACATGAAGGTAGTGGGTGTGACAAAGCAAGATGACAAGGACAGGAAGATTTGGAATAAGATGATCTGCTGTAGCAACCCCTAATGGGAGCAGCCGAAAGAAGAAGAAGAAGACTTGTATGCAAAATTTGGTTGAGCTAAGTGAAAGTGTACTCAAGTTATCGTGTTTACACACACACACACACACGCAGACATAATTCCAAAAATGTTATTTTCTGACTCAGGGAGGTCTAAAATGTTGAGATTCATCAAAATCTCAAAGTCGGATTTTTGGACGATTCCAATTTTCCTTGTTTTCCAAAAAACAAGAATACAGACTCCCAGGACAGATAATACAGCCAATCCTTAAATAAGTAAATCCAACAAGCAATAAAACAATCAATCAATAAGTAAAAATAAACTTAACTAGTACATTGGGAGGAAGCATTGAATTGAGCAGAAAAGACACCCAAGGGACACTTAGCACACCACAGTGGAATGAGCCTGTAGCTAAAAATGCTCAGAGTGAGCACCTCCTGTAGAGGATTTTTCATGAAGACATCCAAATGTTCCCATCATCATCTTTTTCACAACTGCTCCTAGCATGTCCAGAGTTTGCACTGTGATGGCGCCTGATAAGTGAGTTCAGTCATTGCAGCTTCTTTTGTGCTCAGGTTGCTTCCCAAGGAGATCACATCATAGAACACCATGGACTGGTCGAACATTTCCAAGGGCTTCCTGCACACATCAAAAGACCTGAGTCTCCTCAGGAAGTCCAGTCTGCTTTGGTTCTTCTTGCCCAGTGCCACTGTGTTGTCAGACCAGTCCAGTTTTTTGCTTATATGGATCCCCCTCTGGTCTCAGAGTCTCCTAAAGTCTCCTCAGGAAGTCCAGTCTGCTCTGGCCCATCAATCCAGCAACAGTGTGCTGTCAGACCAGTCCAGTTTGTTCATCATTTAAAACCTCCAGGTACTTGTAGCTCTGTGCCACTTCCACATCATCCTCCTAGCTGGGGGTTGAGGTTTCTTGGCACTTTGGAAGTCCACCACCAGCTCTTTTGTCTTGCTGAAGTCAAGTTGCTGATGGTTCACTCTTCACTACAAAATGAAGTTCTCCATGACTTTCCTGTACTCTGACTCACCTCCATTATTAAGGCAGCCTATGATGGACGAGTCATCTGAGAATTTCTGTAGATGGCAAGCGCTGGTATTGTGCTGGAAGTCTGTAGTGTTGTAGAAGGTAAACAGGAAGGTGGACAAGACAGTTCCCCGAGGTGCTCCAGTATTACACACCACCATTTTCTGAAACACAGTCCTTCAGCCTCACAAAATGGCTGCTTGTTGGTCAGGTAGTTGAATAGCAGTGAAGCACCATTGCTTGCTGAGCACCCTAGTGTGATGCTCTTCAGTGCACTACTAGCTTCTTGTTATATTTACCAAAAAAAGAACTTAAGAACATAAGAATTGTGACAAACGAGAGGAGACCATTCAGTCCATCAAACCTGTTTGTTTAGCTAATAGCTAAGCTGCCCCAACATCTCATCCAGATTTTCCTTAAAGGTTGTCAGGGTTTCTGCTTCAACTCCATATGTCAGTAGGAAGGCAAACTGGAATAAAGGAGGTGAGCTGGAGAAGAAAACGTTACAACGGAAGAATAAAACGTCAACACCAAGATCAGTCCTACCTTTCATCAAATCAAAAAACAAAATTGAAAAGTTAAAACCAGAAAAGGTGTTTTTAACATTAACAACAACCAAAAAAGTGAACACGGAGAGATTCGTTTTGATTTGTCTGCAAACTTTAGAACATTAGAACAATCTGGACAAGAACAAGCAATTCAGCCTAACAAAGCTCACCAGTCCTGTCCACTTGATTCTTCCAAAAAAACATCAAGTTGAGTTTTGAAAGTCCCTAAAGTCTTACTGTTCACCACACTACTTGGTCGCTTTTTCCAAGTGTCTATCGTTCTTTGTGTAAAGAAAATCTTCCTAATGTTTGTGAAATTTACCCTTCACAAGTTTCCAGCTGTGTCCCCGTGTTCTTGATGAACTCATTTTAAAGTCACTGTCTCGATCCACTGGACTAATTTCCTTCATAATTTTAAACACTTCAATCATGTCTCCACTTATTCTTCTTTTGCTTAAACTGTAAAGGCTCCGCTTTTTTAATCTTTCCTCATAACTCATCCCCTGTAGCCCTGAATCAGCCTAGTCGCTCTTCTCCAGACATTTTCTTGTGCTGCTATGTCCTTTTTGTAGACCAAAACTGCACACAGGACTCCAGATGAGGCCTCACCAGTGTGTTATAAGCTTGAGCAGAACCTCTTGTGACTTGTACTCCACACATCAAGGCACTATATAACCTGACAGTCTATTAGCCTGTACACTGAACACTGTCTGGCAGTTGATTGTGACGAATCCACTATGATTCCTAAATCCTTCTCATAAGGTGGACCTCCCTTTGTGTATTCAAACTTCACATTTTTACTTCCTATGTGTAATTCTTTACATTTACTGACATTAAATTTCATCCTCCACAAATCTGCCCAAGCCTGTATGCTATCCAAGTCCTTCTGTGATGATATAACGGATTCCAAATTATCTGCTAATCCACCTATCTTGGTATCATCTGCAAACTTAACCAGCTTGTTCATTATATTCCTATCTCAATCATTTCTAGATATTAAAAATAGCAGCAACCCCTGCACTGACCCCTGCTGGTCA
Source organism: Polypterus bichir lapradei (assembly GCA_026402145.1). Lineage (NCBI taxonomy): Eukaryota > Metazoa > Chordata > Cladistia > Polypteriformes > Polypteridae > Polypterus > Polypterus bichir. The sequence continues at coordinate 53,298,674 of JANRMT010062834.1, forward strand.
CCACTTTTAACATCGCCAATTCTGATTGAGTTCCTCACACTGCTTCCTGTGTCTGAGCCAATTCTGCACCCATCTACACAACACACCCTGAACTCCCACTTCTTTTAGTCTGATGCCCACCCTCTCATGTGGCACCTGATCAAATGCTTTCTGAAAGCCCATCCATCCATTATCCAACCCGCTATATCCTAACTACAGGGTCATGGGGGTCTGCTGGAGCCAATTCCAGCCAACAAAGGGTGCAAGGCAGGAAACAAACCTCGGGCAGGGCACTAGCCCACCGCAGGGCGCACACACGCACACACACACATACCCACACACCAAGCACACACTAGGGATAATTTAGGATCGCCAATGCACCTAACCTGCATGTCTTTGGACTGTGGAAGGAAACCCACGCAGACACGGGGAGAACACGGGTTTCCTAACTGCGAGGCAGTAGCGCTACCCACTGTGCCACTGTGCCGCCCGCTTTCTGAAAGTCCAGATCAATAAAATCATCTGCTCCACTTTGATCATATCCTCATAGAATTCCAGCATGTTAGTAAAACACGACCTCCCTCTTTTGAACCCATGCTTTTTTTCTGAAAAAGTCCTGTTCTTGCCAAGTGCTGCTCAATCTTATCCTTAACTAGCTGTCCCCCCATGGCTTGAAGCAGTAAAAAAGGACAAACTTTAAAAATCAATGAACAAACAGGCATCGCAAGCTAGTGGGGGCGAGGTACGTTTCAACACATGGCAAGAGGTACAGTGACTCGAACGGAGGCTGGCATGTGAGTGAGGAGGGCTCTGCACGGCTACCCAATTCTGATGTCACGCTTCCTCCTCCCCTCAGCCTGCAGCCTTTCTCTCGAATTAGCGTGAACAAATCGCTGCTGCAAGTGAACTATGCAAGTGAAAATCAACTGGAATGTTCAAACAAATTATCGACAAAAAACGATATAAATCATTTAAGTAGTTCTCTCGTGAAAACTGGAGAGACATACAGACAGATAGACAAACGTTGGATTTTATATACATATATAGATATAGATTTTACTTTATATGCTTGTGTTTAATATTTGCTCATCGTGGTACTTGTGCTTTTGTCTGTCTGTACAGTTGTAAGTAATTTCCTTTTGGATTAACTCTTTCATAGCTAATTATTTTTTTGTCCCAGAACTGAATATTTTTCCAAAAATCTCAGTTTTCTGAAAAACACACAAAGCAATAGTTTTACAAATAAACCGACATAAAATACTTATTCATGACAAATGTTGCACTGTTTTATGTTCCGTGAACCCCCACAGTATGTAAATTTACATTCCTATTACATACCTGTTTGTTTCATCAGTCATAAACTGTAAAGCACTTTCTGGAATATAACAGCTTGAAGAGCGACTAGTAATCCGTAGTGTCCACTAACATGTTATGTCATTCGATGAAGACAAGCTGCCAGCTTGCCTCTCATGGATCTCTATCTGTTTAGTCCTCCCAAGGTTAAACATTGCCGTAGGTACGTCAGCTACATGAGCCTGATCATCTGATGTAAGTATCTGTCTTTTGTTTTCGATTTCCAGATCGTTTGCATCAAAATCGGTGTTTAATAAGTGTCTCTGTTTTCCTCCAAGGCAAACGTTGCCTTAGGCTGGGAAATGATAAGCTGATGTAGACGCCTGACTTTAATTTTTCGATCTCCAGATGACTTGCATCAAAATCAGAGTTCGATAAGTCTGATTTGTCAAAAATACGCAAAAAACTAAAAATAATATGTATGGAGTATTTTGCTTTGTGCAATTGCTTTGCTCTCTTGCCCGATGTTAATGCCATTCTAGATGCTGTTTACGCATCTCACGCACAAGCAGGAATTCAACGTCAAGTCAATGAGTCTAACAGTCCTCCATGCAAAGAGGGTTCACGTATAACTTACCAGTGAGTTTTATCGACATTTACAGCTTTTTTTTCGCCCTCTGCCCCGGTTGTCAACTTTATCCTCCCTTAACCCCTTGAGACAACAAAAGTCGACATCTGCCTTAAAAGAGTTAATAAAGTTTTCTGATTCTGATAAAAAGTAAGCATTGAGACTATATGTGAGTAAGACCCCTTTTATGGTTCTGTCCGAAAATAAATGTGTAACTCTACCCTATAAGGGTTAGGGACATGGGGGCTACCCTTAATCGATTACGCCACGCGTCTGGCTAGGTGTCCCTAAGATTCGATTTACTAATCTTTACATGCTCAGAAGTACTGCACAGAAATAAGCCACAAAGTGGGGTTTTACAAATGGCTGCAATTTGGAAAGTGGCTCGATTGGATCCATTTTATGGTTCTGACCGAAAATATTAAACATTTTTTAATTAAAACTCTGAGGTCACAATTCCAAAAATGAAAATGTCTATTCTGGACAAAGATCCTTCTTTTGCATTTTATTATATAGATAATCAGAGGTTAGAGTGGCAAGTGATTCATTTATAATGAAGATAATTCAAAACAATTATGACTTATTTTGCTCCACGGGAGGAACCTTAGCCGGCTTTGTCTATTAAAACAGGAAAAAAGGCAACAAACTACCTCAAAATATAAACTACAAAGTCAACTTATTCAATGGGAAATAATTCTCAATATTTTTATCAATCTTTTTTATCTTTTATCATTATTATCCTCAAGCATAAAGAAGGTTATTCGTGTAAAAATGAAATGCAGTGCAATGAGTTAACTAAATTGCAATGTAATGGTGCCTTTTGTAGCTGCGTTTACCCAAAATTACCAAAGTTCTGCAGCTTTAGTTTGCTTCACAGGATTCTGGTAATTGCCTGACACATTGAAATGATTCCACAGACAAAATATCTTTGTTTTTAAAAGCTTTACTAAAAATTCAAAGTAAAACAGTTCACACAAAAATAGAGAAAAGTTGGTATTGTAAAGTAAAGAAAAGTTTTTATTTAAGAAAGGTTCCATTTAAGGCTTTTGTATCTTGCTTGTTTCTTTAAGTTTTCTGATACAGTTGAACCGTTTCTAAACGGTCACAAAACTGTATGCCTATCCCATCCTCATTTTCAAATGGGTCCTTCAGTCCCTGCTAGCAGTGGGACCTGTTCCTAACGCAGTCTTAATTAACACACTGTATTACAGATAGAGCGAGGAAGGTTCTATCTTATGTTAACTTACAGGGGGGAAAATCTAATCCAATAATCTATAGCTATGAGAGAAAATGATATTCTATTCAATTTAAGCAAACACTAATAGATAGATAGATAGATATGAAAGGCACTATATACTAGATAGATAGATGATAGATAGATAGATAGATAGATAGATAGATAGATAGATAGATAGATACTTTATTAATCCCCAAGGGAAAATTCACATTCTCCAGCAGCAGCACACTGATAAAGAACAATATTAAATTAAAGAGTGATAACAATGCAGATATAACAGACAATAACATTATATAATGTTAACGAGTCGCATAGTGTGTGGTCTCCTCAGTCTGTCAGTGGAGCAGGACGGTGACAGCAGTCTGTCGCTGAAGCTGCTCCTCTGTCTGGAGATGATCCTGTTCAGTGGATGCAGTGGATTCTCCATGATTGGCAGGAGCCTGCTCAGCGCCCGTCGCTCTGCCACGTATGTCAAACTGTCCAGCTCTGTGACTACAATAGAGCCTGCCTTCCTCACCAGTTTGTCCAGGCGTGAGGTGTCCCTCTTCTTTATGCTGCTTCCCCAGCACACCACCACGTAGAAGAGGGCGCTCGCCATAACCGTCTGATAGAACATCTGCAGCATCTTATTGCAGATGTTGAAGGACACCAGCCTTCTAATGAAGTATAGTCGGCTCTGTCCTCTCTTGCACAGAGCATCAGTATTGGCAGTCCAGTCCAGTTTATCATCCAGCGGCACTCCCAGGTATTTATAGGTCTGTACCCTCTGCACAGTCACCTCTGATGATCACGAGGTTCATGAGGGGCCTGGGCCTCCTAATATCCACTACCAGCTCCTTGGTTTTGCTGGTGTTCAGGTGTAGGTGGTTTGAGTCGCACCATTTAACAAAGTCCTTGATTAGGTTCCTATACTCCTCCTCCTGCCCACTCCTGATGCAGCCCAAGATAGCAGTGTCGTTAGCAAACTTTTTCACGTGGCAGGACTCCGAGTTGTATTGGAAGTCTGATGTATGTTGGCTGAACAGGACCAGAGAAAGTCCAGTCCCCTGTGGTGCCCCTGTGCTGCTGACCACAATGTCAGACCTGCAGTTCCCGAGACGCACATACTGAGGTCTGTCTGTAAGATAGTCCACGATCCATGGCACCAGGTGTGAATCTACTCCCATCTCTGTCAGCTTGTCCCTAAGGAGCATAGGTTGGATAGTTTTAAAGGCGCTAGAGAAGTCCAGAGACATAATTCTTACTGCACCATATGACTTTAACTTAAAGCATTACGATTGGCTCTTACACCTTTCTTTTGGGCACAGTTTTATCGTGTAACATTTAAACGAATATCAATGAAATCTGAAGCCTCAGTAGGAAAAGGTTGGGCCGCCAGCTCCGAGTGTAAAGGTGAGTTTACTGCCTCAAGTGGAGGAGTTTAAGTGCCTCGGGGTCTTGTGCACAAGTGAGGGGGAAACAGGATAGTGAGATCGATAGATGGACAGGCAGTTATTTGGTCACTATACTGTATCGATCAGTAGTGGTGAAGAAGGAGCTGAGTCAGGAGGCGAAGCTCTACAATACAATACAATGCAGTTTATTTTTGTAGAGCCCAAAATCACGCAAGAAGTACAGCAATGGGCTTTAACAGCCCCCCAGCCTTGACTCTCTAAGAAGACCAGGAAAAACTCCCCCAAAAAAAATCCTTGAAAAGAACAAAAAAATGGACAAAACCTTGGGAAAGGCAGTTCAAAGGGAGACCCCTTTCCAGGTAGGTGGGTGTCAAAAAAATGGGGAGGGGATACAATACAATACACAGAACAGAACACAAGTAATCCTCAATACAATAAAATAGTGCAATAGAAATATTACAAACACAGAGCAAAATTTAACAGCAAATGATATCCCATAATAGGATTTGGATTTGTTCAGAGTCCTGGAGACCTCGGTCATCAAGCTGCCTGCCCCTATTGGCCTTTCCACAGTCAGCCAATCCGATGACAGGACCCCTCTACCCGACGATTCCTGCGATCCTCCATCAGAGATGACTTTACCTTAAGCCGGCAGATCAACTTGGCCGGTGAGCCGTGGCACTGATTTCCACATTTGAGTACAGAGAAGAGAAACAGAATAGTTGAGGGTTAGTAACAAATTATAACTATCATATTACTTATGTTTTAGTGCTAATGACTAACAACAGAGATGCAGTCTGCACAGTTAATCAGCAGCTCTAGTCAGGGTGTGCTAAACTGAAGCTTTGAGTCTTCAGCCAGGATTTCAAAGCTGAGACCGAAGGGGCACCTCTTATAGTAGCATGTGACAGGTATCTGGTCACACTTACAGGTAATCCAACCTCAACACCGTAAAAATATTTCATACGCCACCCAGTTTTATTAAGAGACTGGAAACTCTTGAAATTTAACGATAATAACACACAGGTTTCTTTAAATTGGGCGGTGAGTAAACACACAATGAAAGACATAACAGCAATTTCAGGAGAAGCAACAGTAAGTTCTATTAGACAAGACAATATAAAGTACATTAAAAAGATAAATGGACATAAAAAATATAACAATATCAGGAACAAAAAAGGAAAACACAAAGTCCACACTCTAAATGTCTGTTAAAAACAAGAATTGGAGGATACAACCTTTTGTGGTGCAGAGTCCAGTTTGCACACTGTGTTACCCCAACAATTAATCGTCCAGCTGTCCACGGATGCACTCTGCTCACCGGACGTTTGTTTCCAAACCGAAGTCTTGTCAAATCGTTGAATCTTTGTCAGCGTCTATTCGTCTGTCTTTTTATCCACTCTGGTCTCCTTTAGTTGCTGCGCTTCTCATCTGCTAGTTTTTCTCGGTCCTTTTATTGCGGCTTCCCTCTCTTGCTGGGCCCACAATTGGTGTTTCCTTGTGGAGCTGTCTCTTCCTCCCTGGAGGTAGTAAGTGTTGCTGTCCTTGTGCCTCATGTCGTATCAGCCACGTACCCGAGTCTGCCTGCGAGCCTGTGCTCTGTGCGAGTGTCTGGGCAGCGTTCTCAATGGACCGTCCCTCTCCCTACCTTCTCTTGCCCAGAGGTTTAATTGTCCTTCAGTCCCTGCCTGGATCAAAAGGATGGTGGATTAAACAATGGCACATCCAAATTTCCTGCGTTTAACAAATAGTGTAAACACAAGTTAACAAAAGGTATTGTTACCAACTATCAATTCGTACACATATGCTGATTAGAAACCAATATTCTCAGACATGTTAATTTCCAAATCAGGTCAATACAAACATTTTCCAAGGAAGAAGCAGTTCTTTTATCACATGTTTGTATTGCTTGTATATTTAACCAGTTAAAACTTCAAAGCGGTGATTCTTTTGCAAGACAACAAATACTGATATCCTGTAGACAGCCATGACAATAATCAGTAACAGGATTACCCAGGAAATCTGCCTTTTAACTTCTCACCCCAGTCCCAACAATGGCTGCCTATTACCTCTTCATCTACTGTGTTTTAAATGTAATATTTATGTTCCTTTGCCAAAAAGAGAAAAGAAACCACCCAGTGTACAAAAAAATGCCCCTCTCTGACAGGCAGGCAGACCATTCCACAATTTAGGGGTCCTGTAACTAAAAGCTTGACTACCCACTGCTATTTTATTAATCCTTTGAATCATAAGCAGACTGGCATCTTGAGATCTTAATGTACATTCTGGTTTGTAAGTCATGATAAGCACTGACCTCGGCCATTTAAGAGCTTTATATGTTAAAAGGAGGATTTTGAAATCTACCCTAAACTTAACCAGGAGCCAGTGTAAGGATTTAACACTAGAATTACCAGAGCACGGTAAGCCCAGCGTGCTCTGAGTCAGCATATCTTACCGCTAAGCCACGGAAACTGTTGTATTGTTCTTGAACCTTTAGTGAAAGTGTTTATTTGATGTTTGGACTTCATGCTTCACAAATTCTATAGTTTATGCCTACATTTTGTAACATTTATTACTAAAATATGAAAAAGTTTCTGTTTTAACCAAGTGTTTACACAGATTACTGTAGAAACGGAACACACATGAAATGCGTGTGTTCCAAATAACGATCTATTATTTCCACTCTAAAACTCCACTTCACTCCCAGATAATCAATCAAGGCATGAGCTGGGAGAAGTTTGTGCACGTTCTAAGTCGGTGGGGGATGGAATAGCCGGCTGCTTGCAGATTGTCTTTATTGGCACATTTACACGACAAAGGACGCTGGCAGAGAGGTGCGAACAGTTTTAAGGTAGGCCAGATCTACGAGTTTTTTCGTAGACTCTGGTAATTCTAGTGTTAAGAAGTGGAATTATGTGTTTGTATTATCTTATTCTTGCCAGTTGATCTACATTCCTACCCTCAACTGTGGCCATGAGCTTTTGGTAACGGCTGAAAGAATGAGATTCTAGGTGCAAGCTGTCGAAATGAGCTTTCTCTTCCGGGTGGCTGGGCTCTCCCTTAGAGATATGGTGACAGGCACAAACTTTTGGGAGAGTTTTGGAGTAGAGCTGCAGATTCTCTGCATCAAAGGAGACCATGGAGGTGGTTCAAGCATCTGAAATGGATGCCTCTTGGATGCCTTCCTGTGGGGGTTTTATAGGCACAACCAGCTGGGATAGGGATCCTGGGGAAGATCCAGGGCTCGCTGGAAGGATTACATGTGCCAGATGACTTGGGAATGCCTTAGGATCCCACAGTATGAGTTGGCAAGTATGGCGCAGGAGAGGCACGTGTGGGCTTCACTGATAAGATTGATGCCCCCACGACAGTGTAAAATGAAAGAATGAATGAATGAATACCAAATGGTCATTGATTTTCATTACAGCATGCGGTTTTCCTGTCAGTTTAAAATGCAACACAAAAGTAAAACTGCATTATAATTTAAGGCCACAAGTGTGTGTCATAACTAAAAGCAAAGCAAACGCATTGCATTTCGCTTAGCGGCTGCTCCGAGTGAATTGAATTTCACATGTTAATCAGGCCAAAACTAAATGTAATCAAATGACCAATCAGCGTGAAAAGATGCGGCAAAGGGTGTCAACAGTTGGAGTAAGAGGCGTTCTAATCTCAAGTGTCTTCACCCGGCTCTAAAGATGGAAAACCGGGAGCTGATAAGTCAGGGGAATCTGAAGTCTCATTTAGCAAGTGGAAGCTAAATGATGAGTTAATACTCATTAACTGATGACTGATTGATGGAAATGATCAGTATAATAGAAGCAGTAATAGCAGAATCTTTAGAATGAGTTCAAAATTTGAAGCACACGATTATGAAGATCATCAACCAGGGTGTCTGTACAGCAGTCTTCTTCTTCTTCTTCTTTCGGCTGCTCCCATTAGGGGTTGCCACTGTTTCCTGCTTCCTGATCAGTGCCACCATCTCCAGCCCATATAACATAGCTGGTCTCAATACCGTCCTCAGTACCGACCTTCACTTTCACTTTTTACTCCTGACACTCTTCTCCACCCATTCCATCCTGCCTGCACTCTCTTTTTCACTTCTCTTCCACAATCCCCATTACTCTGTACTGTTGATCCCAAGTATTTAAACTCATCCACCTTCACCAACTCTACTCCCAACATCCTCACCATTCCATTGACCTCCCTCTCATTTATACACATGTATTCTGTCTTGGTGGTCCAACTGATCTTCATTCCTCTCCAGGGTCTTCTCAACCTGCTCCCTACTATCGCTACAGATCACAATGTCATCAGCAAACATCAAAGTCCATGGGGACTCCTGTCTAACCTCAACTTTCAACCTGTCCATCACCATTGCAAATAAGAAGGGACTCAGAGCTGATCGCTGATGTAATCCCACCTCCACGTTGAATGCATCTGTTGCTCCTGCCACAGACCTCACCACGGTCATACTTCCCTCGTACATATCCTGTACAACTCTTACACACTTCTCTGCCACTCCCGACTTCCTAATACAATAACATAACTCGACTCGAGGCCCCCTGTCATATGCTTTCTCCAGGTCCACAAACACACAATGCAACTCCTTGTAGCCTTCTCTCTAGCCTGCGCCAAGATAAAAGCCAAGCGGCTTGAGAGAAAGTGGCGCTATAAACCATCGGTGCCTTCTGTGATCCTTGGAAATGTGAACTCACTACAAAATAAGATCGATAAACTGGCTGTGCTGGTGAAATATGTCAGAACCTACAGAGAATGCAGCTTGCTGTGTTTTAGTGAAACGTGGCTAACAGCTACCATCCCAGATGCTAACGTGGAGCTACCTGGGTTTAGCAAAGTTAGTGCGGACAGAGACGCAAATACCTGCGGGAAGCACAAAGGAGGGGGTGTCGTACTCTATGTAAATACAAGATGGTGCAACTCGGGATATGTAAACGTAAAAATCTCCACTTGCTGCAGGGACATCGAACTGTTGGCCGTAAGTCTGCGTCCCTATTATTTGCTCAGAGAGTTTGGACACGTCATTGTTGTTATTGTTTACATCCCTCCTCGGGAGGATGTGGAGATAGCAAGTGACTTCATCCATTCCGCAGTTGCTAAATTACAAACGCAGCACCCCAAGGCGCTTGTGCTAATCGCTGAAGACTTTAACCATGTGACGCTGGACAAAACATTACTTGCCTTCTCCCAGTATGTGGATTGTAACACCCGGGGAAATAGGACTATTGACCTACTGTATGCAAACGTTAAAAACGCATACAGCGCCACCCCGCTGCCTGCGCTTGGGAAAGCAGATCATAACCTGGTTCTGCTTCAGCCTCACTACAAACCAAGAGTGAAGGCGCTACCTACAACCACACGATCATTCAGGAAGTGGTCCCCTGAGGCAGAGCAGACTCTGAGAGACTGGAACTACAGACTGGGATATCCCGCAGGGGTCACATAGTGAGAACATTGAGGAGGTTGTTGACTGCACTACTGACTATATCAACTTCTGTATGGACATTGTAGTTCCAGTAAGAACAGTATGCTACTATGCTAACAACAAGCCATGGATTACAAGTGACATCAACGGCCTTTTGAACCAGAAGAAAAGGGATTTTAAAGGTGGTAATCAGCATGAGCTCAAGCGTGTGCAGAAGGAACTCCGAGTCCAGCTCAGGGCGGCGAAGGAGCAGTACTGGAGAAAGCTGGAGCAGAAGTTGCAGAATAACAGCATGAAGGACCTGTGGGATGGGATGAAGATCATCACTGGCTGCAGCTCGAAGCGGGGTGCCACCATTGAGAGACACGTGGAAAGAGCAAACCAGACGAACAACTTCTTCAACAGGTTTGACCACCCTAACCCACTCTCACCTCGGAGTACTGCACTGTCCACCCATCCTTCTGCTGATACCAGCATAGAAGAGACATCCCCACCCATAATTACAGCAGCGCAGGTGAGCAGAGAGCTGAGTAGACTTTGTGCCAGCAAAGCAGCAGGTCCAGATGGAGTATCGCCACGAATGCTGAAGGGTTGTGCGTTGGAGCTGGGAAGTCCTCTACAGTGCATCTTCAACCTGAGACTGGAACAGGGGAGAGTCCCGAGGCTTTGGAAAACATCTTGTATCACCCCAGTCCCAAAGTTATCACATCCTGGTGAGCTGAATGACTTCAGGCCTGTTGCTCTGACGTCACATGTGATGAAGACCACGGAGCGGCTGCTGCTTCACCATCTGAGGCCACAGGTCCGCCACGCCCTCAACCCTCTGCAGTTCGCATATCAGGAGAAGGTGGGAGCAGAGGATGCCATCATCTACATGCTACACCGATCCATCTCCCACTTGGACAGAGGCAGTGGTGCTGTAAGAATTATGTTTCTGGACTTCTCTAGCACCTTCAACACCATCCAACCTCTGCTCCTTAGGGACAAACAAGCAGAGATGGGAGTAGATTCACACCTGGTGGCATGGATCATGGACTATCTTACAGACAGACCTCAGTATGTGCATCTCGTGAACTGCAGGTCTGACACTGTGGTCAGCAACACAGGAGCGCCGCAGGGGACTGTACTTTCTCTGGTCCTGTTCAGCCAACATGCATCAGACTTCCAACACAACTCGGAGTCCTGCCACGTGCAAAAGTTCACTGACGACACTGCTATCATGGGCTGCATCAGGAGTGGGCAGGAAAAGGAGTATAGGAACCTAATCAAGGACTTTGTTAAATGGTGCGACTCAAACCACCTACAACTGAACACCAGCAAAACCAAGGAGCTGGTGGTGGATTTTAGGAGGACCAGGCCCCTCATGGACCCCATTATCATCAGAGGTGACTGTGTGAAGAGAGTGCAGACCTATAAATACCTGGTATTGCAGCTGGATGATAAATTGGACTGGACTGCCAATACTGATGCTCTGTGCAAGAGAGGACAGAGCCGACTATACTTCCTTAGAAGGCTGGCGTCCATCAACATCTGCAATAAGATGCTGCAGATGTTCTATCAGATGGTTGTGGTGAGCATCCTCTTCTACGCGGTGGTGTGCTGGGGAGGCAGCATAAAGAAGAGGGACGCCTCATGCCTGGACAAACTGGTGAGGAAGGCAGGCTCTATTGTAGGCACGTAGCTGGACAGTTTGACATCCGTGGCAGAGCGACGGGCGCTGAGCAGGCTCCTGTCAATCATGGAGAATCCACTGAATCCACTGAACAGGATCATCTCCAGACAGAGGAGCAGCTTCAGCGACAGACTGCTGTCACCGTCCTGCTCCACTGACAGACTGAGGAGACCACACACTATGCGACACTTCAATTCCACCCAGGGGGGTAAACGTTAATATTATACAAAGTTAGTGTCTGTCTGTTATACTTTCATTGTTATCAATTTTTAAATTAATTTTATTTTTTTCAGTATGCTGCTGCTGGAATATGTAAATTTCCCCTTGGGATTAATAAAGTATCTATCTATCTATCTATCTATCTATCTATCTATCTATCTATCTATCTATCTATCTATCTATCTATCTATCTATCTATCTAACTTCTCCATCAACACCCTCAGAGCAAACATCTCATCTCTGGTGCTCTTTCTTGGCATGAAACCATCCTGCTGCTCACTAATCATCACCTCACTTCTTAGTTGAGCTTCCACTACTCTTTCCCATAACTTGCTGTGGTTCATCAATTTTATCCCCCTGTAGTTACTATAGTCCTGCACATCCCCCTTATTCTTAAATATCGGCACCAGTACACTTCTTCTGCACTCCTCAGACCTCCGTTCACTTTCCAAGATTCCATTAAACAATCTGGTTAAAAACTCCACTGCCATCTCTCCTAAACACCACAATGCTTCCATAGGTATCTCATCTGGATCATTTTCCATCCTCTTCATAGCTGTCCTTACTTCCTCCTTGGTAATCTGTTGCACTTCCTGATTCACTGTCTCCATGTCATCCAACCTCTTCTCTCTCTCGTTCTCTTCATTCATCAGCCTCTCAGAGTACTCTTTCTATCTGCTCAACAAACTCTCCTCAATTGTGAGTAAGTTTCCATCTTTATCCTTTATCACCCTAACCTGCTGCACATCTATCCCAGCTCAGTCTCTCTGTCTAGCCCACCAGTCCTTTTCTCCCTCCTTAGTGTCCAACCTCTCATATAACTCATCATAGGCCTTTCCTTTAGCCTTAGGCACCTCTCTGTTCTCCTTGCGCCTTATTTCCTTGTACTCTTGTCTACTTTCAATACAGCAATACTTCCAATTAAATATGGTTTGTAAATACCTGCAAATGGGAATGACAATACCGGCTATTGTTAAAACTTTTTCACATATAGGTGAGGACTACCAGAAGAATGGAACAATAAAACATTAGGCAAGCATAACACCTTTAGACAATTTACCATGAGAGTAAACGTTTTCAGCGAGACCTAAAACATCCTTCTCAGCATTTTAGTTAATCACCCAACACTGACGAAACACGCCTGCCAGCGGAACACAGAATTGTTTAGAAGTGGAACGCCTCTTACCTCAACTGTTGACGTCCCCTTGCCCCACCCTTTGATTCTGATTGGCCATTGGATTACACTCACTTATGGCTGATTAGCATGTGGCCTTATGCAAAACTCCTGGAGCGGCCACTAAGCTAAATGCAGTACGTTTGCTTTACCTTTAGTTACGACATGAAATTGATGGACATGAACTAAAATACGATACGCTTTTGAATTGTATTGTAAACTGACAGGAAAATTGCTTGCAGTAGTGAAAATTGATCGATAATTTGGGTGATAAGCTTTTAGTAATGACAGTAAAAACCATGCTAAAAGGAAATGCACCATTGCATTGCAATGTACAGTAGTTAACATGTTGGATTTCATTTCATTTTGAAACGAATAATCTAACGTAGAAGTGGTTCTCATTAAAGTATTCACTGACTACACCTTGCTGGTTTTAGTACCTCAAATATTATAATAGTCATTGACAATCTGCTCTTTCTATCTTTAGTTTGTACTTTTTATTTATTTTTCTCTTTAGTGAGTGACTAATATAACTAATGTATCAGGAGAAAATCATATTCAATATTGTCATGTATACATAGTGTGCATAGTTTCAATAATTATGTTTTCATATTCTGTATTCTAATACACAACACTGTTCTTCTGAAATATAATAAAATAGATAGATAGATAGATAGATAGATAGATAGATAGATAGATAGATAGATAGATGTGAAAGGCACTCTATAATAGATAGATAGATAGATAGATAGATAGATAGATAGATAGATAGATAGAT
>JANRMT010062834.1:53317490-53332586 GCA_026402145.1 Polypterus bichir lapradei
TTTTTTTTTTATTTTATTTTACCCAATGGCCTTGTTTATTCATTTATTGTACTATTTGTCATTTTATGTCTTTTATTATGTTTAATGGCCAGTCGTAAGACACATATAGCATTGCAGTTTTTATACTCTGGGTGGTCAGAAGCAGAGAATTGAGATTTACAGTGAACTGCTGTTGCTTCACTTGCACTCCAAGGATAGAAGTGGCAGCGTTGTATTACGGTATGCAATAAATTTGGGATTGGAATGCTTTTGGGAATAAACAAAAGCTCAGAAGGTATTTAATATGATTCTGAATCAAATTTCATTACTGAATAACATCTAAGGCACTTGAGGTGGCTGACCAGACACATTAGTTAATTGAACTCCCTTCTTTCTTTCACTCTTTTATGACTTCAATCAAACAACAAAAGTGAGAGAATTCAACAGAAATTACCTTGATGAGAGGATATGAAGGAACTGAAATATAAAGTAGGACAAGATAAATTAAACATAACAAAAACAAGGGTGGCAATTTCTATTGTCATTAATGAACATTATATCATGTTTACCGGAGTATTAGCTCATTTACATCAAGTTATTAATGTCGTTAAATTATAATTCATGTATTGGCAGCGTTTCTTCATTACTAGTCATTAACAAACACATAATGCTTCGTTACATCTTTACAAATCTTTTATTCATCAGTTGTACATTTTTTGTAGCACCGGACTTAAACCTTAAAGTGTTCCTCCATTGTAAAGGTTTGTAAAGTTAAGTAATGAAAGTTATCCCAAAATGAACACATGGCGTAATATTCAGTTATGTTCAGGGACTTTGGGAAGATTCTGGCAGTTGGGGCTTTTCTAATTTTCAGCAACCCCACTAAAGCATCAGAAAAAGCTTCCAGATGGCTCAAGAGAGGAGGATGATGGGTGATGAAGTAGCCGATTCACTATCTGGGCACAAACTGGGTCACCTGAAGGAAGGACAATGTGTGATGTTGAAAGAGCCTGAAACACTCAAGGACTCCAGGGACTTTCACGGAAGATGCGGCCAGAAGCATCACTAGATGTTTCTACTCAGGTTCAGCATTAATGGTAGACATACCAAGTTGTTACTTGTGAAGTATTTTTGTAAGATCCATCGATCGTATTGTAAACGTATTCGTATTGTAAAGGTGTTTTTGTAGTGGTGGCTCTGAGGATAGGAAACAGAAGGTTGTCGGTTCAAATCCCGTAAATGCCAGAAGTGACTCCACTCTGTTGGCCCTTAACCTGTAATTGCTCCATCCTGGGTATGACGTTAATCTGCATCCAGCCCTGCAAGTTGGCTTTCCAACCTGCAGGGAAAAACCTGGGGATTGGTGGCAGAACTGGCACTCTAGACACCGTAAAAAAAACAAAAAAAAAACTAACACTGGTTCCATTCCACCTGAACTAGTGGGGTGCTGAGGTGTCACCCGTCACTTAATCTGAGATCCTGAGTTGATTTGTCATGTGGTGGGTGCAGCAGTGCGCCGTATCAGCGTGTGCTCCTAACCTCTCCTCCTCTCCACTGTTCCAGTGTGGTCCTGAGGTGTCACCTGCTGCATTTGGGTCCCAATCCAGGTGGTCCATCGTTTGTTTGGTGCGGCGACGTTCTGTAATCAGCACAATCTGTCAACCTCTCTCCCCCCCGTCTCTCTCTCTCATTGATCGATCAATCCACCTGGTCAAGGTACGCTGCTGCCCCCCTGTGTTTATGGATTGAATGTCCTCATGACCACCATCATCATCAATTTCTTCCATGTGAAGCCTGAAAGCCATAAAGACTGATTTAGAACATCTATGTTAGGTAGGCTGCCCATTTGGGGTTGGGTGGTGTTTTGGCCTTGGAACCCCTGCAGATTTTTTTTTTCCAGCCTAACTGCAGTTTTTGTTTTATTTTTTTTGTTTTGTTTTTTTCTGTCCCCCTGGCCAATCAACCTTTACCATTTTCTTTATTACATATTATTGCCTAATCTTGTCTGTTTTTGTTTTATGTTGGAACTTCCTTTTTATTTCATTTTTGTACAGCACTTTGAGCTACTTTGATATATGAAAATGTGCTATTTTAATAAATACTGTTGTTGTTGTTGACCCATCCATTCAACTATCCACCCAACCATCCATCCATCTTCTTAGCCCACTTTCTCAACGCAGGAATTGCGAGGAAGCTTTAGCTATTATCCCAGCAAGCAATGGACACAAGGAATTAACAATTCCTGGACATGGTGCCAGTTAATCACAGAGTACACTTTCGATTTAATTAAGTCATATTGAAAAATAATGGTGATGTCCAGTGGAATAATCAATAACAATAATGAAGAAAATGAAGGGTACTGTGACTGACATCTCGTCAGTCTCGTCAACTCGGGGGGGCATTTGTGGTTACAAGAGGGAGGGGCTCTGAAAATGCAGATGGGCGAATCAGCAGAACTTCACTTGGGTTGCATATGCAAATGACCTGTGGGGGCGGGATTGTGGTGGCTGGGTTCTTTTCATT
Source organism: Polypterus bichir lapradei (assembly GCA_026402145.1). Classification (NCBI taxonomy): domain Eukaryota; kingdom Metazoa; phylum Chordata; class Cladistia; order Polypteriformes; family Polypteridae; genus Polypterus; species Polypterus bichir. The sequence goes on from JANRMT010062834.1 coordinate 53,319,993, forward strand.
TTATCGAGAGAGAGAGAAGAAGGAGAGAAGAAGCCGACTAATCAGACACTGATAGGAAAGCCTGGGGCAGTATGTGGTGGCAGGAAGGCTGGCGTGTCCTGGGGTCTGAAAACCGGGGCGGTCCCTCGATGTCGTAACATTGTGGGTGTGTTAGGCATCGTTCATTTCCTCCTTTGTTCTTGTTTTGGTGTTAATAAATATAGAAAACAAACTTCTTTCACCTGGCTAATACTTTCTTCCTCTGAACATTTGTACTGTGGGGTCACAACAGGATTGATAATAGAATGCAATTACATGTTATTAGTGAAGTTTCAATACATAAAATACAGGCATTTAATGGAGTTTTACAATGTGATGTTTGTTAAAGCCCAGATTTGTGGTGGCTAAAACTGTCTTTATAGGCACAAGATTTTAACTCAGTGGGGTGTAACAACCACATCCACTTGCTGTTGTGGGAGGGGCTAATTGTGGTCCATATTTCTTAAGCATAACATTTTGAAAAGAAGTATCCAATGGAAAGCATGAAATTAACAGTAAAAGGTACACGTGAAATCACCATTAGAAAAATGCCAGCATGAAATGAACAATAAAAAAATCAGTACAGTAATTCGACTTTCGTGGCTTCACTCTATTGCGGATTTTATATGTAAACATATCTAAATATATATTGCGGATTTTTCACTGCTTCGCAGATTTCTGCAGACAATGGGTCTTTTTTATTTCTGGTATATGCTTCCTCAGTTGGTTTGCCCAGTTGATTTCACACAAGGGACACTATTGGCAAATGGCTGAGAAGCTACCCAATCAGAGCACGCGGTTAAGTTCCTGGGTGCTGATTGGCTCAGCAACGGAGAGCAGCATTCGATTCCGCTCTGCGTTAGCCAGCATCTCGTCTCGCTCATTCAGCATCAGTGTGTTTCGCTGTGTAAAGACTTAACTTTTGTGCTCTTTTGTGTTTATCTTTGTCAAGCCCTTCGTTATGGCTCCAAAACGATCTGCATGTGGTTAACTTCCTGGGTGCTGATTGGCTCAATGAAGGAGAGCACAGAATTCGATTTCGGTTTGTGTTAGCCAGCATCTTGTCTCGCTCATTCTGCATCAACGTGTCTCTTTGTGCGTACAGTAGTCAAGCCCTTCGTTATGTCTACAAAATGATCTGCTCCTGCTACTGCTTCCGGGGCCATGCCCAAGCACCAATGGATAATGCTAGTGAAGGTAAAAGTGTTGGATATGTTGAAGGAAGGGAGCGAGGAAGAACAAGATGACCCAGCACAGGAAGAAGAAGAAGCCGGCCTAACTCTCTAGTGTCTCGTGACTATTCTATGAATGGCAAAAGTTCTCCAGACATCGGTTGAAGAATGGGACCCGCAAATGATTCATTCTTTGCAATTTAAAAATGCTCTTGAAAAAGTGTATAAAAACCTCCTTACACAAATGAAAAAGCAGCGCCAGCAACTGCCCATCACGATGTTCCTTACCCGCAAAACACCGCCTTGTACGCCTTCAGTGGAAGAAGAAACTCCAGACGACAACGGCGGTGCTACACAGTCGCCTGAAGAGGCTCCTTTAGAAGAGCTGTAACGCTCTTCTTTGTTAAAATTAAACTCATCGTTATCGGACAAGTCGTCATGTCATTGTTGGTGAGTACCCATAACTAATTTTCCACATACTTAGTACATGGATGTACTTTTAGTGTAACTGTACACACATTTTATACAACTTTTCTTGCATTGTACGTATTTATTGCTGGTGGCCTGTCTATCGTAATGGCTGTAATATATGTGATTTTGTATCGGAGACACTCGATATCTTTAATATAACATTTAGGTTTTATGTATTTACATGTTGTACATTTTTCATTTATTTTTATATTACCTAATCAATTACAATGTGTTTAAAACTGTATTACGTATTAAATAAAACTCCTCAATGATATACGATATGTATGTTTGTACATAGTATATAAACAGTGTAGTTACATGAATAATTTCAATGAATCCTACATAATATCTAAGAGAATATAAAGGGTTTATGCTGTATAACTGTGCAGGAAATGTTTATAAGAGTGTGGGAGAGTTTAAAAGAGCTTAAAATATATAAAAATAACCATATAAACATATGGGTTTTATTTCGCAGATTTTCACCTTTCACGGGGAGTTCTGGAACGTAACCCCTCGATCGAGGAGGGATTACTGTAGTGGTCTCCCCTTGACTTTTTCGTATACTCAGATATGGGGATAGATATTTGAGGAGTAAACCACAAGACAATGATTATATTTTTACATTATGTACATTAAAGAACCATCATTGACAAGTCAGATCAAATTAATAAAATATCGAACAATTATTATAAAAGTGAAGTCAAATAAATCGACTCTGCAGCTGAAAGATAAAAAAAATTAGCCACGATAATTTTATTTTGGCGAACGATTCAGGTAAATTACCACGTTCAGTAAGTGAAAGTCGGTCAAATGTTGCAAAAGACTTTACCGGTCATTTTTCGAAAAGATGAAAACGGACAAAAAATGGTTAGAATGTGGTGCTTTACCATAATGTGATGTAAAATTGTCAAATTTTTATATTTTTGTGAAAACATTTTAGGTAAAGTACCACTTCTGGTTAACGGAAATAGCTCAAAAGCTGGTAGAAATCTATGTCTTGTACCCAATACTTGTATGCAAATTTTGGTTGACCTAAGTGAAAGCGTACTCAAATTATCATGTTTACACACACATACACACAGACAAAGACATAATTCCAAAAATGGTATTTTCAGCCTCAGGGAGGTCTAAAACATTGAGATTCATCAAAATCTTGAGGTTGAATTTTTGGACCATTACAATGCTTTCCCTATACTTCGCATACGAGAAAGTAAAAATGACAGCTTGAAGTCAGCTTACCCCTTTCAGCGGTCTCCTGGGGCCTGATGTATAAAATGGGCTTACACATGGAGGAATGCTTAAGCCAATTCTGAAGTCAACATTTGCAAAAGTCTAAAGCGACTCATTTGAGCGGGTCACGGTGGCGGAGGTCTGTCCTCAGTGAAGCCCTGGTCCAAATGTGATGCTGATTTTTGGAGGCATCAGGCCAATGGTGGTGGGGTTGGTTGTGCTGCATTTTGTCTCAGGGCTGGATATTTTTTCCAAAAAACTCAGTTTTCTAGAAAGCACACAAAATAGTGGTTTCACACATAAATCAACATAAACCAACTTCTTTATGACAAATGTCACTCTGTTTTATGCTCCATGAGCCCCTACAGTATGTAAATTCACATACTTATTACATACCTGTGTGTCTTATCACTCAGAAGATTGAAATGGCTGCTAATCCGTAGTGTCCACTGCCAGTCCCGCTGCCAGTTTGCCCCCCACAGATCAACACGAGCGTGTCAGCTACACGATCATCTGGAGACTGATCAGCTGATGCAGGTACCTGACTTTTGTTTTTGATCTCCAGATCACTTGTATCAGAGTTGGAGTTTGATAAGTCAGAGTCCGATTCATCAATAATGATATGATGCGCACAGAAAATTTGCTTATGTGCAGTCACTTTTCTCTCTCACCCGATGTCGATGTCATTCTAGACAGTGTTTATTCAGTGCATTTCCTGCTCACACAGAGATTCAACGTCAGGTCAATGAGTTTGACAGTCCTCTGAGTAAAAAGGGTCTTCCTATCACGTAACAGTGAGTTTTATCAAAATTTAAAGCTTTTATCACCCTCCGCCTCTGAATGTCAGCTTTAGTCGACTTACACCCTAAAAGAGTTAGGACAACATTAGGCAACATCTGCACAGGTTTTACATTGTTGAATACACATCATTGTGTACAAGAGGGGACACAAAACTAATGAGAATTTTAAAAAAAAATTTGTATATACTTCTCTGAACGTTTCCAAAATTTAATCACCCTCAAAATACTCTCCTTGAGATGCAATACACTTGTCCCACCGCTCTTTCCATTGTTCAAAACTGTTCTGAAACTCTTGCAGAGTGACAGCCTTCAGTGCTTCCATTGTTCTGCTTATTGGCCTCCTCTACATCTTGAAAACGCTTTCCTTTAAGGTCCCCCTTCATTCTTGGAAATAAGACAAAAATCACAGGGTGCAAAGTCCGGGGAGTGGAGGGGTTAGGGGGGAAACCGTATGAGAAACTGCCACACACTCGATGACGTTGTTGTGATGCATACACCACTTTTCGTTTTCTCCACACTGCATCACACAAACGCCTGAGCACTTCAAGGACGCCGCTCGGCCAAATGATGCAGAGGGCATGTCTACTACACGCATCTAACGTGCAAACACTGGAACTAACACCCCTCTAGCCTCCAGAAAAAAAATTCTTGTTTTTGGGTTCCCACCTCATATCTAAAGAACGTGATGTCATCTTTTCAGTTGTTTCCATTCACTAAACTGAACACCATTCAGGAGGGAAATCGGAAAGACAACCACAATCCAGTCAGACTGTGTGTCCTGTGACTCCAAAACCTGATGTTTCTAGTAGCAATGCATATCAAATAATGGGCTGTTCCTATTTACATCTTTAAGTGCTTTAAAACATATAATAATAATAGTTCTTAACATTTATATAGTGCTTTTCCAACCATCCATCCATCCCGTTATAACCTAACTACAGGGTCACGGGGGTCTGCTGGAGCCAATCCCAAGCCAACACAGGACGCAAGGCAGAAACCAAACCACGGGCAGGGCGCTAGCCCACCGCAGGGCACACACACACACACACCAAGCACACACTAGGGACAATTTATAATCGCCAATGCACCCAACCAGCATGTCTTGGGACTGTGGGAGGAAACCCACGCAGACATGGGGAGAACATGCAAACTCCACACAGGGAGAACCCGGGAAGCAAACCCAGGTCTCCTAACTGCGAGGCAGAAGCGCTACCCACTGTGCCACCGTGCCGCCCTTATAGTGCTTTTCTCACTACTTAAATGCTTTACATAGGGAGTGGGGAGCCACTTTAACCATCACCAATGTGTAGCACCCACCTGGATGATGCGACGGCAGCCATTTTGTGCCAATAAACTCACCACACATTAGCTGTTAGATGATGAAGGAGTGAGAAAGAACCTTGTCTCTAAGAACCACTTAGAGACAAGGGATGATTATGGGTCAGAATGACCAGGCCATGGCGGGCAATTTAGATGGGGACATCAGGATACACCTTGTTCTTTATGATGGCAGCCCATTAGTCTTTAATCACCACAGAGACTCAGGGCCTCAGTTTTACACACTGCACCATTTTTACAGCACTGTGTCCAATTTACACAGACCACAGGGTAAGCACCCCCTGCTGGCCTCTTCAATACCTCTTACAGCAGAAACCCAAGCTTTTTCAAGATGGCTTCCCTTCCAAGTACTGGCTGAGCCCCAACATGCTTAGCTTCAGGTGGATGACCTGTTCTGAAGAGCATGTGGTATGGCTGATGGTTAATAAAAATGGAAATACGTATTCTCACAGAAGACAAGGGTTGGCCTAGATAGATGGTTCCTTACCCAGCTGGGAAGCCTTGATAATGGAAGGAGACCACCTCTCAGGGGGCCATGTGTTCTCCAAGTACGACAGCCGGCAGCAGCTCTCAGGTTGGTCTTCCATATACACACACACAGGGCTGCATGGGAATTGCAGTTCTAGTGGGAAACCTTGCTGGGTTTCACAGGAGCCACCAGAGGACACCGTGGGAAGAAGGTGTCCTCACTGCCTGACTCAGAAGTACTCCAGGGTCTGGTATAAAAGAAGTCATGCAAAGGAGGGAGAGTTGGGTGGAAGAGGATGAAGTTCAATGAAAAGGAGTGGAAAGAAAGAAAGAAAGAAAGAAAGAAAGAAAGAAAGAAAGAAAGAAAGAAAGAAAAGCATTTACTGTACGTACGGTGCAGTCAGCACCTGTATTGAAAGATACTTGGGCAGTGAATCATTTGTTTGCACCCAGGACTTGTGTCTGTGTTGTGGTGTCTGGGGTTTGGGCCACTGGTGCGCCCCCTACAGGTCACAGTAGACGGCAAAGTCTTGATTCACCATAACTGACATGTAATTACACATATGCTGTCTTAAATAAATTAAAGAGTCGACTTAAAAGAAGCTTTCACAATAATGTTCAAATTGCTTTTCAAAGACAAAGGTGTCAAGTGCTTCAGAATTTAGAGAACAGAAGAAAATATTTTTTTTTAATGCATTACATTTTCCCGTGTTTAGCAATCACAGCAAGGCTTTATGTCTGTGAGGCAACGAGAAGAAGATTATAAAATGTACTAAGCAAAAGATAAAGAGCAGCACAAAAGAATTTAATACAGGGATATAAATGGTAGGAAGAGCCTAGAAGTAACATGCAGAGCAAAATTAAAAATAAGAGATGAGCGACAGCTCAGTGGAGGCAGAGTCCCTTAGACGTTACAAGAAGCAAAGACACAGAGAAAAAAGTGGCCGACCAGATGTAAATTGGCCATTCATTTTATTTTTGAGTTTGTTAAGTAAAATGGGCAATGTGGCCTAATGAGTCTTTAAAAGCACAAAACACAAAGTCCAGGCCTGGAGGGGCCCTTATAAATAACGATATATTTCTTGTATAGCCGAAAATCACACAAGGAGTGTCTTAATGGGCTTTAACAGGCCCATTTCCCCCTCAGCCATGACTCTCTAAGAAGACAAGAAAAAAAAAAAACTCCCAATAAAAAACTTGTAGATAAAAAAAGGAAGTATCCTTGGGAAAGGAAATTCGGAGAGAGATCCCCTTCCAGGTAGGTTGGGCGTGCAATGGGTGTCAAATATAATGCACAGAGTTCAAGGGCCAATCTATTTTGTGCAACACAACTGTACAAACGACTTTGTTCTTGCACGGCGCTCCTCGCCGAATGACAACTCTTAAGGCAAAATGGAAGAACAGATGATACCACTTACTAAATAAAGAAATATCACAAAAAGGATACACGTTTCTTCAAATTCATCAAAAACAAAGCAAAAACTAATTAACATAAACGAAAAAGAATAATGTTCGTCCATCAGCTAATTGTATAGGGTTGTCCAGATCTAATTATGTAATTTTCATTATGCTATAACTTATTAAGTTTATTACATAGAATATCACCCGAAAAATCCCATACCATCGAGAAGTGTGCGAATTGATGACATGAAAAATCGTCTTTGCGCCATACTGGAATCATCCCAGCATAAACCAAAGTCATCCAGACAATCTGGATCTGCATAATTAGGTCTGGACCACCCTGTAGAACAATTGCCAGATTGGAGAAAAGACAAGCCAGACACAGTCATAGTTCTGGAGACCTCAGCCACGCCTCCCTGTTGGCCATTTCACAGCTGGCCAGCCAATCAGATGAAAGAACCCTTCTACCCAATAATTCCTGTGCTCCTTTTTTCCGAGATGGGCAGGCAAGCAACTTGGCAAAAGAGCAGTGGCATTAAGATGCTGAGAAGGGAATCAGAATAGATAATAACAGTTTATAAATATTATATTACTTATGTTTTAGTACTAATGGCTAATAACACAGAGATGTAGTCTGCACAGCTAATCAGCAGCTCTAGTCAGGGTGTGCTAAACTGAAGTTGTGAGCCTTCAGAGCTTGGCTTTAAAAGCTGAGATTGAACGGGGCATGTCTTATATTAGCAGACAGATCAGTCCACAGCTTTGGGACCCATCCCAACCTTGGAATGAGAAGCATGCCAACATCTTGAGATATTAATGTGTGCATGAGTTTGTAAGTAATGATAACCTTAGATAAGTAAGCTGGGCCTCGGTCATTGAAGGCTTTATATGTTAAAAGGAGGATTTTGAAATCAACCCAAAAGCTGACCTGGCCTGAGTTCCAATAATTAAAATATATAGAAAGATTTGCATCGGAGCACTGATCTGTGAGGCACTTTGTGTCTCCATGAATCCAATGTATAAAAATACAAGCAGCTTTATAATAAAGGAATGATAACTAAACAGGAATCATACAAAGTGTGACAAAAGAAAAATAACAAAAGACTTTAGACCCCTGTCCTGCCATGGACTGGTGCACTTTCTAGGGTTTGTTCCAGCCTTGCACCCTGAGTTCCCTCGTCCCAGCAACCCTGTTCAGGTTTAAGTGGGTTTGAAACTGACTGAGTGACTGACTTCATACCCTACAGGGCTCCCTTCAAATCCTTGGTGCTCCTATCTTTTCAGAATGGCCGGTCATTCAACTTGGCACAACTTTCCAATGCTTACCTTCACACTACACAAAAACACCCTTTATCTGCTTCAGATAAGGTAAATGCTTACCTTCCAACTCCGAGGTCAGTGGTGCTATGAGGACCATGCTCAGCAACTAGTTATCAGGTCACAAATGACACAAAGACCTGGAGATGCATCTGTAGACCCCCACAAGTGTCCCCAGGTGTTCCTGCACCCCTCTATCACCATAATGTTACACTAGTGTGAGGTACTGGCCTTCCCCAGTCACCTTGAGGATCACATTCTTGCTACTGTATAAACAGTATTGAGCGGTACTGGATTGAGCAACTCCACACAAAGTACCCAAACCCTAACCCTTAACCTTACCCTAACCCTGAATTCAACAATTAAATATTAGACACATCCCTGTAAGAATATAACAATATAAGAAATTTGACAAACGAGAAGAGACCATTCAGTCCATCACGCTAACATAAGAAAAGCTTAGCACAGCATTTCTCAACCTTTAAGTATTTGCGGCTTGAGTTTTCATAACAGTTTTAATCGTGCCCCCTAACAATTTTTTGAAACCCTAATAAAATGTATTCCTATATTTTTGCTGCTGATACACCACTACAAGTTTTATTACACCTACTTAACTTTTATCGACATTTTTCTAACATTTATCTATTTATTTTTCTAGTATCAGAATGTAGTTCAAGTTCATTTGTTTTGGTTTCAATAGATGTAGTTTTCATATTTTCGATTCTTGTTTTCTTTTTTTCACATCTTCGCGCCCCCATTTTTGTTACTTCACCCACAGATTGAGGACCGCCGGCTTAGCATTATTACTAGAGACCTCCAGGATTCTGCATGGTCACTCCTCTCCTTCCTCCATTCTGGACCATGAGCAGGTAAACTGGGTACAGATTTTATTCATGGGTCATAAAGTATCTAAACAGATGACTGATCCTGACATCTACATGTATGTTTTTGTACTGTATACTGTGTATCGTCTGGTGGTATTGCATTTACAGAACATATGCTATTCGTGGTCTATTGTTGGTTTTGTACTGCTGTGATAAATTCACTCCAAAAGTCCACTAAGTGAAGCAACTTGTCCAACAGTAGCTGTTCTGTGATATTAGACCTGATGGGCTCCCCATGTGCATTAATGAGCATTGGGCACCCATAAACCCGTCCCCAGTTCACCGGTTGTCCTTCCATGGACCACTTTTGATAGGTACAAACTACTGCACAAGACTTGCTATCTTGGAGATGCTCTGGGCCAGTCGTCAAGCCATCACAATGTGGCCCTTGAGAAAGTCGCTCAGATCCTTACTCTAACCTATTTTTCCACTTTTTCAACACATCACCTTCAAGAACTGACTTGTTCACTTGCTGCCTAATATATGCCACCCCTTGACAGGACGAGATAATCGATGCGAGTCACATCACCTGGCCGTGCTTTGAATGTTCTCACTCACCAGTGTGTATACTCCAATTTAAAGTGAATCCTCATTTGGTTAATGTCACTTCTCCTAAAACTCGCTGTTTTGAGTTTTTCTTCAATTGAGTGGTTATGAGCAAATGTGAGTGGCCATCGGTGATAGTCTAATTTCTATTAATTTTATCAATGAAATCCTAAATTAGACAAACAAGCAAAAGAAAAATGAATGGCAGGGTTTAATTTCCTGATACACTGACGATACTCTGTGGTAATGAAGACCTTTGAACACCTTAGTTTAAATTACCTCAAGAATGCAAGGAAAGGCTTCCTGGACCCATTTTAGCTTACATAAAATTGGTCTGTTTGATGATGCAGTCAATTTAGGACTTTGCTTTATTTACCAGCACCTTGATAACCCAGGGGCACAGGTGAGGATCTTGTTTGCAGACATTTTTAGCTCTGCTTTTAAGAATATCAGAGCTCCAAGATAAGAAACTCACCGAGATCGAGCTTCCATTGGATCATAGACTTTCTTACAGATAGGAAACAGGACAGGTGCCACTGGGCACACACATGCCTGACACATGAACCCTTAGTACTGGTGGGCCGCAGGGATGTGTCCTTTCCCCGCATCACTTTATACAAATGACTGGACCTCTAGGGAGACTCGTCTGTCAAACTTCTTAACTTTGCAAATGACATCAACCTTTCCAACATTGTTGGGTCCATATGCAGACAAGAGGTGGAAAATCTGACATTCTGGTACAGCCATTCATAATATGGTCCTCAACATTCAAAGAATGCAGGAGATGATCATAAATTTCAGGAAACAGCCACCTGATTATCTATCACTTGCTATAAATGGCTCAGCCGTTGGTGGAATGATGGAGTCACGTAAGATTCTTGGCACTGTGCTGTCAGAAAACCTTAAGCGGGACAATAACATCACATGAATTATCAAGAAAGCCCATCAGAGAATGTTCTTTTTGTGTCAATCTCACTCAAGCAATATTGGTCCAATTCTACAGAGCCGTCATCGAGTCCATTCTGAAGTCATCTACGACTGTCCAGTTTGCTGCTGCCTCTGATCAGGCTATGGACAATCATCTGCTACACAAGGGTGGACAAAGCTGACAGCACCATGGGGGTGATGTTGTTTGAATTATCCAGTGCTTTCAATACCACCCAGCCACCCCTGTTAAGTGGTCAGCTCAGAGACATGCAGGTGGATGAGCCTGTGGTGTCCTGGATGATGGACTATCAGTCAGGCAGACCATCATCTGTGAGACTCAAGGACTGTGACAGTGCCACTGGATCACCACAAGGAGCAGGCCTGTCTCCACTCTGCACAGTCTCTGAGTACAAATATAACAGCAGGTCACATCTCTTGCAGAAATTCTCAGATGATTCTGCACTTATGGGGGTGTATTGATAAAGGGGATGAAACAAAGGAGAGGAGTCAGGGGGAGAACTTTGTTTCTTAGTGCAAAGAGAATTGTCTGCATGTTAACAGCAGCAAAACCAATGAACTACTTAATGACTTCTCCCGCAGCATGTCTGGTCATGGTCAGGTAGAGGATGCAGAGGTGGTCCACTCCTACAATTACTTGGGCGTCCATATCAATGAGAAGTTGGACTGGTCTTGGATCACAGAGAAACTATAGAAGAAAGGGCAGAGCAGACTCTTATGTCTTAGAAGACTGCGTTCCTTAAATGTGAGTAGTGACATCCTTCACATCTACAGCTCTGTGATGGCCAGTGCGTGTGGTGTGGTGTGCTGGGGTGGTGACATCACTTCAGGAGAGGACCACTGAATCGACAAGCTCAGTAAAAAAGGGCAGGCTGAATTATGGGACACACTGGAGGTCATAGCAAAGGAGAGAATAAAGTCAACATTTTAATCCTGCTAATCTCTTTATTTCTTATATAGGCTGCCTTTTCCATTTATTTATTTGGCTGACACCTTTATACAAGGTGACTTACAATATATATGTCACAATTGGTGACATTTCTTTTTGTTTTCCAATGGGCACCCCAGCAGGTCAAGTGACATACTTAGAGTTACACATTGGTGTCAGTAGTGGGATTTGAAGTCTTAACTGCTACACCACACTTTATATTTTATACTTTATCTTCTTTATATTTATTGTTTGTATTCTGTGTTGTCCTTGTACAGTTGTGCTTGAAAGTTTTTGAACCCTTTAGAATTTTCTATATTTCTGCATAAATATGACCTAAAACATCATCAGATTTTCACTCAAGTCCTAAAAGTAGATAAAGAGAAACCAGTTAAACAAATGAGACAGAAATATTATACTTGGTCATTTATTTATTAAGGAAAATGATCGAATATTACATATTTGTGAGCGCCAAAAGTATGTGAACCTTTGCTTTCAGCATCTGGTGTGACCCCCCAATAACTGCAACTAAACGTTTCCGGTAACTTTTGCTCATTCCTGCACACCGGCTTGGAGGAATTTTCACCCATTCCTCCATACAGAACAGCTTCATCTCTGGGATGTTGGTGGGTTTCCTCACATGAACTGCTTGCTTCAGGTCCTTCCATAACATTTCGATTAGATTAAGGTCAGGACTTTGACTTGGCCATTCCACAACATTCACTTTATTCTTCTTTAACCATTCTTTGGTAGAACGACTTGTGTGCTTAGGGTCGTTGTCTTGCTGCATGACCCACCTTCTCTTGAGATTCAGTTCATGGACAGATGTCCTGACATTTTCCTTTAGAATTCTCTGATATAATTCAGAACTCATTGTTGCATCAATGAAGGCAAGCCGTCCTGGCCCAGATGAAGCAAAACAGGCCCAAACCATGATACTACCACCACCATGTTTCACAGATGGGATAAGGTTCTTATGCTGGAATGCAGTGTTTTCCTTTCTCCAAACATAACGCTTTTCATTTAAACCAAAAAGTTCTATTTTGGTCTCATCCGTCCACAAAACATTCTTCCAA
>JANRMT010062834.1:53337586-53348112 GCA_026402145.1 Polypterus bichir lapradei
TAATTGTACAGCACTTTGGTAAACACCTGCTTTTTTATATAAGTTTATATAAATAAACTTGACTTGGTGTCATTTTAAATTTTTGTATTCTGATTTTATTATGTCTTTATTTATATTACAGTATTATTATGATCATTATTATTGTTATTATTTAATTGTAGAAAACTTTGGTAAACACTTCTGTGTCTTTTTATATAAGTGCTTTATAAATAAACTTGACTTGATGTATTTTTAATTTTTGTGTTCTGATTTTATGTCTTATGTTATTTTATTTAATTATTATTACAGTAATATTATTATCATTACTATTGTTATTATTTAATTGTACAGCACTTTGGTAAACACTTCTGCGTTTTTATATAAGTTCATATAAACAAACTTTATCATTTTAAATTTTTGTGTTCTGATTTTGTCTTAAGTTATTTTATTTAATTATTATTACAGTATTAATATCATTATTACTGTTATTATTTAATTGTACAGCACTTTGGTAAACACTTCTGCTTTTCTATATAAGTTTATATAAATAAACTTGACTTGTTATCATTTTAAATTTTTGTATTCTGATTTTATTATGTCTTATGTTATTTTATTTAATTATTATAGTATTATTATCATTATTACTGTTATTTAATTGTAGAGCACTTTGGTAAATAAACACTTCTGCTTTTTTATATAAGTTTATATAAATAAACTTGGTATCATTTTAAATTTTTGTATTCTGATTTTATTATGTCTTATGTATTTTATTTAATTATTATTACAGTATTATTGTTATCATTATTATTATTTAATTGTAGAACACTTTGGTAAACACTTCTGTGTTTTTTTTTATAAAAGCGCTTTATAGATAAACTTGACTTGATGTATTTTTCATTTTTGTATTCTGATTTTATCATATTTTATTGAATTATTATTACGGTCTTTTTACGATTTGATTGTACAGCACGTTTGGTAAACACTTCTGTGTTTTTTTTTCATTTTCTAAAAGTGCTTTAGTACTAGGGTGTTGTACCGTGTTAACCATTATGAATGTAGAGAAGAGCCAAGCTTGCCTGAAGAAGGGGCCTGAGTTGCCTCGAAAGCTTGCATATTGTAATCTTTTTAGTTAGCCAATAAAAGGGGTCATTTTGCTTGGCTCTTCTCTAAAAGTGCTTTATAAATTAACTTGACTTGCTTTTTATGAACTGTTGTTGACTTGGTTCTTGTCAAGCCCTTTACTTGTGCTACATAAACTCGCACTTGACTTCATAATGTCTGATGTGTTTAATACTTCAAAAAAAGTTAAAAGATAAAATGGGCCAAGTTGTGCCACACGTATCATTATTCTTATTAATATAACATATAATATGCCTAATACTTCAATTAAAAAGTCTTTTGGAAAGAAAAAGTAAAGAAGAAGGTTCAGTCACACACGGCATGTTAATATAACGCAGAACTTGTTCAAAGTGTCATATTATATCAAGTAAAATTAAAAAGTCGTGCCGTACTTATTAGAGTTCACATGAATTTAATGCCTAATACACATCATGTTTACATTTGGAAGCCTTTTTAAATATAAAGTAATATTCAAAAGTCACCTAACTCCATTATTCATAATGTACAGGATAATAATCTTATTAACTATAAAACTAATTTTTCAAAAATACTTAAGTGCTTATCATTGTTATTCATTCTAGTGTTGCATAATATTTATACATAGGTTAAATAAAATTTTAAATCTAAAAGGTTCAAGGCATACTTATTGCTGTTCCATTCAATGTAATGATAGAAGAAATTAATTCAAATGTAATGCTACTTTTTTTGCTAGTCATTTTAATGTTATATGCAATATACATATAATGTTTAAATGCATTATTCAGTAATAAATTAATTTAAAGCTGTTACCTTAATTGCTATTCATTTCAATACAGTGTACAGCATATCTAATCCTCAAATTAAAATTAAGAATTCAGTAACAAAAAATTAATTCCAAGTTGTTACCTTAACTGCTATTCATTTTAATGTAATGCACAGCATATCTGACGCTCAAATTAAGATAAAGAAGACTCGATTCCTTTATACAGAATGTAAACTTAATACAAAATGTAATAATAAGAAAAAAAATTAAAAGTTATTGCCATTCATTTTATTGTAAAGTACAATATACACAATATTCAAATTACAGCAGAGATTTTGAAAATAAAAAATGAATACATTAGAAAGTAATTTTATCCTTATTGCAATTATTTTTAATGTCATTTACAGTATACATAATGTTCATATTAAAATGTATTCATTAAAAAAATGTAAAGTTGTTAGCCTTACTGCTATTCACGTTAATGTAATGTGCAACTTACGTTATGCTTAAATCAAAGTGCAGAATTATTTAATAGTAAAAAATAAACTAAAAGTTGTTACCCTCACTGCTATTCATTTTAATGTACACAATATTATAACAAAGAATGGTAAAAATAATAAATTAATTAAAGAGTAATGTTGCACTTCTTGCAATTATTTTTAATTTAACGTACAGTACACATAATGTTTAAATTAAAATGCATTTTTTAAAAATAAAAAAAATAAAAGTCGTTACCCTGGCTGCTATTCATTTTACTGTAATGTAGTGTAC
Organism: Polypterus bichir lapradei; assembly: GCA_026402145.1. NCBI lineage: Eukaryota > Metazoa > Chordata > Cladistia > Polypteriformes > Polypteridae > Polypterus > Polypterus bichir. The sequence goes on from JANRMT010062834.1 coordinate 53,340,198, forward strand.
AGTATACTCAAAGCACAGAATTACACATAAAAATAAATAAATTAAAAAATAATGTTATTCTTATTGCTTTTAATGTAATGTATACATGATGTTTACACTGACATGAATTATTTAACAATAAAAAATAATTTAATTACTCTTATTGCTGTTTATTTTAATGTGATGTACAGCATCCATCATACTTAAATAGGAATGCAGAATTTAATAAAATAATCATAATAACTAAAAAGGCATCCCACCCTTTTAGCAATTTATTTTAATGTACAACATACATGTTAGGAAAAAATTAAAGTGATATTACATAAAATCTGAAGTCAGTAAAGTGACGTCACTGTCCTTGTTGCTGATTGTCACGTCATTTACAGCGCACACAATTCACGTCGCAGCAGAAAAGCAGAATTTAATAACAAAAATTTTAAAAGCTTTCTCACGTTTTGTTATTCACTTTAATAAAATCTCCCGTAATAAATGGCATCTTAAATTAGCACAATGCTGGGTGCAAAGGCGGCACTTGCCACTTCAGGGATGCTGCATCCTGAGTTTGGACCCCCATGCCCGGCGTCCCACTCTACAAGGTTGGCATGTTCTCCCTGTGCCAACCTGGAGGTGGCACATTCCCAAGGACGTGCAGCTCGGGTTCATTGGCACCGTCCAGGGCTGATTCCTGCCTTTGTGCCCAATGCTGCCAAGATGGGCTCCGTCACCTGAGACCCTGAAATGCAGAAAGAGGAAAGAGATTTTAAAAATCCAAATAATTTATTCACAGATTATTGTGACAGATACTACAGTGACCTTTACAAGAAGTAGAGACAGTATAAAGAACAATGGAGACGGGCACCTCACTTTATTTATAGAGTATAAGGACTGCTCTACCAATAAATGATCCTTTAACAAGTCAGGACAGAATGACAGGAGATGAACTGCAAACAAGCACACAATCATTATAAAAAATAAAGAAATAAAAAACAGTCGTGCTGAGCCTTATTTTACAATATTATACAATAGGTGTGATTTGTATTAGATGAATAAAAGCCAAGCTTAGCTAAAAGTAGAACAGCAAATTACACTGAAAAAGTATAACCTCCTGCGGTGGGCTGGCGCCCTGCCCGGGGTTTGTTTCCTGCCTTGCGCCCTGTGCTGGCTGGGATTGGCACCAGCAGACCCCCGTGACCCTGTAGTTGGGATTTAGCGGGTTGGTTAATGGATGGATGGAAGTATAACCTCCATTCAACTTCAAATAATTAAGGTAACGATTCACACTTAATATTTTCAATCTGATCTAATATACTTCTTTTTATCTTATTGAACCCACAATTTTTAAGTTGATGAAAATCATTCAGAGTAATTGAGTGTAATTCACTTGTTTTATACTGAAGTAAATCTATTTTTTAAGTTGTTACAATTTAAAATGGTTTATTGGTTGTAACCTGTTTTTATGCTATTAGAAATATTATGAACATAACACATTCCAATGCTGTACTTTTTACATTTATTTAAAAATCTAGTGCAAATACACAAGCATTTTGCAGTTTAAATATTAAATATACAACACAAAATTATTGTTTTACAACATTTCTACAGCTTTCTTTGAAGTATGTTTTGTTACGAGTTCTTCTACTTAAAATGAACATTTGAGAAACAGCTAAAAGTATAACATTGATGTTGTTCATTCAACGTAAATTTTCTCTTTCAAGCAACTTAAGATTAGTCATTTAGTGTTGTAGCTTGAAATATTTGGTTTCAGATCTCAATCAAAATACAAGAATTTGTTTGTACCAAAGTAAGTTATGGTGAAGGAAATAAACATAAAAATCCTGTTTCAGTTAACCGAATATTTTAGGTTGTTCGTGTGTGTGCCGGAGCGGCCGTTTGTATTTTTTTCCGGTCGAACTTTCCAGCGTGCAGGCTTTCCAACTGCCAAAAAAGAAGAACACTTTCCCGAGTGGAGTGGACGTGGATATACAGGTCTGGTCATTTTCAGCAGCGGAGTTTTATAACAGAGTATTTCTGGTAAGCAACCCTGTTTTTCAACTATTAATTTTAAGTATAAGAACTCATAATAAAACATACTTTCAAAAAAGATGTAGAACATTTAATAATTTTTTGTTGTATATTTAAGATTTACTCTGCAAAATGCTTGTGTATTTGCACTAGATTTTTTAATAAATGTAAAAAGTACAGCGTTGGAATGTGTTATGTTCATAATATTTCTAATAGCATAAAAACAGGTTATGACCAATAAACCATTTTAAATTGTAACAACTTAAAAAATAGATTTAATTCAGTATAAAACAAGTGAATTTCACCCAATCACTCTAAATGATTTGATCAACTTAAAAATTGTGGGTTCAATAAGATAAAAAGAATTATATTGGTTCAGATTGAAAATATTAAGTGTAAATCATTAACTTCATTATTTGAAGTTGAATGGAGGTTACACTTTTTTCAGTGAGGATTGCTTACTAGAAATATAAAAGTCTGCTGCTGAAAATGACCAGACCTGGATATCCACGTCCACTCCACTCGGGAAAGTGTTTGTCTTTTTTGGCAGTTGGAAAGTCAGCACGCTGGAAAGTTCAACTGGAAGAAAATACAAAGGGCCGCTCAAACACACAGCACATGGACACCCTAAAATATTAGGTTAACTGAAATAGGATTTTTATGTTTATTCCCTTCACCATAATTTACTTTGGTACAAACAAATTCTTGTACTTTGATTGAGATCTGAAACCAAATATTTCAAGCTACAACACTAAATGACTAATCTTAAGTTGCTTGAAAGAGAAAATTTACGTTGAATGAACAACATCAATGTTAGACTTTTTTCAGTGTAAGGCTTGTTGTTCATTTTGATGTTTTACGTCACACACAAGACACAGAGAGCCAAGTAAGAATTTCAAACAAGTTAAATATGTGCACTTTATCTTGAATTTTAGGATAACACACACATATTTTTGTCTATTCGTGTACTGTATTGTATAATATTTTTAAAAAATTTAAAAAACAGAAAGTCACTTTGATTGTCACTGACTTTAGTTGACTTGATGTTGACTTTAGTTGTGAAAATATAACAGACACAAAATAAATAAATAAATAAATACATTGACTATTGAAGTGCCATTCATTTACATTTATTCTAAAAAATATACCTTTTGGGATACATAATGAATTTAAAAAGTTTTGCTTAAACATAAGAAAGAAGCTAACAACCCCTTCATTCCTCTTTAGTTTAGTTTGTTCCTTAAAAAAGCGCCAACATCTAGAGGGGCAAATCTTTTTTTTCTTCTTCTTCTTCTTCTTTGTATTTTCTTTTTCTTTTGTTTTCTCTTTTGATGTTAAGGTAAAGGGTTGCATCGGTTCTGCTTTTATCATTTCAACTGAGTAGTTTGCCACTGCAATGTTTTTGCTTTTCAAAACTAAACTTTAAGAAAATCTGGCAGTCAAATCTTTATTTGCTTTATTTTCTTTTTTCTTGTGTGTTTCTATTTTTCGTTTGTTTCCTCTCTTTTGATCATGAACTCAATGGTTGTATCAGTTACGAGTGTTATTTGTCTTGAGTGATATGTCACTAATGTTTTGCTTTTTAAAAAATAATTTAAAAAATTATGCGGTGGGTTGGCACCCTGCACGGGATTGGTTCCTGCCTTGTGCCCTGTGTTGGCTGGGATTGGCTCCAGCAGACCCCCGTCACCCTGTGTTTGGATTCAGCGGGTTGGAAAATGGATGGATGGATTAAAAAAATTAAGTGAAAATTTAAAAAGCCACCAACTCTGCAGTTGAGTCTTGTTTTGCTTTTTTTCACTTTGTTTTTCTTATTTTTCTTTCTTGTCTCTTCTTTAAGGTAAATGGTTGTATGTTATTATTATTATTATTATTATTATTATTATTATATATATGATTGCTTAATATGGCACGTTGGCGCAGTGGTAGCACTGCCGCCTCGCAGTAAGGAGACCCGTCTGGGTTCGCTTCCCGGGTCCTCCCTGCGTGGAGTTTGCATGTTCTCCCCGCGTCTGCGTAGGTTTCCTCCCACAGTCCAGAGACATGCAGGTGATGTGCATTGGTGATTCTAAATTGTCCCTTGGCAAGGGGGTGTGTGTGCCCTGCAGTGGGCTGGCACCCTGCCCGGGGTTTGTTTCCTGCCTTGCACCCTGTGTTGGCTGGGATTGGCTCCAGCAGACCCCCGTGACCCTGTAGTTAGGATATAGCGGGTTGGCTAATGTATGATGGATGGTACTGCTAGTGTTCCTTTTGTGTTCTCTATTGGACTGTGAAGTAAATGTGTGCTGCCTGTTATTGCTGTTTGTTGGATGGACTTGTATGCCGTGGTCAGTTTCTGCTCTGCAAAAGTAAAAGGACATTTATGGAAACAATAAAAAGCAGGATTTTTTTTTTTTTTTTTTAAGAATCATTAAGGCCAATAAACAAATATCTTTAAACCAAATTAGTGTCACAAACTGTTATTGATTGTAATGTGCGCTAAAAGCAGAAGATATTTTCTTAATATAAGTAAAGACTACAAAGCAGCCAATTCAACTTGATTTCAATAATCTTTGTATGTGAGCGCCTTGAGCAAAGGAAAGGCGCTACATAAATATTATTATTATTATTATTATCATTATTAAAAAATAAAAATACTATCCATTATCCAACCCGCTATATCCTAACTACAGGGGTCTGCTGGAGCCAATCCCAGCCAACACTGGGCACAAGGCAGGAAACAAACCCCGGGCAGGGCGCCAGCCTACCACAGGGCGCACACACCTACCCACACACTAGGAACAATTTAGGATTGCCAATCCACCTAACCTGCATATCTTTGGACTGTGGGAGGAAACAGACACGGGGAGAACATGCAAACTCCACGCAGGGAGGACCCGGGAAGCGAGCCCAGGTCTCCTAACTGCAAGGCGGCAGCGCTACCCACTGCGCCACTCATAAGAATACCAAATAATCATAAATAAATGTCAACTTCTTATCATATTTATTGGTATTTCTTTTGATCTATTGTAATGCCCCATATTTAACTAATAACTAATCTGCAGTAATTTACACTTATTGCTATTCATTTAGATGTGATGTTTACCAAAAATGGTTTTATATATATATATATATATATATATAAATGAATAATGCTGGCTCCCCGCTTATATACGTTTTTATTCTTTTTGCTGATTATACAATGACCATCAGCATTCCATCCATTTGCTGCATTTTCTTTTAGTCAAGCTGTTGGCTTATTCAGACATTTGAAGACAATAGAATATTATAAACTATAAAGGTTTAAAGCAAAGTCATACCATAATGCCATGTAGTAATTTAGTTTACAACTATTCAGTAATGTAATATACAATACAGGGCACAAATATAATTTGGTGCAAAGTTAAAACAAAAAGAAAAGAAATGTCATCAATTATGTCTGAAGTGTTATGTAAGTCTTGGGTAAAGGCATCAGTCTAACAATAAGTAATAATAATACTACTATTACTATTGCTAGTACTACAACTAATAATAATCATCATCATCATAGTAAAGTAATGAATTGCTAATTATTTTCTGTCTGGTATATTCCAATTACCATGTAAAGTAAGACACAAAAATACAATTAAATAGAAAGACCAAAGTGTAAACCGAGGAAAGTCTTATTTACGGCTAACAAGCACCCAGACAATAAAGAATAACACAAGTCTATTAAAACTTGCAAGTTCCAGAGAGCAGCATAGCGGGGAGTCAACAGAATAAACACAACCAAATACAATGAAAATCAGTCTTCTTTTGATTGCAAACACGAAAAAAAAATCCTTAAAGGTCAAGCCAGTCAAGTGAAATTATCACTCTAGCGAAGACAATCAGCAGCTTCTAAGCCCAAGGAAATCTCCCAAAGATACGCTTTACTGTGAAAAGGCCCTCGTGTTAATTATGATGTCTGCTAACATCCACCAGCTTAATCAAGTTTGCATTTGTCACAATTGCACTGCAAAAGGATGCAAATACGTGACCCCACATGTAATAACTGCACAGCAAATGATTATGAGCTCTACAGAATGATACACTAATGGGCTCCACCTGATGGTTAACATTAAGTGAATGAGGAGTAAATGAGAGCAGGATATGATTCACATCGACACTCGGCTTTCAGGAGGGAGTGATTTGGAACTTTCACAGACTAGCAGATGGCAGCCCAATTCTAATAAAGAAAATGAGAGATTTGCACAGAAAATGCACACACGCACCATTAAGACAGATTGTTGTTTTTCGCTTGTCAAAAATATGCTTCCATTGGAAAAAAAAAGAAAGAAAAAGAGTCTGCTCAATAAGTGAATTTTTGGATACTGCAACTTTTACTCATGCCAAACCGACCGCTGCTTAAAATTCTTCATAAAATATTGTTGCTTTGCTTGGGCTTAAGTTATCATTTATTTAAAGTTCGTACAAAAAGTACCTACAGATCTTAAGAATCAAAAGATGCTTACTTCATTGAAAACACATTGATTTACTTGAAAGAATGCATGCCATTGTTTGAATGATGTGCTTCACTCTATGCAAAGGTAAGTAGATAGATAGATAGATATGGAAGGCACTATATGACAGATAGATAGATGTGAAAGGCACTATATAATAGATAGATAGATAGATAGATAGATAGACAGATAGATGTGAAAGGCACTATATAATAAATAGATAGATAGATATGGAAGGCACTATATGATAGATAGATAGATGTGAAAGGCACTATATAATAGATAGATAGACAGATAGATGTGAAAGGCACTATATGATAGATAGATAAATAGATATGGAAGGCACTATATAATAGATAGATAGATGTGAAAGGCACTATATAATAGATAGATAAATAGATATGGAAGGCACTATATAATAGATAGATAGATAGATAGACAGATAGATGTGAAAGGCACTATATAATAGATAGATAGATATGGAAGGCACTATATGATAGATAGATGTGAAAGGCACTATAAAATAGATACATAGATAGATAGATAGACAGATAGATGTGAAAGGCACTATATAATAAATAGATAGATAGATATGGAAGGCACTATATGATAGATAGATGTGAAAGGCATTATATAATAAATAGATAGATAGATATGGAAGGCACTATATGATAGATAGATGTGAAAGGCACTATATAATAGATAGATAGATAGACAGATAGATGTGAAAGGCACTATATAATAGATAGATAGATATGGAAGGCACTATATAATAAATAGATAGATAGATAGATGTGAAAGGCACTATATAATAGATAGATAGAATGAAAGGCACTATATGATAGATAGATAGAAAGATGTGAAAGGCACTACTAAATAGATAGACAGATAGATATAGTGAAAGGCACTATATGATAGATAGATAGATAGATAGATAGATAGATAGATAGATGTGAAAGGCACTATATAATAGATAGATTTTTTTTTTTTTAATTGTATTTTTTTTTCTCCAGCCATTTGGAGTTTTTTTTTTTTTGTTTTTTCTGTCCACCCTGGCCATCGGACCCTACTCCTTTTCTATGTTAACTGATGTTGTCTTGTCTTATTTTGTCTTTTATTTTTCTTTTCTTCATTATGTAAAGCACTTTGAGCTACTTTTTGTATGAAAATGTGCTGTATAAATAAATGTTATTGTTGTTGTAGATAGATAGATATAGTGAAAGGCACTATATAATAGATAGAGTGAAAGGCACTATATGATAGATAGATAGATAGATAGAGTGAAAGGCACTATATAATAGATAGATAGATAGATAGAGCGAAAGGCACTATATGATAGATAGATAGATAGATAGATAGATAGAGTGAAAGGCACTATATGATAGATAGATAGATAGAGTGAAAGGCACTATATGATAGATACATAGATAGATAGAGTGAAAGGCACTATATAA
>JANRMT010062834.1:53374761-53385705 GCA_026402145.1 Polypterus bichir lapradei
GATATTTGGCCGGCTTATCATCCCGGCCAATACCCCCAGGCCGCTAGTTGGAGCCCTCCCTGCAGTATGGAGGTGCCCCGAAGACCCCTGGACGCTGAAGTTTTTATCCTCAGCCCTGCTGGATACCTCAGGGGCCGCAAGAGGGTGCTGCAGGGAGGACCGAGGACTCATTTGCAACAATGAGAAGACCTCCAAAACAGGAATGCATGGTCTAAAAGGTGGAAGCCACTGACATTTTTCCCTCCTCATCTGTTTTGTCACTCGTTTTGCATTTGGCTCCAGTCAGTGTGACTACTGGTAGCATGAGGCCATACCTGGACCTTACAGAGGTGGCACAGGTAGTCCAAATTCTAAATCAATACGTGCCTCCCATTGCCAGAAGGTTTGCTGTGTCTCCCAATACAGTCTCAAGGGCATGGAGGAGATTCCTGGAGACAGACAGACAGTTACTCTAGGAGAGCTGGACAGGGCCCTTCGTAGAAGGTCCTCAACCCATCAACAGGACCAACCAGTATCTGCTCCTTTGGGCAATAAGGAATGGGATGAGCACTGCCAGAGCCTACAAAATGACCTCCAGCAGGCAGGCAGGCCACTGGTGTGAATGTCTCTGACCAAACAATCAGAAACAGACTTCATGAGGGTGGTCTGAGGGTGCAACGTCCTCTAATGTGCACCATGGAGCTCAATTGGCATTTGCCATAGAATACCAGAATTGGCAGGTCCACAACTGGCAGGTGCCCTGTGCTTTTCACAGATGAGAGCAGGTTCACTCTGAGCACATGTGACAGATGTGAAATGGTCTGGAGAAGCCGTTGAGAATGTTGTGCTGCCTGTAACATCATTCAAAATGAGCGGTTTGGTGGTGAGTCAGTGATGGTCTGGGAAGGCATATCCATGGAGGGACACACAGACCTCTACAGGCTACACAATGGCACCTGAACTGCCATTAGGTATCGGGATGAAATCCTTGGACCCATAGTCAGACCCTATTCTGGTTCCTCCTGGTGCACGACAATGCCTGACCTCATGTGGTGAGAGATTGAAAGAATTGATAGCCTGACCTCAATCCAATAGAACACTTCTGGGTGGGACATTATGTTTGGGTCCATCCGACACCTCAGACTGTCCCAGAGCTCAGTGATGCCCTGGTCCAGATCTGGGAGGAGAGTCCCCAGGACACCATCCATTGTCTCATTAGGAGCCTTTCCCCCTACCCCGACATTGTCATGCATGCATAGAAGCACATGGGTGGATGCATACAAACTACTAAGTACAATTTGGAGTTGGTGCGATGAATTCGGCAAAATGGACCTGCCCCTGCATCATTTTTTCCCTTTGATTTTCAGGGTGTCTTTGAATTCAGCCCTCTGTAGGTTCACCATGTTCATTTCCATCAAACGATGTGCCATCCTTTCGTTCCAAACACATTACCCAGTCCATATCAGTAGACTCTGGTTTGCTTTGAAACCTGAAATGAAGACACACACAAAAATATTTCTCCAGTTGTAATTACTCAATGCAGCTTATCTCTCTAGGAAAGACTGGGTCACGCTTAACTGAGCTAGGTCAAAGGTGGGCAAAACAAGGGACAACCCATTTAGATGGGGCCTCACAACCACAGCCCTGAATGTCCCTGTAATGAGCCCACCCAAACCACATACTTAATGAATGTTCCCGAGGCCATACATCTACCGATGAAGATCTTAAGGATGCTAATGACACCACTCTTTCCTGGATATGGCAGTGGTGTGATAATATATGATGATGAATGCAGCTTATAAGAGCCAAGTGAAAGATTTAATAGTTTAGAAAAAAAAATAAAAAAAAAAACAGAATCACTGAGATGGCTAAAGGATCATCCCCTCCTAAAAAATCCTTGTAAACTCAATCAGGTGTAACAGATTGCCTTCTCAATTACACACCAAGATAATTGGCTTCCACCTGAAAAAAGGCAGCTGAGACCCTGATATTGGTTTGTGCTCCTCTGTACTGGCATACCACACCAAACCTGCAGAGCCTCAACTGCAGTGACCAGCGCACCTTGTGACCAACATACGGTCAAATGACAAGTCCCAAATGGAGCTGTAAGTTACCACACACACACACATATCTTATATATAAACGTCTACATGTGGAAGTGTGTGTGTCTGAAGTGAGTGGTGGAGTCGGGGTAAGGGCTCCGCCTCCCAGAAAACAGAAAACTCGCTTAGCCGCTAATAACACAAGCGAGGTGAGCACGTCAGCAAAACGAAACCTCAGAAGAAAGACAACGTCGCTTAGCCACTAGAATCGGCAAAACGGTATCCCTTTTACTTTTCCTCCCGCTGCTAATACACAAGTGATTCTAGTACGTCTTCAAAATTAATCCTCCTAGGACATAGACGCCCAAAGTAGTTCCTTTCAATTACCTGACATCTCTACATTTCAATTTTTTTTCTGACAATTTCAATAGTTTCTAGCATGGGCTTTCACAGCTAGTATATATATATATACTGTACACCCCTCACATTTTTGTAAATATTTTATATCTTTTCATGGGACAACACTGAAGATATGACACTTTGAACCAATGTCAAGTAGTCCGTGTAGCGCTTGTATCACAGTGTAGATCTGCTGTCCCCTCAAAATAACTCAACACACACCCATTAATGTCTAAACCGATGGCATCCAAAGTGTGTGCACCCCTAAGTGACAAGTGTCCAAATTGTGCCCACTGTGTCAATATTTTGTGTGGCCACCATTATTTTCCAGCACTGCCTTAACTCTCTTGGTCATGGAGTTCACACGAGCTTCACAGGCTGCCACTGGAATCCTCTTCCACTCCTCCATGACGACATCACGGAGCTGGTGGATGTTAGAGACCTTGTGCTCCTCTACCTTCCGTTTGAGGATGCACCCCCACAGATGCTCAATAGGGTTTAGGTCTGGAGACATGCTTGGCCAGTCCAGCACCTTTGCCCTCAGTGGTCATCTTGGAGGTGTGTTTGGGGTCTTTATCATGTTGGCGTACTGCCCAGCAGCCCAGTTTCTGAAGGGAGAGGATCACGCTATGATTCAGTATGTCACAGTACATGTTGGCATTCATGGTTCCCTCAATGAACTGTACCTCCCCAGTGCCAGCAGCACTCATGCAGCCCCAAACCATGACACTCCCACCACCATGCTTGACTGTAGGTAAGACACACTTGTCTTTGTACTCCTCACCTGGTTGCCGCCACACACACTTGACACCATCTGAGCCAAATAAGTTGATCTTGGTCTCATCAGACCAGAGGATGTGCTTCCAGTAATCCATGTCCTTAGTCTGCTTGTCTTTCTTGTGCATCATCTTTAGAAGGGGCTTCCTTCTGGGACGACAGCCATGCAGACCAATCTGATGCAGTGTGAAGCGGGCGTATGGTCTGAGCCCTGACAGGCTGACCTCTGCAGCAATGCTGGCAGCACTCATACGTCATTTTTCAAAAGACAACCTCTGGATATGATGCTGAACACGTGCATTAAACTTCTTTGGTCGACCATGGCGAGGTCTGTTCTGAGTGGAGCCTGTCCTATTAAACCTGTTGCTGTATGGTCTTGGCCACAATGCTGCAGCTCAGTTTCAGGGTGTTGGCAATCTTCTTATACCCTCGTTCATCTTTATGTTGAGCAACAATTCTTTTGTTCAGATCCTCAGAGAGTTCTTTGCCATGAGGTGCCATGTTGAACTTCCAGTGACCAGTATGAGAGAGTGTGAGAGCGATAACACCAAATTTAACACACCTGCTCCCCATTCACACCTGAGACCTTGTAACACTAACGAGTCACATGACACCGGGGAGCTAATTGAGGACAATTTGGACATTTTTCACTTAGGAGTGCACTCACTTTTGTTGCCAGCGGTTTAGACATTAATGGCTGTGTTTTGAGCTATTTTGAGGGGACAGCAAATTTACACTGTGATACAAGCTGCACACTGACCTGACTACTGTACATTGTGTCAAAGTGTCATATCTTCAGTGTTGTCCGATGAAAAGACTAAATAAAATATTTACAAAAATGTCAGGGGTGTACTTACTTTTGTCAGATACTCTCTCTCTCTTTCTCTCATATATATACAGTATTCATATTACAGTAATCCCTCGCTATATCGCGCTTCGACTTTCGCGGCTTCACTCTATCGCGGATTTTATATGAAAGCATAACTAAATATATAACGCAGATTTTTCGCTGCTTCGCGGGTTCTGCGGACAATGTGTCTTTTTACTTCCTGTACATGCTTCCTCAGTTGGTTTGCCCAGTTGATTTCATACAAGGGACGCTATTGCCGGATGGCTGAGGGTACAGACAAAAAAATAGGCACACGGGGAAAAAAACACGAAATCAACTTTAATCTCGAAATTTCCACTTTAATCACGTAGTTTATTTTGTCATTAAAGTAGAACATCATAAACTTCATCTTAAAATCATTTAATTTACTAGTTTCTCAAATCCCATCGTAACTAAAGTAGCATGTTAAATGCTTTGTTTTGTATTTGATCTTCAATGTGCTCTATGAGTGTGAATCACTACATGCTTCCGTTCTTTCTCTTTCTCCGACAGGACACAGAATCCATTACATTCGTGATATTACAGCTCTCTGAATAATTAAAATACTGAGATGTATACGTGGTATCATTTTCATGATGATTGAAATGAAAGCATGTTATTAAGAACACGATGGCGCAGTGATTGTTCAAGTCTCACACAAGATGCTGCTGTGCCATGCGCAACCTTCAATGAAATAATTTATTGTAGCAGTACTGTCTCTTTCAAACGTACTAACCTTCAATTCCTGTCCTTAATTTTCTTTCCCCAAATACCCAATCGCCACACAATCAGCTCTGTAATTGACGTTAAGCCATCTGTAAGCTTACAACGACGATTCTTCAAAACTTTTAAGGAACATTGAAATATTTTCATAGTACGTGTTTGGAGTTTTTTTTTGTTTTTTCTGTCCACCCTGGCCATCGGACCTTACTTATCCTATGTTAATTAATATTGACTTATGTTTATTTTTTATTGTGTCTTTTATTTTTCTATTCATTTTGTAAAGCACTTTGAGCTACATTTTTTTGTATGAAAATGTGCTATATAAATAAATGTTGATTGATTGATTGAAGCTAACCAATCAGAGCACGCAGTTAAGTTCTCCTGACTGAGAAGCTAACCAATCAGAGCACGCAGTTGAGCTCCTGCGTGCTGAATGCAGTGTTAACCAGGAAGTCTCGTCTCGCTCATTCAGCATCAGCGTGTTTCGCTGTGTAAAGAGTTGTGCTCTTTAGTGTTTGTCTTTGTGCATAGTCAAGCCCTTCATTACGGCTCCAAAACAATCTGCTACTGCTTCAGGGGCCGTGCCCAAGCGCAAGAAGAAGATGTTAACGATTGCCGAAAAGGTAAACGTTTTGGATTTGTTGAAGGCTACGATTCTTTTTATTTAAAAAGTAGGAAAGGAATATAAGATCTACGGCCACAGTGTCCTTTTAACCAGGGTGCAAAACTAGTTGTAAGTGGATGTAATAAGGCAGTAGTCTGGATGGAATCTGCTTTAGGGATTTGGATTGAAGACTGCCAGAAGAAGAACAACGGCAGTGCTACACAATCGCCTGAAGTGGTTCCTTTACAAGGGCTGTAACGCTCTCCTTTGTTGTGCAGTAAAATTAAACTCATTGTTATCGGACAAGTCATCGTGTCATTGTTGGCGAGTAACCATAATTAATTTTCTTCTTACCGTGCTTAGTACATGTACGTACGTTTAGTGTCACTGTACACACATTTACTGTATACTATTTTTCTTGCATTGTACGTATTTATTGCTGGTGGCCTGTCTATCGTAATGGCTGTAACATATGTGATATCGGAGACACTCAATATCTTTAAAATAATATTTAGGTTTTACTGTATATAAACAGTGTGTGTTTATATACATAATTTCAATGAATCTTACCTAATATCTAAGAGAATACAAAGGGATTATGCTGTATAACTCTGCGGGAAATATTTATAAACAGTGTTGGAGAGTTTATAAGGGCTTAAAATATATAAAAATAACCATACAAACATATGGTTTCTACTTCGCGGATTTTCACCTATCGCGGGGGGGTCTGGAACGCAACCCCCATGATCGAGGAGGGATTACTGTATATCTATATATGAAACCATGCCAGGATGAATTATTAAACACAAGGAAAAGGATTAAATATAACTTAAAGCTGAAGGCACAAGAGGTCTTTATCTTTATCTTAAAAAAGCCTCCAAAGTCATTTTCCAAGGTTAGAATAAGGTAAATGAGTAACAAACACCCCTTAAGAAAGTGGGGATAAATTGATGGGGAGCCACTACAGCACTCCTAAGTGGTGTTAAGATCAATAGGACAGTCCGCTAAACACCCCTCTTATATTGTATATATTGTAACAGCATGGCTGCTTGGTGGCACTGTTGCTCACCTATTCCCAACAGACAGACGCTGGACACGAGATACAAACACCAAGATGTTGTTTAATTTTCTTTTTCTACAGTGCCCCAAAGGACCTCCAACACAATAAACAGGCAACAACTACAATAACAGTAGTAAAGCACACAAATCTCTCCTCTACTCCTCCCAGCAAGTTCTGTCCTACTCCCTCCCAACTCCAGCTTGCCTGCTGGGCTCACAGCAGACCTTTATATAGTCCGGGTCTAATAAAGAACAGGGATTTTCTTCAGCCTGAAATTACTTCGGGGCGTCCTCATGACTATATCGTACTTCCAGGCTTTAAGGAAAGAATACGTCCTCAGGTCCTTTGACAACTCCTCCTGGCGGCACCCACGGCACCCAGCAGGGCTTTGTCTGAACTCCATGTCCCATAGTGGCCTGCGGGAATCCGGGGTAGACACTGCAATCCAGGGGAGCTGCCATCTAGCGTTTTGGAGGAAGCAGTGTCAGCAAGTAGCTGCCTTCCCCCATCCTTCCATTCCATATATACTGTATATTTATTTATATGCATGTGTATAAGAATGTATGCATGTTTGTTGATTTATTGCATTATTTTTCTCTTTTTAGATTTTAATATTAAATGAAAGTGCACTTCCTGCCTTGCGCTCTGTGTTGGCTGGGATTGGCTCCAACAGACTCCATTATCAATAGTACCTGATGACCTCGACTCTGTTGTTTCACTAACACAATGTCCTACTTGTGTTCTGAATGGATGAATAGCAATTTTCTCAAGCTAAATAAAGAAAAAACAGAAATTTTAGTGATTGGCAATAATGGATACAATGAGGTTATTAGAAATAAACTTGATGCATTAGGATTAAAAGTCAAGATGGAGGTAAAGAATTTAGGGGTAACTGTTGACTGTAATCTGAATTTTAAATCGCATATTAATCAGATCACTAGGACAGCATTTTTTCACTTAAGAAATATAACAAAAGTTAGACCTCTTATATCACTGAAAGATGCTGAGAAATTAGTTCACGCTTTTGTTTTCTGTCGACTAGATTACTGTAACGCACTCCTCTCAGGACCACCAAAAATAGACATAAATCGTTTGCAACTAGTGCAGAATGCAGCTGCTAGAATCCTAACTAGGAAAAGAAAATCCGAGCACATCTCTCCAGTTTTGATGTCACTACACTGGTTACCTGTGTCATTCAGGATTGACTTTAAAATTCTGCTTATGGTTTATAAAGCCTTAAATAATCTCACCCCATCTTATATATCGGAGTGTCTGACATCTTATATTCCAAATCGTAACCTTAGATCCTCAAATGAGTGTCTGCTTAGAATTTCAAGAGCTAAACTTAAAAGAAGTGGTGAGGCGGACGGCCTTCTGCTGTTATGCACCTAAAATCTGGAATAGCCTCTAAGTTGAAATTCGCCAGGCTAATAAAGTGGAGCACTTTAAAAAAGAAATTCATTACTTTAACATGGCCTTCTCATAACTTAATTTTAATTTAATCCTGATACTCTGTAAATTCAATTTATTATCATAACTATTCATGGAGACTCTAAAATCTGTACTGACTCCTACTCTCTCTTCTGTTTCTTTTCCTGGTTTTCTGTGGTGGTGATCTGCACCACCACCACCTAATCAAAGCACCGTGATGTCCTACATTGATGGATTAAAAGCCAGAGGTCTACATGACCATCATCATCAAGTCCTTCCATGAGAACCCTAAATACAAAGAGGACTGTTTCATTTATGTTAGGTAGAATGCCCGGAGGAGATTGGGTGGTCTCGTGGCCTCAGAATCCCTGCAGATTCAATTTTTTTTTTCTCCAGCCATCTGGAGTATTCTTTTTTTTTGTTATTTCTGTCCTCCCTGGCCATCGGACCTTACTCTTATTCTATGTTAATTATCCATCCATCCATCCATTTTCCAAACCACTGAATCCGAACACAGGGTCACGGGGGTCTGCTGGAGCCAATCCCAGGGCACAAGGCAGGAACCAATCCTGGGCAGGGTGCCAATCCACCACAGGACACACACAAACACACCAAGCACACACTAGGGCCAATTTAGAATCGCCAATCCACCTAACCTGCATGTCTTTGGACTGTGGGAGGAAACCCGCGCAGACACAGGGAGAACATGCAAACTCCACACAGGGAGGACCCGGGAAGCGAACCCAGGTCTCCTAACTGTGAGGCAGCAGCCACCGTGCCGCCCTTCTATGTTAATCAGTGTTGTCTTATTCTAATTCTTACTTTGTCTTTTATTTCTCTTTTCTTCATCATGTAAAGCACTTTGAGCTACATTATTTGTATGAAAATGTGCTATAGAAATAAATGTTGTTGTTGTGAGCCTGTAGTTAGGATATAGCGGGTTGGATAATGGATGGATGGATGGATGAAAGTGCACTATAAATGCAATGGAATTGAATCAAATGCTCTCTGGTGACCATCAGGTCAATTTTAATTCCAGCTTAATATCTGCCACTGAACTGTACATACCACACCACTCGTACAGGTCCACCCCATCTTGGCCTACTGCCGTCCCATTTTTCAACAACAAACCATCAGCTTAATTCAGCCAAAGGGGTTCTCGGAGAACTCCGAACAGTGCTGCGTGCCATAAACAGTTCATCACAGTTGAATTTAACTTGATAATCCAAAATACTTATCTAATTGAGGACAGATGTGCCACGTGTGGCCCTAGGCCAGCCAGCGCCTATCTAATGAACAGCAAAGAGGGAAGAATTAAAAAAAAACTCAAATCATGCTGGAAAGCCTAAAAACAAAAATAAAGACAAACAGTATTAGTGGAGAGTTAATTATGGACAACTCACTGAGAAAACTTTGCAGCTATTAGTTAGAAATTGCTATGTATTAAGACTTTTACAAACTCTTAGGCTGATCTTAATAAGGCCAACTGTAAGAGCCATTTGCTAGTTATTTAAGTTATATTAAATGTTTGCCTATATATTAGTGCATAGTTCATGGGAGGTTCTTATAACACCCACAAGCCGAATTGAATTGGTATATTCTAACTATTTCTTGTCCCTCTGACAACAGATTAGTCACAGTTAGTGACCTGTCTTGCCGTAAGTCAGGCATGGATGGCACATGGTTTTAAACCGGGCCTTAACGTAGTATGTAACACAATGTGCTCTACTGAACGTGCAGTGCCATACGTTTAGAGAGTACTAAACGTGAAGTTTAGTATCTTCTAGTATAGAAAACAGCTAAAGTTTAACAAGAAAAGGCTAAGTTTAGAGAAGAGACATTTTTTCCCATTTTTTTTTATTCTACGTGTCTAACAAACCTTTTCTTTATTCGTGTGTGAACTGTTTGCTTTGAATTTTCACTGAACCTTTTAAAACGCACTTTTGGACTGAGAGATTTCTTTCGGCACGCGTTTGACCTGCCTTACCTACCAGCAGCTACACTTACTTCACACAGTAGCTAATTGTGACTCCATTCTGAGTTTTGGCTCGTATCTGACTTTTTGTTGAACCGTTTGAGTGACTTTTACATGCGATCCAAATCTGATATGAGCGAGTACAGATATCTATCCCGAGTGTGCGCCACATGCACAAATGAATCAGCGCAAATTCGTCAGACAGATGTTAGCCTAATAGACCACCATGAACACCAACAGCATGCTGGCAGCTGTGCTTCTTCACAATGCTTTCAGTGTAGCACATCTGCGAATGTGTCAGTCCGTGATTGCAAGGAAGGGAAATAGAAAACGAACGATCATAACTGTTGCTCTGAACGCAATTATCACTTCTGCAACCGTACACAGGAACTTGTGGACAGAAGACAGGAGCCAGGAAATTAGGGATGAGATGTGGAGAGTTTTAATGCAAAACAGGGATTTGACAATTTCAGCATGTCGAGGAGGACGTTCGATTACTTATGTCAACTCCTGTCCTCAAGACATGTATGAGGCTTGATACTTCTGTTAGAAAACTAGTAGCAACTGGGCTGTTTTTTGCTTATGACAGCCTTCCCAAATTTTGAATAACTCTGTCACCTCTGTAGTGGTGGCTCTGAGTAAAGGGATTTGCACTGGCAATTAGAAGGTTGTCGGTTCAAATCCCATAAATGCCAAATGTGACTACTTCATTGGGCCCTTGAGCAAGGCCCTTAACCTGCAATTGCTCTGTCCTGGGTATGACGTCAATCTGCATCCAGCCCTACATGTAGGCCCTCCAACCTTCAGGGAAAAAAAACCTGGGGGTGGGTGGCAAAATTGGCACTCCAGCCACCATAAAAAAAACCTCACACTGGTTCTACTCCATCTGAACTAGTGTGGTGCTGAGGTGTCACCCATTGCATGGTTGCACTCGGGTCCTAATCTGGGATCCTGAGTTGGTTTGTCATTCCGTGGGTGTGGTAATGTGCTGTATCAGCGCCTAAACCTAACCTCACTTCCTTTGCATTGTCACACTGAGATAATAATAATAATAATAATAATAATAATAATAATAATAATAATAAT
>JANRMT010062834.1:53385715-53409038 GCA_026402145.1 Polypterus bichir lapradei
ATAATAATAATAATAATAATAATAATAATAATAATAATAATAATAATAATAATTCTTTTCATTTACATAGTCTTTTTCTAACTGGGAAGCCCCATAAACCACCATGATGCGACAATAGCCATTTTTGCACCAGTGGCATCCACCACACATTAGCTGTGTGAAAGAGAAAGCCAGTTAGAGACAGGATATGATTAATGGACCAGAATGACTAGGCCATGGTAGGCAATTAAGCCTGGACATCGGGATACACCCTGCTCTTTACGAAGAATGCCCATTGATATTTAATGGCCTCAGTTTTACATCTCATCTGAAGAAAGGCACCATTTTTAGAGCACAGTGTCCCCATTACTGCACTGGGACATTGGAATCTGCATTCAGACCACAGGGTTAGGGCTCATTTATACTTCACGCTCAGAACGCGTACGCGCCCGCATCATGGCTGCCACGCGTTCCCAGCGTTCATTTCACGCGTCCTCTGAGCAGGTCCTCAGAAATTAACGTGACACGTGCGCGAGTTGCAGTACCAGCAAAAAGTCGGGGGGCGCAGTGTGCTAAAAGTCAGAATGTGACGTCAGAGTCTCTGTTTACTATCTACAGGTGACAGAAAGCCTCTGTGCAGATCCTACGGGGATCGATGTGCGTGCTTCGCTGTTTGATGAATGGTTCGATGTGGTGAAGCAAAATGCCGACATACAGATGCATTCGTGGTGCTTTTATATTCAAGCGTCGCATATTCCCGATCGTAATGACACAATGCATTTTAAAAGTCTCACATAACATCTTTGTGTCGTCTTTTTTTTTGCAACTTCTCAACAGCAACATAATGTGCAGCGCTGTATTTGAGCCACTGAGAAAAAAATAAAGGACACGTGTATTTTGTGATTAAAGTGGACATTTCGGCTTTAATCTCGAATTGTCCACTTTAACCTCGTAGTTTACTTTATCATTAAAGCAGACAGTCGTAAACGTCATCCCAGTTTTTAATCGCTGCGAGCTTCTTGGACCTGACAGCAGCGGCAAGCAGCAACTGATCACCACACAGAACAAATTAAATGTATGATATTCCAACTCTCTGCACATTTAGAATCTTTAGATTCATACTTGATATCACTTTCATGATGAAATGCGTTAAAGTGTGTATGTTACATTTTACATATAATTTCGTTTAAATAATGAATACCGTTAATAATTACACACATGGGGGTGACACGGTGGCGGAGCGATAGCACTGCTGTCTCGCAGGGAGTTATGTTGCTGGTATTTCCTGCTTGTATTCCACACTGTGCTCCGGTTTCCTTCCAAAATATGCAGATTTGGGGATTTGGTGCCGCTAAAATGATGCTAGTGTATGTGAGTGCTTGTATTCACCTTGCAATGAGCTGAGACCTCGTCCAGGGATTGTTTCTCAGTCATGCCCAATGCTTGCTGGAATGGACACATCCCTGGATTTATGGATTTAAACATCCTTTTCAGAGATACTGCGGTAAGGTGTTATCGGAATTTAATAGGTGTTTTAGGCAATTCACAACACAGAGAAGCCGAACATGTTCTCACCATGATAATATCTCGCACTGCCACCTGGTGGATTCCTCCAGATTTACGTAAAGTACGCGCAAGTATAAACACTACAATGCTTGCGTAGCAGGAGCGTCCTCTGCAGCATGCGTCGCGTCGCGTGAAGTATAACTATGGCCTAAGAGTCCCTGCTGGCGTCACCAACACTTCTTCCAGCAGTAACGTATCCTTTTCTTAGAGGGTCTTCCATCCAAGTACTGGTCGGGCCCAAACCTGCATAGCTTCAGGTGGGTGACCTGTTCTGAAGCACATGTGGTATGGCTGTACTACATACTATAATCCAGCACAGATATATGAGAAAGGTCACATAAACATCAACATAACACTAATAGTGAAGAGTGAGCCTCAAGGAGTTTGCTTTCGACGTGAGTTCGGCGAAAACATGGAAATGCTTGGAAACTTTGCTGAACTCTGCATAATGCATGGAGGAACTGAAGTAGTTTTGAGTGGATTATAACACTGCAATGGTATATTATGTGTCACTGAGGGCTAGAGAAGTGTTTCCCAACTATGCTGGATCAATTATTGTGATCTGAGCTGTGAGACAACAGCACTAACCACCATGCGCCAAACAATGAAAGAGACAGACTGCAATCAAAATACAACAAATGGCCACACACTAGCAAGAAGTGAATAAAATACGGATCATTGCAGTGAAAGAGTTCCAATCTTGGGGCACAAATTGCTGCATTGTGGGACTGTCTCGCTCCATTGTTGAAAGTGGAGGCTGTCGTTTGCTGTGTATCTGTGCAGATGCTTTGCACTTAATTCTTCTAAAAAGAGGAAAGAAAAGCTTGGCAAATAGTAATAAATCTTTTGTTATTATTATTTTGATGGGTCTCCTGTGTTTTATGACAAGGGGTGAGCTCTTCTAAAGCTTGTTTGAGATTATAGCTGGGCGCATGGCTAATTATACATACAGTGCATCCGGAAAGTATTCATGGCGCATCACTTTTTTCACATTTTGTTATGTTACAGCCTTATTCCATAATGGATTAAATTCATTTTTTTCCTCAGAATTCTACACACAACACCCCATAATGACAACGTGAAAAAAGTTTACTTGAGATTTTTGCAAATTTATTAAAAATAAAAAAAATTGAGAAAGCACATGTACATAAGTATTCACAGCCTTTGCCATGAAGCTCAAAATTGAGCTGAGGTGCATCCTGTTTCCCCGATCACCCTTGAGATGTTTCTGCAGCTTCATTGGAGTCCACCTTTGGTAAATTCAGTTGATTGGACATGATTTAGAAAGGCACACACCTGTCTATATTAGGTGCCACAGTTGACAGTTCATGTCAGAACACAAACCAAGCATGAAGTCAAAGGAATTGTCTGTAGACCTCCGAGACAGGATTGTCTCGAGGCACAAATCTGGGGAAGGTTACAGAAAAATTTCTGCTGCTTTGAAGGTCCCAATGAGCACAGTGGCCTCCATCATCCGTAAGTGGAAGAAGTTTGAAACCACCAGGACTCTTCCTAGAGCTGGCTGGCCATCTAAACTGAACGATCGAGGGAGAAGGGCCTTAGTCAGGGAGGTGACCAAGAACCCAATAGTCACTCTGTCAGAGCTCCAGAGGTCCTCTGTGGAGAGAGGAGAACCTTCCAGAAAGACAACCATCTCTGCAGCAATCCACCAATCAGGCCTGTATATTAGAGTGGCCAGACGGAAGCCACTCCTAAGTAAAAGGCACATGGCAGCCCGCCTGGAGTTTGCCAAAAGGCACCTGAAGGACTCTCAGACCATGAGAAACAAAATTCTCTGGTCTGATGAGACAAAGATTGAACTGTTTGGTGTGAATGCCAGGTGTCACGTTTGGAGGAAACGAGGCACCGCTCATCATCAGGTCAATACCATCCCTACAGTGAAGCATGGTGGTGGCAGCATCATGCTGTGGGGATGTTTTTCAGCGGCAGGAACTAGGAGACTAGTCAGGATAAAGGGAAAGATAACTGCAGCAATGTACAGAGACATCCTGGATGATCCAGAGCGCTCTTGACCTTAGACTGGAGTGACGGTTAATCATTCAGCAGGACAACGACCCTAAGCACACAGCCAAGATATCAAAGGAGTGGCTTCAGGACAACTCTGTGAATGTCCTTGAGTGGCTCAGACCTGAATCCGATTGAACATCTCTGGAGAGATCTTAAAATGGCTGTGCACCGACACTTCCCATCCAACCTGATGGAGCTTGAGAGGTGCTGCAAAGAGGAATGGGCCAAACTGGCCAAGGATAGGTGTGCCAAGCTCGTGGCTTCATATTCAAAAAGACTTGAGGCTGTAATTGCTGTCAAAGGTGCATCGACAAAGTATTGAGCAAAGGCTGTGAATACTTATGTACATGTGATTTCTCAGTTTTTTTATTTTTAATAAATTTGCAAAAACCTCAAGTAAACTTTTTTCACGTTGTCATTATGGGGTGTTGTGTGTAGAATTCTGAGGAAGAAAATGAATTTAATCCATTTTGGAATAAGGCTGTAACATAACAAAATGTGGAAAAAGTGATGCGCTGTGAATACTTTCCGGATGCACTGTAGAAATTAGCCATGCGGTGCTGTGCTGTCTGCTCACAGAGATCAGTGTTATATACTCAGTACTCATTATAGTCAGCTAATGTAACCCTCAAATTAAATTACTGCCGGCTTTGTTTTTTAACACATACGGGGCAGAATTCCAACTCGGCAATGATCTTACAGTAGGCATGCAAGAAAGTTCTGTGCTACAGCTCTGTGATATCATGTCGGGCACGCAAAGCATCATGGGGCGCTGGGAAAAAAAAAATGTTCACCTATGCCGGCCACATGGTGAATTTCCAGGAAAATGAAAAGGTCAAGAGCGAACAAGAGTGAAAAATACTTTAGCGAAATTTGCAGAGCAATCCTAAAATCTAATTTTTTAATGTAAATTTCCAGATAATTCCCATTCAGGCATTTCAAACCTCAAATGGCTGTATTGAATTTAGTGCCACATACAGTGTGGCTGCCTTAATCCCCGGATCCCTGGGCTGTCAATAGTCATGTATTGAGGCAAGCAAGAGCAGATGCAAGTGCAAAGTGCTTTTATTTTCACCCAGCATTCACACAAAGTGTGGTGCATTTGTCATTAAATAAAAAAGTCAATCAATAATTCCGTAAAAACAGGTGTACTGTTGGAGATTAAAATGTACAATAAATAAATAACAAGAAATAATCCACTCATAAAAACGAGGCTAGAAATGCAGCAGAATTCATCGACCCCTTTAGGTATCACAGCAGCAGTCAACTTTAATGGGTAAGGCTCACTACCACCATCCCAGGCATTCAGCAAGCTTTGCTCCCGTCTTCTGCCACTGTTCCTCGGCCCTCAGCCAAGAGATGTCCAGAGCAGTAGGATGCTCCTGCACCCTCGTACACTCAGCAAGAGCAACCTCTGCTATTTGGTATAAAGGATCCCCAGGTGTGTTCCTTGATACACTTTTGTCTAAAGTCCTCAGTGTTGGTGTGTCACAGAGAGGATGTGCAGCATTATCCATAAAGGCATTCAGTTTTGTTTTCATTCTCTCCTCCACTTCTACCTCCAGGGTGTCCAGTGTGTGCCCCATAACTGAGGCTGCCCTTTTTAATTAGCTTGTTGTTAATTAGCACACCACACTGGCCATCACAGAGATGTAGAAGATGTGACGGATGTCACTTGCCACATTAAAGGAACGCCGTCATCTAAGGAAAAAAGGGCCTGCTCTACCCCTTCTTCTGCAGTTTCTCTGTGTTATGAGATCAGTCCAGCCTGTCGTTGATGTGGACCCCGAGTACTTGTATGATTACACAGCCTGTGAGGAGGTCATCCGATGCACATGAGTGACATTGGTCATTTGAAAACTTTTAGCTGTGGCACGTTTAAAGCATAGGTCACAAATCAACATGCTATACACGCGGAGCTGCCACTCAGCAAAATGCAAAATGTCTGCTTCTTTTTAGTTATGACACACGGTTTATGGGCATGGACTGAAATGCAGTGTGCTTTTCTATTAATGGACACAAAAAGTGCATGCTGCAGTGAAAAGCAGTCGATCATTAGGTTGATATGTTTTTAATTATGACACGACATACCAGTCAGTCAGTCATCGTCTGACCCGCTGAACAGGGTCACAGGGGTTGCTGGAGCCCATCCCAGCTAGCACAGGGCATAAGGCAGGAACAAACCCTGGAAGGGGTGCCAGTCCAACACATGGTGGAACATACACTCACACACCAGGCACACACTAGGGCCAATTTAGTAATGCCAGTCCACCTAACCTTCATGTCTTTGGACTGTGGAAGGAAACTGGAGCACCCATGCAGACACGATATGTAAAAATTTCATTGTATCATGTCATGTGATGTCATGGGGTGGCACGTTGGCACAGTGGTAGCGCTGCTGCCGCCTCGCAGTTTGGAGACCCGAGTTCGCTTCTCGGGTCCTCCCTGTGTGGATTATGCATGTTCTCCCCGTGTCTGCATGGGTTTCCTCCCACAATCCAAAGACATGCAGGTTAGGTGCATTGGCGATCCTAAATTGTCCTTGGTGTGTGTGTGTGTGTGTGCCTTGCGGTGGGCTGGCACCCTGCCCGGGGTTTGTTTCCTGCCTTGCGACCTGTGTTGGGATTGGCTCCAGCAGACCCCCATGACCCTGTAGTTAGGATATAATGGATGGATGGATGGATGTCATGTTACTTTCTATCCCTGCTTAATCCAGAATCACATTGGAGCTTATCCCAGGTAGCATAGGGCAGAAGGCAGGAACAAACCCTGGATAGGGCACCAGTCCATCACAGGGCAAACAGACCCACACACGCCAAATACACATGCACACCAGGGTTATCAATTCACCTAACCTCCATGTGTCTGGACAGTGGGAGAAAACCCACACAGACATGAAGAGAACATAAGAACACAAGAAATCTGACAAACGAGAGGAGACCTTTCAGTCCATCAAGCCCATTTGTTTAGCTAATAGCTAAGCTGTCCAAACATCTCATTCAGATTTTTCTTAAAGGTTCTCAAGGTTTCTTCTTCAACTCCATGTCTTGGTAGTTTGCTTCAGAGTTCCATAACTCTTTGTGTAAAGATGTGCTTTCTGGCTTCAGTTTTAAGTGCACTTCTTCTTAATTTTCACTGACATTCTGGAGTTCGTGATTCACTGTTAGGCTGAAAGAATGTTGCTGGTTCTATTTTATCAACGTCTTTGAGTATTTTGTAGACCTGGATGAAGTCCCATTGATTGAAATTACCAGGCTTAATTCTCAGAGTCTATCAGAGTAGGACATGTCCTTAAGTCCCATGATGCACCGGGTTGCTATCCTCTGCACAGCTTCAAGTGCTGCTATGTCTTTCTTGGAGGATGGTAACCAGAATTGCACACAATAATCCAATAAGGTGGTCTTACCAGTGCCTTATATAGTTTGATTTTAGTGTTGTGCATCACCCTGATAACACTGAAAAATGTCTTAGGTCTTAGGGTCCTTTAGCTGGCACCTGGGGAAGTCATCTCAACCAATACGCTGCTGGATTCTGCACTTCACTCCTGATACAATTCCATCTTTGGTAATCAGTGGTGATGTTTCAGGCCTCATCAACAGTCAGATACTACTTCTTTAGGTCTTCTTCGATATGTTTAAGCCACGTTTTCTTTGGTGCAGTTCATTGAACTTTCCAGGCAGGTCGCTCTCACCATAAAAGGTTGTACCGCAGCCTAGTGATGTTCATCCTGCAGACGTGGCCAAACCATTGCAGTCTGTGCTTTATGATCAGTTCTTCAATTAGAAGTTGGTTATCTCACTGGGTCCGAGTGGTCGCATTTTGGCGGTGATCACGGAGGGACACACCCAGTATTTGCATCAAGCATCGCATTTGGAAGACCTTCAGCATGTTCACATCAGATTGCAGCAGAGTCCATGTTTTTGCTCCATACAAGAGAGTTGGTGTGACCAGAGTACGGAAAAGACATATTCTTGTGTTGATGAAAATATTGGACTTCTTTCAAAGGCACCACTTGAACGATCCAAATGCCGCAACCGCTAGTCCAATCCGACTATGGACTTTGATCGTTGATGCCACTTTCTTCTCTTGTACAGGTGATCCTAGATATTTGAATGGTTGGACCTGCTCAGTTTGGACTCTGTCTAGGTAAACTGTTGCCCGTGATCCATCTGTGGTCATGATCTTGGTCTTATCCACAATGATCCTTAAGCCGTAGGCTTGGGCAATGCAAGCTATATCGTAAAGTGTATCAGTCGCCACTGTGTCGGTATTGGTGAATATGGCATGTTATCTGCAAATACTAAGTCCATCATGAATTTGTTCACATCATATTGTACTCCACGTCTGACCTCAAATAGTTTCCGCATAATAATGTTGAAAACAATATTGAAAAGTAGAGGGGAAGCAACGTCGCTCTGGCAAGTGCCAGCTAGGATAGAAAATTCAGAGGATAGATCATTCTGGATTCACACGTTTTATGTTGAGCCATTATATGATGTTTGAAAAAGCTGGCTGATCTTCGGCGGCAGGTGTGCTCTCCACAAGGCTGGCCAGTATACACAGTTGAATGCAGATTTGAAATCGATGAAGATTATAACGGTTCACTTTCCGCATCTGATCCCTTCCTCCACTAGTTGACAAATGGAGAAAAGTTGGTCAATACATCCTCGGAGGGGCCTGAATCCTGCTTGTTCTTCTTGGCTGGTCTGCTCACAATATTTCTGAAGTCTTGATTGTATAATCTTAATGAATACCTAGCTGACGATTGACAAGAGGCTAATAGTGGCACAACGATTGCATTCTTCCACGCTGCGGGGATGTATCCAGACGATTACCAGAAGGTTATGAAGCCTTTGCAGCAGGATATTTCCGCTGGCCTTAACCATTTCGGTAGTGACTTGGTCTGTTCCAGACGCCTTTCCATTTTTCAGTGATTTTATTGCACGCTACACTTCATCAATGGTTGGTTCACTGTCTGGGCATGGGTTCTCCGGCTTGGTGATGAGGGGCGGTTGAGGCTAATGGTCCTGGAGGTGGATTGTGGTTGTACAGCTGAAAAATGTAGAATAATGAACAAGGCCCAAGCTGAGTCATATCCACATTATTAGGCAAATACTACCTCCATTAATTGTAAGAAACTTTTACATTAATTACTTATATCTTTTAGTAACTTTAAAAATAGCCCTATCCTGGTTGCTTTTTACATTGACTTAAACGGTTAGGTTGTGAAATTTATTGTAGTATGACCTTGGAAATTCTAACACAACCCTTCATTTTAAGGAATATGTTGGCGAGGATTCATATTATCCTCTGTGTGCTTTGTTTTTTAAACTGCTTTATCAACTGATTAAAACGCAGGGCTAAAATGAGAGTTTCTTTTGAAATATCCAAGTTTCTTATCTGCCTGGTATTTCAAATCCCATAACACCCCCCAGACTCGGAGTATCAAGTGTTTTATGCATTTCTTGAATATACACATTTGAATTCGCACTTATAGACTTCCATAAGTGTTTGTAGATGCCTTAGCTCAATCCTTATTATATAATACTTGTAAATCTTACACTGTATGTACTTAGAAGTTGTGAATAACGAGATGGACACACCAGCTGACAAGTTGGGGTACCTCCCGTTTAATACTGCAAATGAAAAAAATAGTAAAAAAAAAACATAATACACGACAACTGCCCTGGGTCAATGTCTGCCTTGCTCTCTTTGTCACTCTTGGTTGGAGGTCCCAGAATGAAAGGTCACTTCCTGTGAGTGGCCCGTGTATACAACGGTCACCTTCAGTGCGCTTTTGCACTTGGAGCCACAGAAAGAAAAGAAGAGGATGTTAGTGGTAGAGTTCTCTCGCGTCCCTGGGTGGAAGTGCTCACCTCACAATGACAATGGACATGACAAAATGTTACACACAATGCAAGGGGGGTAATTATCGCTACATTGTTTTCACCTCATGACTACAGACCGGTGGCCCTTACACCCCACATCATGAAGACCTTTGAGAGACTGGTACTGGACTACACAAGTCCTCTTGTGGTAGACCACCAGTTTTCCTCTCTGACAAAGACTGGAGTGGAAGATGAAGTTATCTGACTGCTCCACATGACTGGACAAAGCTGGCAGCACTGCAAGGATGACATTTTTGATTTCTCCAGTGACTTCAGTGCCATCCAGTTATCCATTTCAGAGATCTGCAGGTGGATCAGCCTGTGGTGTCATGGATGATGGACTTATCTGTGGGGCAGACCACCATCTGTGAGACTCAAGGACTGTGTGAGCAACACTGGAGCACCACAAGGAGCAGGCCTGTCTGCTTTACTCTTCACACACCACAGACTAGAAATATAACAGCAGGTCAGGTCATTTAAAGAAATTCTCAGATGATTCTGCACTTATGGGGGGTATTGATAAGGGGGATGAGACAGAAGAGAAGAGTCGGGGGAGAACTTTGAGAACATCAGCAAAACCAAAGAGCTGCTTATTAACTTCTGCTGCACCAAAACAGCCTCTACACCTGATCACTATTCAGAAAGAGTGCATGGGGAGGTGCTCCATTGCTAGAAGTACTTCAAGGTCCACATCTATGACAGGTTGGACAGGTCTCATAACACAGAGGAGCTATATAAGTAAAGAAATAGCAGATTCTTATTTCTTAGGAGGCTGTGTTACTTTAATGTGGGTAGTGACATCCACTACAGTTCTCTGAAGGCCAGTATGATTTTCTACGCTGTGGTGTGCTGGGCCAGTAACGTCAATTCGAGAGAGGCCCATT
Source organism: Polypterus bichir lapradei (assembly GCA_026402145.1). Classification (NCBI taxonomy): domain Eukaryota; kingdom Metazoa; phylum Chordata; class Cladistia; order Polypteriformes; family Polypteridae; genus Polypterus; species Polypterus bichir. The sequence goes on from JANRMT010062834.1 coordinate 53,396,061, forward strand.
GAATCAATAAGCTAATTAAAAAGGGCAGTCTCAGTTATGAGATGCACTCTGGACCCTCTGGAAGAAGAAGCAGAGGAGAAAATGAAGACAAAACTGACTGTCGTCTCAGACAATGCTGCACATCCTCTCTGTGACACACCAACACTGAGGTCTTTCAGCCAACAAATCATTCAGCAAAAGTGTGTCAAGAAACATGACTGAATCTTCTTTATACCAACAGCAATACGCCTGTATAGCACCACACTGGGACTGCCAAGTCAGACGTTTTCTTTCTTTTTAGTCTATGGTGCTTATGGTGTCCTGAATAATTGACTATCTGTCAGGTTGACGGCAGTTTGTGAGACGTAGGGACCGGGTCTCTGACGTGGAAGTGAGTAACACTGGAGAACATCAAGGAGGAACAGGCCTGTCTGCTATTCTCCTCACTCTGTGTACACCTCAGACTATAAATATAATAGCAGGTCAAGTCCCTTGTGGTAGACCACCTGGACCCACTGCAGTTTGCCTATCGGACAAAGTTTTGGAGTGGAGGGTGCAGTTATCTGTTTGCTCCACAAAGCTGGCAGCACTGTGAGGATGACATTATTGATCTGAGTGTCTTCAGTGTCATCCAGTCATCCCAGTTAAGGGGTCAACTCGGAGATATGCAGGTTGATGAGCCTGTGGTGTCCTGGATGATGGACTATCTGTCAGTCAGACCACCATCTGTGAGTCTCAAAGACTGTGTGAGTAACACTGGAGCACCACAAGGAACAGGCCTGTCTGATTAAAACATTAGAATACGCTAGACGAGAACAGGCCATTCAGCCCAACAAAGCTCGCTAGTCCTATCCACTTATTTCTTCCAAGAAAATATCAAGTCGAGTTTTGAGAGTCCGTAACATCTTACTGTTTACCATACTACTTGGTCGCTTATTCCAAGTGTCTATCGTTCTTTGCATAAAGAAAACCTTCCTAATGTTTGTGCGAAATTTACCCTTAACAAGTTTCTAACTGTGTCCCCGTGTTCTTGATGAGCTCATTTTAAAATACAAGTCTCGATCCACTGTACTAATTCCCTTCATAATTTTAAACACTTCAATCATATCATCTCTTAATCTTCTTTTGCTTAAACTGTAAAGGCTCAGCTCTTTTAATCTTTCCTCATAATTCATCCCCTGTAGCCCTGGAATCAGCCTAGTCGCTCTTCTCTGGACCTTCTCTAGTGCTGCTATGTTCTTTTTGTAGCCTGGAGACCCAAACTGCACCCCGGACTCCAGATGAGGCCTCACCAGAGTGTTATAAAGCTTGAGCAGAACCTCCTGTGACTTGTACTCCACACATCAAGGCGCTATATAACCTGATAGTCTGTTAGCCTTCTTAATGGCTTCTGAACACTGTCTGGAAGTCGATAGTCCACTACTAGTCCTAAATCCTTCTCATAAGGTGGACTCTCGATTTTCTGACTGCCCTTTGTGTATTCAAACCTCACATTTTTACTTCCTATGTGTAATTCTTTACATTTACTGACATTAAATTTCATTTGCCACAAATCTGCCCAATTCTGTATGCAAACTTAAGTCCTTCTGTAATGATGTAACGGATTCCAAATTATCTGCTAATCCACCTATCTTGGTATCATCTACAAACTTAACCAGCTTGTTATTTATATTCCTTTCTAAATCATTTATATATATATATATATATATATTAAAAATAGCAGCGGCCCTAGCACTGACCCCTGTGTAACACCACTCTTAACATCAGCCAGTTCTGATGAGGTTCCTCACACCATCACCCTCTGCTTCCTGTGTCTGAGCCAATTCTACACTCATCTACACACCACACCCTGAACTGCAACTTCTTTTAGTTTGATGCCCACCCTCTCATGTGGCACCTTATCAAATGCTTTCTGAAAGTCCACATCAATAATATCATAAGCTCCACTTTGATTGTATTCTTTTGTTGCCTCCTCATAGAATTCCAGCATGTTAGTAAAACACAACCTCCCTCTTCTGACCCCATGCTGACTGTCCTGTCCTTGCCAGGTGTTGCTCAATCTTATCCTTAATAATTCCTTCCATTAATTTTCCTGTGATGCATGTTAAACTTACTGGCCTATAGTTGCTTGGATCTGCTTTACTCTTCACTCTGTACACCTCAGACTAGAAATATAACAGCAGGTCATGTTCCTTGCAGAAATTTCCAGATAATCCAGATAATCACAACACCCAGCACAGTCGTGTCATCAGTGAACTTGATGACGTGTGTGGCTGTGCAGCACATGAATGAATAAGCAGCATGAAGAGTAGAGGATTAAGCACACAACCCTATGGAGCTCCACTACTCGGCATGAAGGAGTTGGAAGTGTTCTTGTCAATTCCAACTGAATGGGGCCTCTCTGTGATTAAAGATCCAAGATCCAATTACAGAGGTAAATGCTCATCCCTAACAACAACAACAACAACAACATTTATTTCTATAGCACATTTTCATTCAAGTGATGTAGCTCAAAGTGCTTTACAGGATGAAGAAAGACAAAAAAAGACAAAATATAAGAATAAAATTAGGCAATACTAATTATCATAGAATAAAAGTAAGGTTTGATGGCCAGAGAGGACAGACAAAACAAAACTAAAAAATACCAGATGGCTGGAGAAAAAACAAAATCTGCAGGGGTTCCAGGCCACGAGACCACCCAGCACCCTCTAGGCATTCTACCGAACATAAATTATATTTATCAGTCCTCACGGTTTTCAGGTTTCACATGGAAGAACTTGATGATGCTGGTCATGTTGACCTACAGCCTTCAATCCATCAATGTAGGGACATCACGGTGTTTTTATCTGGTGGTGGTGGCGCTGATCAACATCACAGAAAACAGGGAAAAGAACAGCAGGGAAAGTAGAGGTTAGTACGGATTGCAGAGATATGATAAAAATGATAATTCAGCGCATATACAGAATATCAGGGCTAAACTAAAATGAAGCTGTGAGAAAGCCATGTTACAATAATGAGTTTTTAGCAGTTTTTTAAAGTGCTGCACCATATCAGCCGGGCAAATTTCTATCGGTCAGCTATTCCAGATTTGAGGTGCATAACAGCAGAAGGCCGCCCGCCTCACCACTTCTTTTAAGTTTATCTCTTGGAATTCTAAGCAGACCCTCATTTGAAGATCTAAGGTTACGATTTGGAGTGTAAGGTGACAGGCATTCTGAGATACAGTATAGGATGGAACAGATGATTGAAGGCGTTTTAAACCTTTAGCAGAAGTTTAAAGTCGATTCTAAATGGCACAGGTAATCAATGTAGTGACATCAAAACTGGTTAAAACTCACTTAAATCCACCCAGAATGCCTTCCTCATGAGTTTTGCATGTTTTTTGACCACAACAGCTGTGTGGCTAAATTCACCCCATGATCTTGATCTAAATACTCTTGAGTGAGATTGAAAACTAAAGAAAGGACATTCTTTGGGTCGGTTCCTGTCTTGAACCAGATGATACTGGGACAGGATCAGAATCAGACATTGCGAGTGCAAATATTCAACGGTTAAATGTGTCAAGTTTGAGGACCTAAACGTCTGATTCGATTTACCTTGCATATTTTTTTTTTCTTTGCTCAGAGTTTATTTTGTTTGCTCTGTGAACATATGGAGTGCCTTTGGGACTGAATTTGAGATAAACACTATAATAGGCATGATAATTAAAAAGACCCCGGCTATGTGAGATTTACTGGCAGCTGCTTAAGCCATCACATAAGCCATTAACCCTTAAGACAAGATAGCTGTTCATAGTGGGAAAAAGAGAAACACAAAGCCGCATGAGAGCTTTGGAGTATCAGACGTATGCCTATTTATTAGATGTTGGTTTGGGTTCGGAAAATGTAAGCAAAAGTAAAATGGATAATAGTAGTGCAGGTCAACACCAATTTGTGTTTTGTACTCTGATCCAGAAAATTATGCAGTCTTCCAGTTTTTAAGAACATTGGAGCAATCTGGATGAGAAGAAGCCATTCAGCCCATCAAACCGCACCAGTCCAGCCCACTTAATTCTTCCAAAATAACATCAAGTTGAGTTTTCAAGGTCCCTAAAGTCTACTACAATACTTGGTCTCTTATTACAACTGTCTGTGGTTCTCTGCATGAAGAAAAACCTCTTAATGTTTGTGTGAAATTTCCCCTTCACAAGTTTCCAACTGTGTCCCCCTGGTGTTCTTGATGAACTCATTTTAAAGTCACCGTCTCGATCCACTGGACTAATTCCCTTCATCATTTTAAACACTTCAATCAGCTCTCCTCTTAATTTTCTTTTGCTTACACTGAAAAGGCTCAGCTCTTTTGCCTGGAACATCTCCAAGTGTCCAACGGCGTTCTTCCGGCAGCACTTCTGGGTGTGGCGGAAGTGCTGCCACACAAGGTTCTCCTGCCGTGTTCTCCTGGAAACCAGCAGGGCTGCTCCAAACTCCAATTCCCAAGGAGCCCTGAGGGACTCTGAGGCAACCCAGGGGGAGCTGCCACCTAGCACTTCAGGGGAGGTAATGCTCTCTCCCTTGGTCCTTCCACTGTCAAAGTGTCCTGGCAGGATAAGGGCCTGGCCGTCCGCCACAGTGTTTACATAGGCTGGCTTCTAAAATGCAATGTAAATGAAAATTCTGGTCAGAGCAAATTGCACTGGGAACTGACCATAGCCGGTTGTGGCATTGAATGAATGTATGTTGCTGAAAATACTTGGCTCTGGCGTGCTGACAAATTGCACTGGGAACCGACTATAGCCTGTTGCTCTCTCTTTCTTTCTTTCCTAGGTCACGAAGCGGAAGCGGAAGTACAAGCACACAATGGCCGATAGTGAGACGAATCGTGTTGCCGTCATCGTCGAAGAACTCCAGGCACTCGACAAGCAGATCCAGAAACTCCTGTCCAGAAGAAGGTACCTCAGAGGTTTGAAGGCTCGGCTGCAGGATAAACCATCCTCGACATCTGATGTCGACGCAACATTAACTCCACCTCGTGCCGCCCAATTTCAAGGACCAGTATGCTTCACCCCCGCGCCTCGAAGGAGCGACGACGACGCCGATGAAGACCTTGGCGTATTTCAGACATGCAGGCGGGGGTTCAAGGCTAGAACACCTCCATCGGCACAGGCGAGCATCCCAATCCAGAACCGGTTCGACCCTCTCCACATCCCCAGTTTGCCTTCAACCCCGGGTGATATAATTGTGGTAGGTGATTCGATAGTACGAAACCTTAATATCACATGCCCTAATCAAAAATCTTTTGTTTCTTGTTTTCCCGGTGCTCGAGTCCGAGACGTGATGAGACGGGCGCCGACCATCTTCGAGAAACACAAGAGAGCAGTTGGAACCATCATTTTACACGCCGGCGTAAATGACATAAGACACCGACAGTCTGAGATTCTCAAGGATGACTTCGCAGCACTAATTAAAGACACGAAGGAGAGGACCCCATCGGCAAAAATTTTCATCTCGGGTCCACTACCTCTCGTCAGACGATCAAATGAATACTATAGTCGTCTGCTGGGATTAAACAACTGGCTGAAAGGCTTCTGCGAGTCTCAAGACATCGGGTTCATCGATAATTGGGATCTTTTTTGGGAAAGACCGCGTTTGTTCAAGTGGGATGGCTTGCACCCGAATAGATTCGGCGCCCGGGTCCTCTCCGAAAACATCGCTAAGGTAATTTGTCTATCTTGACTGTCTGTTTCTACTTTAAACGCCCTCCGTAATACTACAGCTTTGCTAGGACAGAATGGCTTAATAAAGTCTTCGGTAAAAGTACACAACATTAATACTTTAATAACCAGTCTTAATGCACGTAAAACGTCTAGGCAGTGCGGCATAAACACCAATAATTTAGTTGCAATCACTACTTTAGATCAACAATACATTAAAACTATAAAAACAGATTGTAGATTACATAAAAAATACACTCAGAGCGGCGCTAACAAAAATAATTTAGTTTCTGTTCCAATAACTAGTAACGCGCATAGAATTCAGCTCTGCCCCCCCGAATCATTAAATATGGCGCTATTAAATGTTAGAGCTTTAACTAACAAGACGTTTTTTATCAATGATCTTATTAGTGATAGAAACATTGATTTTATTGCACTAAATGAAACGTGGCTCAGCTCAGACGGCACAGCTGTTTTAATCGAATCTGCGCCTCCGGATTACAGTTTTACTCGTGCAGACCGCCAGGGAAAAAAGGGGGGCGGATTGGCAAACATTTACTCGAGCCGGTTAAAATGTAAAGATGTTAGTTTTGGTAAATTTAAGTCCTTTGAGTATCTCGCCGTTGTTATTCATGGAGTTTCTCACGTTCTAGTTTTATCCGTGTATAGACCTCCTAAATTTAACGCGTCTTTCATTGAGGAATTCTCAGACCTAATGTCAATTTTAATTACGAATTATGACACACTCTTAATTGTAGGCGACTTTAACTTTCATATCGATAATCAGTGTGACCTAAAAGTAAAGGAATTTATGAACCTCCTAGACTCTTTTGATTTGAGACAGCTCGTTAATCAGCCTACACATAAAGCAGGTCATACGTTAGACTTAATTATTACCAAAGGACTAACAGTTGATGTGAAGCAGATCGTTGATATTGGTCTTTCAGACCACTTTCTTCTACTATTCAGTATAGAAATAATGATAGAAAACAAGCATGAGAAGCATATTCTTAAAAAACGCTTCTTTGACTCCTCAGCAGCTGTAAAACTTACAAACATTCTAAGCAATCAGTCCGGTTATAGTGCCAGCTACAATAGCAAGGATGATGTTAATAGTAAGGTGGAAAACTTTAATTCTAAAGTGAGAGCTGCTGTTGACATAGTTGCACCTGAAAAGACAATTAAAAAATCTTCTAGCATTATTATACCTTGGAAGACCCAAAGAGTGTCTGACTTAAAAAGAATATGTCGTAGAGCTGAGCGTAAATGGAGGAAAACTAAACTAACTATCCATTATGAGATATTGAAGGTTAAAATAACAGAATACAATAACACAGTCCGTCTTGAGAGGCGCTGCTATTTCTCTAATATTATAAATAAAAATGCTAGTAATCCCAGAGTCCTATTTTCTACAATTGATCGTCTGCTAAACCCAGGTAACACAAAGGAATGCTCCATAATACTTCCAGCGAAACCTGTGAGAACATTGCTATATTTTTCAATCAAAAAATTAATGATATTAGAAATAATATAGTATATCTCCCCAACACTGTGGAACCTCCTAAGCCCCAGTACTCCGTTATAAACAAATTCAATTCTTTCACCAGGATAGATTTACCTGATTTACATAGAATAATCTCTCAAATGAAACCCTCCATCTGCGTCCTTGACCCAATACCAACAAGGTTTTTCAAGGAAGTATCAGACGCGCTTATTGATAATATCCTTGACATAGTAAACTCGTCATTAGATTTGGGGGTTTTCCCAGACTGTCTTAAGACTGCTGTAGTTAAACCCCTACTCAAGAAAAATAATCTTGACCCCTCTGCTTTTGAAAATTTTAGACCCATCTCTAACCTGCCCTTCTTAAGTAAAATTCTAGAGAAGGCAGTAATTATGCAGTTAAACGACCACTTAAGTAAACATGCTATTCTAGATAAATTTCAGTCAGGTTTTAGAACTAATCACAGCACAGAAACTGCACTCGTTAAAGTAGTAAATGACTTGCGATTAAATGCAGACAGAGGCCATTTATCTGTTCTCATCCTCCTCGATCTGAGTGCCGCGTTTGATACCATTGATCACAATATTCTTAGAAATCGCCTTAGTCAATGGGTGGGCCTCTCTGGTAATGTCTTAAATTGGTTTGAATCCTACCTGGCAGGGAGAAAATTCTTTGTTAATTGTGGTAATCACAACTCAAAGACGCATGATATTCTATATGGGGTTCCACAAGGCTCTATCCTGGGTCCGCTTCTTTTCTCAATCTATATGCTTCCGTTAGGTCAGATTATCTCAAGTTACAACGTGAGCTACCACAGCTATGCTGATGACACACAGCTGTATTTATCAGTAGCACCTGATGACACCGACTCTCTCGAATCAATAACACAATGTCTTACTGGTATTTCTGAATGGATGAATAGTAATTTTCTCAAGTTAAATAAAGAGAAAACTGAAATTGTATTGATTGGCAAAAACGGATTAAGTGAGGTTATCAAAAATAATCTTGACGCATTAGGATTAGAAGTTAAGACCGAAGTAAAAAACTTAGGGGTAACCGTTGACTGTAACCTGAATTTTAAATCACATATTCTTCAGACCACTAGGACAGCATTTTTTCACTTAAGAAATATAGCAAAAGTTAGACTTCTTATATCATTGAAAGATGCTGAGAAATTAATTCACGCTTTTGTTTTTAGTCGATTAGATTACTGTAACGCACTCCTCTCAGGACTACCCAAAAAAGACATAAATCATTTGCAACGAGTGCAGAATGCAGCTGCTAGAATCCTAACTCGGAAAAGAAAATCTGAACACATCTCTCCAGTCTTAATGTCACTACACTGGTTACCTGTGTCTTTCAGAATTGACTTTAAAATTCTGCTTATAGTTTACAAAGCCTTAAATAATCTGCTCCATCTTATATATCGGAATGTCTGACACCTTATATTCCAAATCGTAATCTTAGATCATCAAATGAGTGTCTCCTTACAATTCCAAAAGCTAAACTTAAAAGAAGTGGTGAGGCGGCCTTCTGCTGCTATGCACCTAAAATCTGGAATAGCCTGCCGATAGGAATTCGCCAGGCTAATACAGTGGAGCACTTTAAAACTCTGCTGAAAACACATTACTTTAACATGGCCTTTTCATAACTTCACTTTATCTTAATCCTGATACTCTGTATGTTCAATTCATCATAATAACTATTCATGGTGGCTCTAAATTCCGTACTAACCTATACTCTCTCTTCTGTTTCTTTTTCCGGTTTTTCTGTGGTGGCGGCCTGCGCCACCACCAACTTACTCAAAGCACCATGATGTCCCAGCATTGATGGACTAAAAGCCAGAAGTCCACGTGATCATCATCATCATCATCATCAAGTCCTTCCGTGAAAACCATAAATACAAAGAGGACTGTTTCATTTATGTTAGGTAGATTGCCCAGAGGTGACTGGGCAGTCTCATGGCCTGGAATCCCTGCAGATTTTATTTTTTTTCTCCGGCCGTCTGGAGTTTTTTTTTTTGTTTTTTCTGTCCCCCCTGGCCATTGGACCTTACACTTATTCTATGTTAATTAATGTTGACTTATTTTATTTTCTTACTGTGTCTCTTATTTTTCTATTCTTCATTATGTAAAGCACTTTGAGCTACATTTTTTTGTATGAAAATGTGCTATATAAATAAATGTTGTTGTTGTTGTTGTTGTTGTTGCGGCGTTCAACGAATGTACGTCGCCGAAGATACTCGGCTCTGGCATGCTGGCAAATTGCATTGAGAACCGACTATAGCCAGTTTTGGTGGTTTAAGGGTTAAGATGCAGACAATTCTCTTTGAACCAAGAAACAACATTGTCTATCCCTGACTTCTCTCCTTTGTTTCATCCCTCGTATCATTACGCCCCATAAATACAGAATTTCTCCAAGTGACCTGACCTGCTGTTATTCTTATCATCAAATGTGTACAGAGTGAAGAGTAAAGCAGACAGGCCTGTTCTTTGTGTTGTTCACACGGTCCTTGAGCCTCACAGATGGTGGTCTGCCCCACAGATAGTCCGCCATCCAGGACACCACAGGCTGATCCACCAGCAGATCTCTGAAATGGATAACTGGATGGCACTGAAGTCACTGGAGAAATCAAAAATGTCATCCTTGCAGTGCTGCCAGATTTGTCCAGGCATGTGGAGCAGTCAGGTAACTTCATCTTCCACTCCAGTCTTTGTCAGATAGTCCATCATCCAGGACACCACAGGCTCACCCACCTGCTTATCTCTGAGCTGACCTCTTGACAGGGATGGCTGAATGGTATTGAAGGCACTGGAGAACTCAACATCACCATCATAGTGCTGCCAAATTTGTTCAGGTGAGAAGAAGCCTTGTGGAGCAGACAGATAATGGCATCCTCCACTCCAACCTTTATCTGATTGTTGGGTTCAAGTGATCTACCACAAGTGGAGCAGTCTCTCAAAGGTCTTGATGATGTGAGATGCCACTAGTCTGTAGTCGTTAGGTGAAGAGGCGTTCTTCTTACAATACAACATGTTTTCCACAGCAGTGGAGCCTTAGGAGCACACTGAACAGGTGACAGAGGACACCAAAAGTCAATCGTCACAGGCCTTAAGAATTTAAGGGTTGACTCCATCCGGTCCCATGGCCTTTCCTGTTTATTGCCTCCTCAGTTGTCTCTTCACTTGGTCTCCAGTTATGGACGGGATGTTCTGATGGTCAGAGGTGGACTCATCACTGGCCATTCCAGTTGCAGTGGTAGGAGCTGTTGACATAGTTTCTGTGATTGTCAGGATTAAAGGCATCACCTCACAACCCAGAAAATGGTGACAAGGAATGATGTCAGTCATACTTTCTTGCAGAGAACACTTCTTTGAAAACGCTTGAAAAATTCTCAAAAAATGCTTGCAAAATATCATTAAAAAGCCTAAAAAATAGTGAGATAAGATAGTGAGATTCATTTGGTAAAACCTGTAATAACTGTAGAGCCACCGCTGCTTTGGATTAAGAGGTGCCAGTTAAGGCTCAAGTGTGAACGGGCCCTAAAGTGAAGTGATTTTCTATTGACGCCCAAAGCTTTTTGTAGTTCTTATTTTATTTTCTTTTTACTTCACACAGGTCAGACTCATTTGCATTTATCTGCCTTCGCTACCTGCAGTACATTTTGCACCCGTGTTGCTGACATTGGGTTTTGACAATTAGTTATGAAAATAAAGTACAGTGATGAAACATAAGAGCAGGAAACGGCAATTAAATTTTGGTAAACACAGTGACATTTGCTTCATAATTTTTGAATACAGTAATTAGTGATGATTACTTAAATTACTATTATTATGGCAAAATCATTTTTAGGTATTGAGGGAATGCTTTCACCTTTTTAAGATATAATTAATAACAATTTATCACATCAGTCAATTTAATTATAACAACAAAACAGGAGTGAGTGGTGTAGCTGACCCCAGGCAGCTCAGTCGAAAGGAATTTTAAATAAAGGAAAGGAAAACTTTAACCGTCTACACGCGAACAACTTTCCGTGGTGCGAACATGGAAAATAATAACCAGAACTGTGTGGGTGAACTGCTGTGGCTGTGAGATGCAAGAGTGGCTGGTGGGTTTAATTGACTAACAATGTTACATAAAGGTTTTCCGCTACAGCTGGCACAACATTTCCATCATCTAAGTAATGTACAGAAGCATTTAAAAGGGTAAATAAAATGTTAAGTTATAATTTTAAACTGTTGGAAATATGAGGGAAAATCAAGAAGTAAAGGCAATCTGAAACATGACAGATAGAAGCTGATGCAATATAATGTGTTTGCAATGACTTGTGGGTAATTTGAACATGCACCGCACAGCAGCGCTCTGGTCCAAAGAAAATGGACGCTCCACGGCGGGCCCGCGCCATTCTTGAACAATGTGACGTAGTTAGATTTCTTTTGTTCAGAGGGAGTGAAAGTTGCTGGAATTGTGGATCGAGAGGAGCCAGTTAAGGTTTTGTTTTGGGTCATCAAGGACGACCACCCAGTGGCTACCCCTGGAGCTGTCCCAGGCACTTCTTGTTGAGCCAAGAACTCGGGAAAAACACCCAGGAGATGCTGGTTGGAATTATATCTGGCTTAGGAATACCTGGAAATTCTGCAGAAAGGTGTTGGAATCTGTAGCTGGGGTCCAGGGAAGTCTGGCTGGCTTGCACCATGAACTTCTCCAGGAAAGGCAGGCAAGAAAATGAGAAGAGATGAAATGAAATTCCCAGTGAAGACGTCGCAGATGTTTGGCCTCGGAAACTCCTGCAGGTTTATTTTCTCTAGCATCTCACCTTCTGTCCTCCATGGTCATCTGACCATAGCATCAGAACATCCGTTATAATCATTAGAATAAAAAAACTGAATTTAGCAAGTTAATCTATAATTGAGGACTGGACTTTTTTTGCCTGCAGCAAGTATGTATTGATTTATTCTTATTTATTATGTTTGGAATTTCGTAAAATTATTCATTACCCGTGGCTACCCATTTAAAATGGGTTAAAAATCGACATGTTAACATTTGCTGTTCATCATCTACTGTAATGTATTTTGTAATGCATGGAGTAATAAAGAGGAGGTGGAGTGGAGGCTCTGAGGATAGAGATCTGCACTGGTAATCGGAAGGTTGCCAGTTCGAATCCCGTAAATGCCAATAGGAACTCTGCTTTGTTGGGCCCTTGAGCAAAGCCCTTAATCTGCAATTGCTGAGCGCTTTGAGTAGTGAGAAAAGTGCTATATAAATGCAAAAGAATTATTGTATTTGTCATTCCAACAGATGGTGTATCACACACATTTGCAGTAATAAATTAATGTCAGGAATGAAATGCCTCTGTAGCGAACTCCTCTAATTATAATGAGAGGTCCACGACACACACAACCCTTATTAGGAGTTCAGTCTAATAGGTGCAGGAATAGGTAGAACTTTAGCACTTACTTTGATCCCCATTTCTGAAACGGTGACTTTTATAAACTAGGGAAGAGAAAATAACCACCCAGACCAAATTAACACAATGAAACAAGCAATGCATAAATTAGAGAACTCCAAACATAACTATACATTGTAAAAGATAGGGGGCGCCACTAGGCCCCCAAACCCCCAGACACACCACACTAAACAGTCGCAGGTGTACTAGCCAGGGGCTACTCTTGATACACCACCTCCCCCTTTCCATCCATCCGTTACATTTTTCTTTTGAGCGGGATTATTCCTCGTTCTATTAGATAGATAGATAGATAGATAGATAGATAGATAGATAGATAGATAGATAGATAGATAGATAGAT
>JANRMT010062834.1:53409438-53419698 GCA_026402145.1 Polypterus bichir lapradei
ATAGATAGATAGATAGATAGATAGATAGATAGATAGATGTGAAAGGCACCATAGATAGATAGATAGATAGATAGATAGATAGATAGATAGATGTGAAAGGCACTATATAATAGATAGATAGATAGATAGATAGATAGATAGATAGATAGATAGATAGATAAATAGATAGATGTATTTCTCATTAGAATATCCTACATTAACAAAACAAATAACGAATAATGTTAAACAATCCCCTCTATCCATCCATCCATTATCCATCCCGCTATATCCTAACTACAGGGTCACGGGGGTTTGCTGGAGCCAATCCCAGCCAACACAGGATGCAAGGCAGGAAACAAACCCCTGGCAGGGTGCCAGCCCACTGCAGGTCCTTGAAATCTCCACCATAAAAATAAATAAATCACTGTCTTCTCGACGGTGTGAATCTTAGCGGCACCAGAGCACTACAAACTCACGTTCTCTTCAACTTCCTGTTTCTGTGAATTTTTGGGATTTGCTCCAGAAACTGCATTTTGAATGTCACTCCACAAGTTTTCAATGGGGTTGAGCTCAGGGGATTGAGCTGGCCGCTCCATTACCTCAATCCTTTCGGTCAAGAACCAAGATGTTGCTCGCTTCCCCCTCTGTTTGGTGTCGTCTTGTTGAAACACCCATTTCAGGGGCAATTCCTCCTTGGCATATGGTGACATAATCTCTTCAATAAAGTCGATGTATTCAAACTGATCCATGATCCCTGGTATATGATAAATAGGCCCAACACCATATTATGAAAATCATCCGGACTCCATGATTTTTGTGCCACCATGCTTCACTGTCTTCACAGGGTACTGTGGCTTGAATTCAGTACCTGGGAGTCGTCTGACATACTGTCAATGACTATTCGACCCGAAAAGAACAATTTTCCTCTCATCGGTCCATAGAATGTTACGCCATTTCTCTTTGCTCCAATCTATGTGTTCCTTGACAAATTTTAACCGATTCTGCATATGCTGTTTTTTCAAAAAACGATGCTTTACGGGGTCTTCTTGCTGATAGCTTGGTTTCAATCAAACATCTTCTGTCTGTAACAGTACTTACAGGTCATTTTAGATCTTCTTTGCTCTTTCCGGAGGTGATGATTGGCGGAATCTTTGCCATTCTGACTATTCTTCGATATGTTTTAGCAGTAGTTGCTCGTTTAATTCCACGTCTTCTGTTTTTTTTTCACTATTTTAAAGTATTTGAGGTCATTTTAGCTGAGCATCCTGTCATTTGTTGCACTTTTTTATATGATTTCCGGTCTCCATTCAACTTTTTAATCAACTTACGCTGTTCCTCTGAACAATGTTTGGAACGGCCCACTTTAATTAGCAATTCAGAAGGAAATTTACATTTATAACAATGTGCAAGACATTTGCTTCCCTTCTTCCTTAATAACAGACAAATGTTTTTTTTTCACAGAATGAATGAATTTCCTAATTAAACTCTACGCTTTTATAATTTTGAACGCGGCCCTTTCAATGAATGAGTCAATTATTAGGAACAAGCGGCGTGCATGTCATGACAGTTGGGTTTGTTGCTTTCCTATTATACATTACTACATCTACAAATAAATAATTTGCCATGCAGAAATATCACTGCTGTATTTTGAACATAGTGGTATATACATTATGACCAGCAGGATGTGCTCCAGATCTCCAAACACTCAACACGAGCAGGCTTGGACACAAGTATAAAAACAAAAGAGAGTTTATCTGTGGGAAACCCTTCTCTGTAAGTGTTTCCCACGGCACCATGTCACACACGTGCACATGGGAGGCAGCTAAAGGGCTTCAGTAAGAGCAGTTCCAAGTCATACTGGGATGTGGCAGAGTGCACTGACTCTTTTTCTCCCTTTCCTGCAGACCATTCACAGGAGATTCCACCTGGTCCTCTTGACATCACTTCCGGGACCGAGCCTATGGAAGGAGTCCTTACCGGCTCCTGCTCCTGTGATGTCACGTCCGGGATTGAACCTATGGCTGAAGACCTTCATGAGCCCGGCCCCTAATTACCAGAGCCTACGAAAAAAACTTGTAGATCCACATCCCATCGAATGTTATTTACCTATTTACCTTTATTTATTTACTTACTTCCTACAGCGTAAAGTCACATGTTTACTGCAGAGCTTCCTGTGTACATATACAAAGTACAGCGATGGCAAAAGTGCATCCTTGCTCCGATGTAGAAGGGTCGTCATGATTTGAGTTCACCTCAAAAACAGCAGTGCCAAATGCGGGGTGGGGGGGGGGGGTTGGGACCGTGAACGCGGCTGAGAGAATAACAGAAAAAAAAAAAAACAAAGCTAACCTTTACAAGTATCATAAATTACAACTGCTGTTAAAGATTGGAATCGAATGTATGTTTTTATTCTAAAATAGTAAGAATACGAGCAGCTCACTTCTCAAAACGGACTCATCGGGGATCGAACCCGTGAAGCTTTGATTACCAGTCGGCAGATGACACCGTTGCACCACCAAAGCAGTCATAGTAAATGTGTGTCAATGTCGCACCTTAACGCGGCTTCTTTTTCTGCATTTATATTCTTGAATAGAAGCGCACTTGTTCTGTTATATTTGTACTTTTTGTGAAAGTGTTTCTTTGATATTTGGAATTCAGACTTCACACATTATGCACTTCATGTCTACATTTTGTCAATTATTACTAAAGCATGAAAAACGTTTCTGTTTTAACAATTTGTTTACATAGATCGTTGTAGACACAGAACACACATGAAATGCATGTATTCCAAAAAACGATATAGTATTTATAAAATGTGTCATTTTGCTTGACTTTTCACTCTATACAACTCTAAGCAACTGACACGCAGGTAAACAGACTTGAGCTGAGAAAACTTTGCGCCGGTAGGGGATGTGATAGCAGGCTGCTTGCTGTTTGCTGCTTATCCACACATTTAAAGGACAAAAGATGCTGACGGAGAGGTGCGAAGCGATTTAAGGTGGGCCGGATCTATGAGTTTTTTCGTAGGCTCTGGTAATTTTAGTGTTAAAAGCTTCCACCTTTTCCCTATTCCCTCAGTTCTGTTTTGGACTCGGTTTTGTGCACATCAGTGCTGTATACATTTTTACGACTTTTACAGCCAGGATAAAAATTAAATGGGTGGCTGCCCCAAAACTTTCTATGTCTCTGAGTCAAGTTTGTGATAACCAATAAATACAGCAATAAAGCACAGTAATACTTTGTCTTTCTTTCTTCTTCTCTTCATCACTGCCTCTTCCACTCTTCCTTGCAAGCATTGTCCACCTTCCTCCCGACTCTAGATCTTCTAACTGAGACAGGCAACTCCTTTTATCTACCACCTGAACGTGCTTTCCGGCGTTTCATACACGTGATCCAAAAGCACTTCCACGTAAGGTCGAAACCTCATGAAGTCGGGCACTCCACTCCCTACAGCACCACTCACGGAAGCCAACAGTGCTGAATAGAAGAACTCCATGTCAAATTAAAGACAGTTCCTACCCATTCTACTGTTGGGCTAATGTCGGGGAGGTGCCCTGGTTGCTTCATTTTTGGAGTTTAAATTATTAGACTGATCTACCCTAACCACAAATACTAACCTTAAAGTTAGTGGAGGTGGACATTGTGGCCTATAATGTCCCCTTTGGGAGCCTAATGTTAAAAATGAAAATCTGATTTGCGTCACCATAATAGAAAAGGGTACTAGTCGTCCATGCCATTGGTACTTGTGTACTAAATGTTGTGGAAGGACCTGAAGCGAGCAGTTCATGTGAGGAGACCCACCAACATCCCAGAGTTGAAGTTGTTCTGTACGGAGGAATGGGTGAAAATTCCTCCAAGCCGGTGTGCAGGAATGAGCAAAAGTTACCGGAAACGTTTAGTTGCAGTTATTGGGGGGTCACAGCAGATACTGAAAGCAAAGGTTCACATACTTTTGCCACTCACAAATATGTAATATTCGATCATTTTCCTTAATAAATAAATGACCAAGTATAATATTTTTGTCTCATTTGTTTATCTGGTTTCTCTTTATCTACTTTTAGGACTTGAGTGAAAATCTGATGATGTTTTAGGTCATATTTATGCAGAAATATAGAAAATTCTAAAGGGTTCACAAACTTTCAAGCACAACTGTACATTTGGGACTGTGTTGTGCCTGTGGGGAGTAGGGGAAGACGTGCCTCACAGGTGAAGAAAAATAAGTCTTTTTATTTTATACATGGCTCAGTGTCCATCTGTGTCGGGTCAGGTGCCTATATAGCGCCTTTTGTTACAGCTCCAAGACGTTAAAATACATTGTAAAAAGATCAGACTCGACACACTTAAAAAGGTTTGGGGCAGCCACCCGTATATTATCCATGGCTGCAAATGGTTTTGAAAGGAACAGAGACGTTCACCAGACTGAGTCCCAAACAGAACTGAACTTGAGTTGCAAAGATGGTGGTTTTAAATAGATAGATAGATAGATAGATAGATAGATAGATAGATAGATAGATAGATAGATAGTCAGACTGGAAGTGATGTAGAGGAACCAGAAGTGACCGTCTTCTGACGTGAGTCGAAGTGGTGGACCCTGAAGTGACGTCAGTCGAGACTCCAGAATCAGAAGTGATGTCTTCAAGGTTCAATGTCTTCAGTGTCTTCAAGGTTGAGTCAGATAGGTCTGGTATGTAGAGATAACAGGAGAAGATTTAGTGCACCCCGCCACCCAATGGCCTGGCGTGGAATTACCTTCACTTGGTCCATACAACGTCCTCCTACTCGCATGTGCGTGACAACATTGATTTTTGCAGTATTAAACGTAAAGTTTTTTTTTTTTTTTGTAAACGAATGCCATCTTTGGCATTACACTGTACCTTTATTCTGGTTAATAGCGCCACCTACTGATTTGATTAAACAATATGTAAAGTTGAGGAACTGATGTTTAACATTGCCCTTCCTGAATACTATGTAATAATGTTCCAGTTTGATATGTAATTAGTTATATTTATATATGTATTACATTTGTATCTTTGTACCTATTGTATTCATTTATTCCTGTTTAGATACCACACATATACAATACTTACATACATATACACATCTATTAAAGTACTTGAAGCAAGATGGTGTTACCTACTCTCTGGTGTAGCTGCGGTTCTTTCTAGCCAGCAGGTGTACAATCAGCACAGTAATGTACAACTGTCCCTCACAGCGCACACAAACTTCCTCCGATGGCTTGCTAACACTTTTACTCGGGGACACTGCACAGGAGGGTGTCTGCGTCTGCTGCGTCGGAGAGACATCCATTTTAAAAGGGGTTGCACCAGGGCTTGTGTTTTTATGTAAACGTCATTTTTTTATTGGATTACTAGGGGGTTTCCTCCCTGCTCGCTTCGCGTGCAAACCCCCGCCAGTTCACGTCTCTGCCGCTCGCATTGTGAAGAGGAGGGCTGAACGCACCCCAAGGAGACGCGGTCGCTCCTCCGAAACCCCCTCTTATACAATGAGAAACAAATACAGTTTTGTTATTTACCTCCTCTTTGGTCGATCAGCTGCTGGCTTGCTGTTGCTGCTGCCGTGCCATGTGGTCTTCATCTCACATTGCACTTTGAACATTTAAAAGCCTGTGCAGCAGCTGTCCTACTCTTTGTCTTTTATTTCCGGCCCCGGGCCTGGTTAAATCTCTTGGCACAAAGTCTCATCTCGTGGGACACGAGTTCTTAAAATTTTTTAGTTTATAATTTAAAAACAGAATAAGAATCTGAAAATCTAACAACATCACAATAAAGTTCGATAAATTCTGAAAAGAATGACACCAAACATATATATGTAGGTTTTAAAATAAGCCGATTTAAAGCGTGACAAAAAGTGACATAAAAATGTCACATAAAATCGTTGCACTTTTAGGCTTAGGATTTTATATATAGAGAGTAGACTGAATGAATTGTTTTTAACCTCCACCAGCACCTTGGTTTTTAAGCATTATTTATTTATCCACATATGTGGGAATCTTGAATTCCCTCTATGGGTACCTCCTCGAGTGGCGCTGCTGCCTCGCAGTTAGGAGACCTGGGTTCGCTTCCCGGGTCCTCCCTGCGTGGAGTTTGCGTGTTCTCCCCGTGTCTGCGTGGGTTTCCTCCCACAGTCCAAAGACATGCAGATTAGGTGCATTGGCAATCCTAAATTGTCCTTGGTGTGCCCTGCCCATGGTTTGTTTCCTGCCTTGTACCCTGTGTTGGCTGGGATTGGCTCCAGCAGACCCCCGTGACCCTGTAGTTAGGATATAGCGGGTTGGATAATGGATAGATGGATATATAGAGTGAAAGGCACTATATAATAGATACATAGATAGATCTGTGGTGGGCTGGCACCCTGCCTGGGGTTTGTTTCCTGCCTTGTGCCCTGTGTTGGCTGGGATTGGCTCCAGCAGACCCCCGTGACCCTGTAGTTAGGATATAGTGGGTTGGATAATGGATAGATGGATATATAGAGTGAAAGGCACTATATAATAGATACATAGGTAGATCTGTGGTGGGCTGGCGCCCTGCCCGGGGTTTGTTTCCTGCCTTGTGCCCTGTGTTGGCTGGGATTGGCTCCAGTAGACCCCCGTGACCCTGTAGCTAGGATATAACGGGTTGGATAATGGATGGGTTCCTCCTCTTGTTCTTTCCAAAAGCACGCCTCATTTTATCATGACAAGTGCATCCCCTTACGTCACAGAGCAGCGCATTACGTAAGGACCCACGGGCACAGCTTTGCCCCCTTCTCCCCTTAAAGTGAAATTTCACAATAATTTAATTCCCAGGATGTATATTTTCCAGAAGAAACAGATCAAGTGAATATAATGTGTAGGTCCTGCTACTCCTGAATTCAGTAATTTGCCCATGTAGCGTATATTGAAAGGGGTTTCCATTATTTTGTCTAGCCCTGTACAGCAAAAAAAATAAAAAAAATAAATGCCTGTCAGTGATAGTGCAATGAACACATCTGTGGATTACTGCAAGACTTTATAGACAGAATGACAAAGATAAGTGTAAGGTGGCCTCGGTGCCATTATGGCTGGGTGAAAATGAGGCATACTCCAAAGCAATTAGAGTGATTTATTAGCCGATACCATAAAGACAGAGGTGAGCGGTGCGCTTTTATGGGCCGATTGTCATTGAGCATCACCAGCGTGATAGCAGGTGGACGGCATTTCAGCATTTCTGCTATTCACACTGTCGTGGGAATAAAAACTCAGTTTGTGACAGTAAAATATTTGGTGCCATTAGTTAAAAGGTGAGTTGGGAATTAAGCCGTTGGCTGTTTATGACTATAAAGCTAAATCTCCTGAGGTTTTCACCCTGCAAGGTATCAGTGCTAAACACCATACACTTAGCTATTGTGCCGCTTCTCCAAGGCAGGCCTTCTGAAGGAGATGATTGCAAGCCGGGGAGTACATTTCAAATTGTTGACATTAATAAAAAGGCTGCATCAATCATTATGGATAAAGGTTAGGAGAGTCATACTGTGCCACCTACGGCGGTGAAGATATGAAACAGAGAATACATCAAAATGAATAGTCAGGGGCCGGCAGTCGCTATTCACTTGCAATGAGATTAGCCAGGCATCAAGTAGCCTCTCACTGTTCACGCTGCTGGGAGACTGATAGGCAATGGCTGGTGAGGTGCTTGAAAAGGAGATTTAAAACGTGGTCGAGGTTACAAATGAATCTCAAAAACTGTGGCTCGCTATGAATTAGCATCGGAACAGACAGGGGAGCATTTCACACAAGTTCAAAACTCGAAGGAGGATGGCATTATATTGGATTAGGCATTATGACAGATGGCTGGAAGCTCACCCCTGTAATGGAAGGATGGGGCAAGGCAGCAACTTTTGGACACTGCCTCCTCCAAAAACGCTAGATGGCAGCTCCTCTGGAGTGTAGCGGTGCCCTGGATTCCCACAGGGCATCCTGGGACTTGGAGTTCAGTTTCTTAGCCCTGTTGGGTGCCTCCAGGGAGTGCTGTGAAAGGACCTGTGGAGTCATGCTTCCCTTATATATAGCCTGGAAGTACTAGGAAGTCACGAGGATGGAAGCTCCAAAGTACTTCTGGGCTGATTAAAGTCCTGACTGGGAAGTGCTGGCAAGTCATGTAGGAGGAAGAACAGAAGATTGGGTGGTTCACAGCTAATTGGAGGATCAGCTGGAAGAACATTGGACCCGGAGACATCCAACGACTTAACTGGAGGATCAGCTTTAAACAGCAGCTCGAAGTAGCGAGCCTAGCGGGTCACAGCTGCAGTGTCATCTGTATGAATTAGTAGGAAATTAAAAAAAACCTTCTTCTTTCACCACAGCAGATCATCTTCATTCATATCTTTCTGTCCTCTGTATCTTGCTCTGTCACACCCATCACCTGCATGTCCTCTCTCACCACATCCATAAACCATCTCTTAGGCCTTCCTCTTCTCCTCTTCCTCGGCAGCTCTATCCCTAGTATCCTTCTCTCAGCATACCCAGCATCTCTCCTCTGCACATGTCCAACCAAGCGCAATCTCGCCTCTCTCATGTTGTCTCTCAACCGTCCAACCTGAGCTGACCCTCTAATGACCTCATTTCTAATCCTGTCCATCCTCGTCACACCCAATGCCAATCTTAGCATCTTTAACTCTGCCACCTCCAGCTCTGTCTCCTGTGCCACCGTCTCCAGCCCATATAACACAGCTGGTCTCACTAACATCCTGTAGACCTTCCCATTCACTCTTACTGATACTCGTCTGTCACAAATCACTCCTGACACTCTTCTCCACCCTGCCTGCACTCTCTTTTTCACCTCTCTTACCGACTTCCTCATACAATACCACAGCTCCTCTCGAGGCCCCCTGTCATTTGCTTTCTCCAGGTCCGCAAAAACGCAATGCAACTCCTTCTGTCCTTCTCTATACTCCTCCATCAACATCCTCAGAGCAAATTAATTAATCAGTGGATTAATAAAGAGTTCAAAAAGAAGATGGAAAGGAAAAAAACAAACAAATAAGGCGTAAAAGATTAATAAGGGGTGAATGAGAATATGAGGGCAATCATCAAGAAGGATTTTAGGGAGGCTAGAAGACAGTTTGAGGGGAATATAAAACACCAGTAATGGCAGACTGCACAATAACATACAGTGAAGACACTTGACATTCCTAGTTTTCCTCCTCTTTCTCTGTACGTTTACCATTCATTTGCTCAGAGGTTGATACGCTTGCTGCTTCCTGAGCAGCTCTTCTTTGCTCCACCCTAGCGGCCCGCTTCTTCTCTTCTTCCATCGGCATCTTTTCACGTTAAAACTGATTAAGTCAGTGTTTGTGTTGAGATTACTTAGTACGTCTTCACTTAAGCTGGCACTTAAGTCTTCAATCTGCCTCAAGAATGATTTAAGATATGAAGAGGTAGGGGAAGTGACGGCAAAGGTGGCAGGGATGAGAACTGCGCCCATACACAAGTGCCGCATGTCCGCCCCGCTGCCAAGAGCTGATTCAACAATAAAATAAAATTAAAAAGAGTAATAAAAATTGTCACCCCGAAAGCGGACAGTAGAGGTCACGTAGTATATGTGTACCAAATTTCAGGTCAATCGGTCAAACGGTTTGCGAGCTACAGGTGATTTAAAATCCTGGACAGACAAACAGACAGCCACGGTAGCGTATTATAGAAGAAGATAAGGTGAAAGACGACCCAAAGAGATTCTTAAAAGATTTTAGTAGTAAAAGAACAGTCAAGGAGGAGGTTAAGTACATCAGGAATAGTAAAGGGGAATTAAAAGATTCAGACAATGAAATAGCAGACGGCCTAAACTTTGTCTGAGGTCTTCACATGTGAGCAAGTGGATAACTTCAGAGCAGTAACAGGGACTACTAAGGAGGTACTGAGGGATTTGGAAATTGTAGAGGGAGAAGAGCAGTGTGGATTAAATAGGCTGAAATCAAACAAATCACCAGAGTGCTTAAGAAGGTTAACAAGTGTGATGGATTGCCTGCAGCTCAACCCAGCTGGGACGCCCAAAGACTGGAAGGATGTGGGAAGGCAGCTACTTTGGGACACCACCTCCCCCAAGAAGCTAGACAGAGACTTCCCTGTGGTATAGCGGTGCCCCAGATTCCTGCAAGGCACCATGGGATCTGGAGATCGGCTTCAAAACCCAGCAATATTCTGTGGGTGCCACCAGGAGACGCTGCAGGAGTATCTGGGAGTTTCTATTGTCTGCATAGCCCGGAACTACTCCAAAGGAGTAAAGTTGGACAGTTTAACATCTGTGG
>JANRMT010062834.1:53439432-53460902 GCA_026402145.1 Polypterus bichir lapradei
TTTGACACATATGGACTAAATAGAACTTGAAAAGATATATTTTTTCGTACATCGAGCCCGCGTGCTAATGTGGTTTTGCCTGCATGCCTCAATAAGTGACCCTCCCCTCGCTCTTACTTTTTTGCCGTTCATCTAATGAATACACTGAGTATGGCTTTACCAAAACAATCATTGATTACGAATAAAGTATTCATTATTCGAGTATGTAGATCGGGGTATATATATACATATGTATATACCCGCGTATCGCAGCGGAGATGTAGTGTGTTAAATAAGCTATGAAAAAGATTCGTTTCTTACTGCATCAATAAACAGCTCGTCTTCTTCTTTATCTGAGACCTGACACACTGCATGCACGGGCTTTTTTTTTAACACTGTCTTCCTTTAGCGGGACATTCACTTTTTCCACCGTGTGCTTTGTTTCTGCAGTAGCTGCAGTTATGAATATGTTTGTATGTATCAGACATTTCATATTTTTTTGCTGCCTTTTCAATTGTGTAATTCGGTTTTTGTTCAACGCTCTTTGGAACTGTTGCCTTTTGTCTGTGCACTGCGTCAGTTCACGTGAGCCGCTCGGTGTACATGCATCGAAGTTTCCCAGCTGTGCTGTTGCCATGTCGTGCTATGTCCATGGCTGTATCTAATGTTACCTAAGTCCCGGCACTTAAAACTTTCTCTCGCAGTTTCGCTGAGTTTGTGCCAAACACCACCCTGACCATCTCATCTTCCTCTGCATAAGCACAGTCCTTCACCCGTGAATATTTACCCGTGGCAGTGTTTCTATTGGATTGCCGCTGACGGACGGCCTTATATGGGCAGGCACTAAATTACAAACGCTAGCAGCAGCCTGTCTATGAACTTAATTTAAAGTGTAGGTTTACATCGTGCTTTGTTTTCGAAGTAGCAGAACTCATGAATATGGTTGTATATGTCACTCGCTCACTTCTTATTGTTTCGCTGCCTTCTCAATTATATAATGCATGTTTTCTTCAGCGCTTTTTGGGGCTCTTCCTGGTTTTCTACGTACTGCGTGATTACGTGGGAGGCGTGATGATGTCACACGAAACTCCGCCCCCACGGGTTTCACGCTCATCTCCATTACAGTAAATGGAGAAAAACAGCTTCCAGTTATGACCATTACGCGTAGAATTTCGAAATGAAACCTGCCCAACTTTTGTAAGGAAGCTGTAAGGAATAAGCCTGCCAAATTTCAGCCTTCTACCTACACGGGAAGTTGGAGAATTAGTGATGAGTCAGTCAGTCAGTCAGTCAGTCAGTCAGTGAGTGAGTGAGTGAGTCAGTGAGGGCTTTGCCTTTTATTAGTATAGATGCATAACATAATACATTCCACAGATGGTGAACTGCAAGCGTTAATGATGAATACGCTGATGTCTACATTGATTACTTAGATTTCAACCTGCTTTAGATGGGTAGCACAGTTTGTTATTAGAACAAAGAATAGGGACTCTGGAGCCAGCCAGATCTTCTAATTGCATCTGATGATGGTGCCTTTAGCTATATGATCAGCCATAACTTGAAGGGGCAACATGGGTCTCCCCTCCAGTGGACCCACCACCTGAATTAGGATTAATAAGGGTCTAGTGCTTTGTGACATGGGTGCCAATCAAAGGCGAGTGTTATGGTGGACCGTTTCTCGACTACCAAAACCGACACTAGGGAAACATTGAAAGGAGCCAGGTGGGGTGGTTCAGAAATGTTCAACCAGAGGAAACCTCAGAAACGCTGAAGAAAAGGCGGCCCTTGGAAAGCTTTGCTGTTCTCCCAGAAGAGCTGAAGGAAGCAGCAGGGAAAAGGGACATCTGGTTTTTTTTGCTTGGGCTGCTGCCCCCCATGACCTGTACCCAGATAAGCAGCAGAAAATAGATAGATGGAGGCAAGGATGGAAGTTGGATTTAATATTTGATAACATGATTTAATCCTCCTGCGATTGTTATGATTCAATTGGACCTGTTTCCATTTTTGATTTGTCTAAAATAACTTAAATATGGGTTGCTGTAAATTTTTCTCCCTGAAATTATATGATTTTTTATCACTTAGGGTCATGATCTTACATCTGAATCATTGTCACCCCAACGTGTTGGGGAAAGTCTGCACAGAATTTTATACAAAGATGATATCGGCAGTTGTTTTTACCCAAATAGTTTACAGTACAGAGAAAGGTGCTGGGACTCAAAACAAAAACATCTTCTGGGGTCTTCAACATTGTTGGTGAGGATGGCAAACAGTGAAAAAATGTGAACTCTTTTTCATTTGAATTGAACTGAATTTAATTGCTTGGTGTTGAAGAGAAAGCTGACCATGTTGGGAACAAACAGAAAACACAAACCAGAACTTCATTGTGAGTTCATGAATATGCAAGGAAGAATTCAAAATTTGTCTTCTCTACAAAAGCCACCGTTGTTTCAAACCGTTGTCATGCATGCACATCCAGGGAGCTCCATCGATGTGATAACCTGCTGGGGCAAGAGAGGGTGCTTCTCCTCCTTTTTTTCACACACCTCTGAGAAACCACCCAGTAAGGGTACTTAGCCGTGCCCCTTCCAGTCTGCACATGTGATGAAGACCATGGAGCGGCTGCTGCTTCACCATCTGAGGCCACAGGTCCGTCATGCTCTCAACCCTCTGCAGTTCGCATGCCAGGAGAAGGTGGGAGTGGAGGATGCCATCATCTATATGCTACACCGATCCCTCTCCCACTTGGACAGAGGCAGTGGTGCAGTAAGAATTATGTTTCTGGACTTCTCTAGCGCCTTCAGCACCATCCAACCTCTGCTCCTTAGGGACAAGCTGACAGAGATGGGAGTAGATTCACACCTGGTGGCATGGATCGTGGACTATCTTATAGACAGACCTCAATAAGTGCGTCTCGGGAACTGCAGGTCTGACATTGTGGTCAGCAGCACAGGAGCGCCGCAGGGGACTGGACTTTCTCCGGTCCTGTTCAGCCAACATACATCGGACTTCCAATACAACTCGGAGTCCTGCCACGTGCAAAAGTTTGCTGACGACACCGCTATCGTGGGCTGCATAAGGAGTGGGAAGGAGGAGGAGTATAGGAACCTAATCAAGGACTTTGTTAAATGGTGCGACTCAAACCACCTACACCTGAACACCAGCAAAACCAAGAAGCTGGTGGTGGATTTTAGGAGACCCAGGCCCCTCATGGACCCCGTGATCATCAGAGGTGACTGTGCAGAGGGTGTAGACCAATAAATACCTGGGAGTGCAGCTGGATGATAAATTGGACTGGACTGCCAATACTGATGCTCTGTGCAAGAAAGGACAGAGCTGACTATACTTCTTTAGAAGGTTGGTGTCCTTCAACATCTGCAATAAGATGCTGCAGATGTTCTACCAGGCGGTGGTGTGCTGGGAGGCAGCATAAAGAAGAGGGACGCCTCACGCCTGGACAAACTGGTGAGGAAGGCGGGCTCTATTGTAGGCACGGAGCTGGACAGCTTGACATCCGTGGCATAGCGACGGGCGCTGAGCAGGCTCCTGTCAATCATGGAGAATCCACTGCATCCATTGAACACTGTTCTGTGTCTACAACGATCTATGTACATCAACATTTATACAGTATGTTACTTTCATAAAAGCCAGATTGAATGTTATTTACGCCGGTAAACAGACTTGAGCTGAGAAAACTGTGTGGCGGTGGGGGGATGTGATAGCAGACTGCTTGCTGCTTATCAACACATTTAAAGGACAAAAGACGCTGACGGAGAGGTGCAAAGCGATTTAAGGTGGGACGGATCTACAAGTTTTTTCGTAATTCTAGTGTTAAAGTAGTCAATGACCTGCGGGTCAATGCGGACCGAAGCCGTGTATCTGATCTTGTTGTCTTAGACTTGAGTGCAGCATTTGACACCATTGATCATAGTATTCTTATAAATCACCTTAGTCAATGGGTGGGCTTCTCCACAGTGTCTTAAAATGGTTACAGTCTTGTTTAACAGGCAGAAAAGTCTATGTTAGGTATAGTGGTTGTACTTTGGATACCGACGATGTTGTTTATGGTGTACCACAAGTGTCTATTCTGGGCCTGCTGTAATTTTCAAACTCCATGCTCCTATTAGGTCAAAACAGGAGGTGAGCTACCACAGTTATGCAGATGACACACAGTTTTATTTATCGATAGCGCCTGATGACACGGATAATTTTGACTCTCTGATCCAACATCTTACTTGTTTTTATGAATGGATGCTTTCTCAGACTAAAATAAGGAAAGAGCAAAAACCTTAGTTGGTTGACGAGTATAAATAAGGAGGGCGTTAGAAATTAACTTGACCCCTTAGCATTAAAAGGTTGTAAAGGTTGATCATGCACATCGACCCATATAGAAGTGGTAAAAGATGAAGCGGAGGAAGAAGAAGAAGAAGAAGAAATTACCATTTCAATCTCCATGCTTCCATTAGGTGAGATTATCTCAGAACACGAGGTGAACTACCGCAGCTATGCAGATGACACGCGGCTTTATCTTCTTATATAATACGCTATCATGGCTGTCTGTTTGTCTGTCCAGGATTTTATATCACCTGTAGCTCGCAAACCGTTTCACCTATTGACCTGAAATATGGTACACAAATACTACATGACCTCTACTGTCCGTTTTCAGTGTGATGATTTGTATTACTCTTTTCATTTTTATTTTATTTTATTGTAGAATCAACTCTCAGCAGCAGGGCTGCCGTGCGGCGCATGTGTACGGCTAAATCATTCTTGAGGCAGATTGAAGACTTAAGTGCCATTTTAAGTGAAAAATTAAGAAAAACATACTAAGTAATTGCAACACAAACACTGACTTAATCAGTTTTAACGCAAAAAGATGCCGACAGAAGAAGAGAAGAAGCTAAGGAGGAGAAAAGAAGAGCTGCTCAGAAAGCAGCAAGGGCATCAACCTCTGAGCAAACGAATGATAAACGTACAGAAAAAGAGAATGAAAACTGTAAGTCAAGTGTATTCACTGTAAGATATTGTGCAGTCCGCTGTTACTGGTTTATCGTTAATGCCTGATGACCCTGATGCTCTTGGCTCTGTGATCCAATATCTTGGTGGTATTTCCAAATGGACCAGTAGTAACTTTTTCAAACTAAATAAAGAAGAAGCAGAAATCTTAGTGGTTGGCAAAAATGGAAATAGTGAGAGTATTAAAAATAAACTTAATCTCTTCACATTAAAAGTGAAGGTGGCGATAAAGAATTTTAGTTGTTATCAGGGACTCTGAACTAAGCTTTAACTTGCACATTAACCTGATTGCCTGGTCTGCATTGTTTTACTTTTAATGAACATTGTAAAAGTTAGACCTCTTATAATCTCAATCTCTCTATCTATCTATCGATCTATATATATATATATATAAACTCCACTGTCTTTCTGTATGTCTGTCCACTTTTCACAAGAGATTTAGATTGGGTTTTTTTGTGTGAACATTCCGGATGATTTTGCAACTTCTCTCATCGGGCTAAGTATCACAGTTCGCTTCCAGGAGCAATTTATTCACACAAATCCGAGACAGAGGCTGTGGGCTAAGGGTGAGGGAGAGTGACGTCTGGAGTAGGGAGATGGGCAGGGCCTTCCTCACTGTCCTGTTTCACTAATACGTGGGCGGAGCTGTGGGGGATGGCTAGTATATATATCTCTATATATATAAAATCCAACATCTGTCTGTATGTCTGTCAGCTTTTCACGAGAGAACTACTTAACAGATTTAGATCAGGATCCTCTTTAATAAAACCCCTGTGTGCGTCCAGGTGTCTGTGTGTGTGTGTGTCTTCTGGTGAAGTGCGCATGCGCGGGGCCACACGGCACGTGTTCAGTCTCTTCCTGTGCATTCCCTGTGCAAAGAGACAGACACACACAGGTGCATGCGTGCGAGAGACATACACACACACAGGCGGGCGAGAGACAGACAGACAGACACACACAGGTGCGTGCGAGACAGACAGACACACACACACAGGCACGCACGAGACAGACAGACAGACACACACAGGCAAAAGCGAGACAGACAGACACACACACAGGCGTGCGCGAGACAGACACGCACAGGCGCACACGAGACAGACACACACACAAAGGCACGCACAAGACAAACACACACACACACAGACGCGCGCGAGACAGACAAACAGACACACACAGGCGCGCGCGAGACAGACAGACACACACACACAGGCACGCACGAGACAGACAGACACACACACAGGCGCGCGCGAGACAGACAGACAGACACAAACAGGCGCATGTGAGACAGACAGACACACACACACAGGCACGCATTAGACAGACACACACACACACAGGCGCGCGTGAGACAGACAGACACACACACACAGGCACGCGTGAGACAGACACACACAAAGAGGCGCAAGCGAGACAGACACACACACAGGCGCGCGCGCAACAGACACACACACACACACAGGCGCGCGCAAGACAGACACACACACACATAGGCGCGAGAGAGAGACAGACAGACACACACACAGGCGAGAGAGACACACAGACACAGAGGTGCGCATTTGAGAGAGATACAGACACGCGAGAGACAGACACACACACACACGCAGGCCCACGAGAGAGACACACACACACACACACACACACACACACACACACAGGCGCAGCCGTGCATTGTTGCAATGTTACTTTTCTTGGTTGTTTATTAAGTCGTAAGGCTATAGCGCGAACTCTTACAGTGTTAGTTTTCTCTGTTGTTCAAGGTTTTCTTAGTGTTATTCAGTGTTTTTACATTTAGTTTACTATTACGCTGTGCATTTAATGGTTTAATTAACTATATTTGTGCTTACAAACTTCAAAAAATATATATTTACATACAGTTCATACGGTCTGGAATGGATTAATTGTATTTACATACAATCCTATAGGGGAAATTAGTTCGGGTCACGACCAAATCGGGTTACAACCAGAGTTTTGGAATGAATTATGGTCGTGAACCGAGGTTCTACTGTATTACTGTCAGAGAAAATTCCAGGCATTTTACAGAAAAACAAACCAGTATTACTGAGAGAGAAAATTAAAAGCACAGAATACAGTGACACATATTACAGCCACATACAAGGTCCCTTGCCATTTAATATAGTTTGTTCCTACTAATGTTTATGCACTACTGTTCTAGCGCCTGTTATTGTAACGGGCTTAATGTCTAGTTTTTCTATAATTTGCTTGAATATTCTGATTGATTTTGTGATTCCTCTCATCGCGCTAAGTATCAAAGATTGATTGCGGTACCGATTTATTTACGTGAATCCAAGAAAGACGCAGCGTGCCAGGGGGGGTGGCCCTCCTCACTCACTCACCAGCCTCAGGGCACATCTTACATCTGCTTAGCTAGTGAACGAGAGAACTACTTCACAGGTTTAGATCGTTTTTTTTTCAATAATTTGCATGAACATTCCGGATGATTTTGCAACTTCTCTCATCGGGTTAAGTATCACAGTTCGCTTGCAGGAGCAATTTATTCACACAAATCCAAGACAAAGGCTGTGGGCCAAGGGTAGGGGGAAGCGTGACGTCAGGAGTAGAGAGACAGGCAGGGCCCTCCTCACTCACACGCCAGCTTCCGTTCAAATCGGTCTGCCTCTCGTAACGCTTTGGAGTGCAACTTGCCTCTGTTTAGCTAGCGATACCTGTTTGTTTATTGATTTTTAAAGTTTGTCCTGTTTCACTACTATGCGTACAGAGCCATGGGGGACAGTTAGTAATATTGTAAGATGCTGAGATACAAACACACACTTTTGCTTAGTCAACCAGATTACTGTAATGCACTTCTCACAGGACTACCTAAGAAAGACATCAATCAGTTGCAATCAGTGGAGAATGTAGCAGCAAGAATATTAATTAGAGGAAGAAAATATGAGCACATCACAGCAGTCTTAGCGTCATTACACTGGTTACCGGTGTCATTTAGAATTGACTTTAAAATACTACTGATGGTGTACAAAGCCTCAAATTATCTTATCCCTTCCTATATTTTGGAGTGCCTGTATTCCTACACTTCAAGTCGTAACCTTAGGTCTTCAAATGTTGGTCTGCTTAAAATTCCAAGAATTAAGCATAAAAGAAGTGGTGTGGTGACTTTTGCTAATATGCACCAAAAATCTGGACTACTTTACCATTAGGTGGCCTGGTGGGTTCACATCCTGGGTCCTTCCTGCACTGAGTTTGCACATTCTCCCCTTTGCCTGCGTGGGTTTCCTCTGAGTGCTCTGTCCAGGGTTTTTTCCTGCCTTGTGCCCTATGATTGTTGGGATAGGCTCCAGAACCCCCTGTGACCCTGTCCAGGACTTAGTGGGTTAGAAAATGACTGACTGACTTTACCAATCAAGAAACACCAGGCTAATACTGTAGAACATTTTAAAAAACCTCCTTGTGACCTCCAGGGGAAGCCACTGTGCCCTGATACCAGACCACAGACAGTTCCAAGTTCACTTAAGCTGTGATTTTTTACCAAAAAATACATTTTTATGGGTTTACTCAAGCAAAGATTGAATTAAATAACAGGCAAAAATCATCCATCTCCTTCCCGTCCTTCTCCTCCTCAACTCTTGCTTGCCGATGCAGCAAGAACATCTCCCTTTTATCTTGAACCCTGGAGTGCTTCCTGGGTTGAGCCATTAACTTGTGGAAACTCTTCTGGGTCACACAGAGGCCATGAGCTGCTTTTCTATAGTGCCCTCTGGTGGCACCCAAGGACCCTTAAAGTGTCACCTTTCTGGACTCCAACTCCCAGGAGAGCCTGCAGGTGTCCAAATTGGGAATCAGTTGGAGGAACAGTGCCACCATAAAAATCAATTTCCCTGAGTCCTTCCATTACTTGTTCCTAATACCAATTAAGGCTCCGCTCAGTAGGAGCTACGTCTCCACTCCAGTGGTCTTTCTATTACACCGGCCTGACCGGTAAAGGAGTCTTTGAGATGCAAGACCAACCACTCCAGTACTTACATCTTGAAAGAGCATTTTTAAATTTGTTTATTTTTGTAACTACAATTAAGTTGTAATGTTAATGGACATAATGTTATAATAATAATAATGTTTTCAGTCACTTAGATTACTGTAACGCACTCCTCTCAGGACTACCCATGAAAGATATAAATCGTTTGCAACGAGTGCAGAATGCAGCTGCTAGAATCCTAACTAGGAAAAGAAAATCCGAACACATCGCTTCAGTTTTGATGTCACTACACTGGTTATCTGTGTCATTCAGAATTGACTTTAAAATTCTGCTTATGGTTTATAAAGCCTTAAATAATCTCACTCCATCTTATATATCGGAATGTCTGACACCTTATATTCCAAATCGTAAACTTAGATCCTCAAATGAGTGTCTCCTTAGAATTCCAAAAGCTAAACTTAAAAGAAGTGGTGAGGCGACCTTCTGCTGTTATGCACCTAAAATCTGGAATAGCCTGCCAATAGGAATTCACCAGGCTGATACGGTGGAGCACTTTAAAATAACTGTTAAAAACTCGTTACTTTAACATGGCCTTCTCATAACTTCACTTTAACTTAATCCTGATACTCTGTATGTTCAATTCATCATAATAACTAATCATGGTGGCTCTAAAATCCGTACGGACCCCTACTCTCGCTTCTGTTTCTTTTTCCGTTTTTTTTGTGGTGGTGGCCTGCGCCACCTCCATCTACTCAAAGTATCATGATGCTCCAGCATTGATGGACTAAAAGCCAGAAGTCTACATGACCATCATCATCAAGTCCTTCCATGAGAACCCTAAATCCAAAGAGGACTGTTTCATTTATGTTAGGTAGATTGCCCAGAGGGGACTGGGTGGTCTAATGGTCTGGAATCCCTGCAGATTTTCTTTTTTTTCTCCAGCCGTCTGGAGTTTATTTTTGTTTTTTCTGTCCACCCTGGCCATCGGATCTTACTCTTATTCGATGTTAATTAATGTTGACTTATTTTATATTCTAACTGTGTCTTTTATTCTACTATTCTTCATTATGTAAAGCACTTTGAGCTACATTTTTTGTATGAAAATGTGCTATATAAATAAATGTTGATGTTGTTGTTGTTGTTGTAGACTGTATAGGCAGAGAATTGTCATATTCTTCAAGGATCTGCAATCTCTGCTTATCTCTACTTTTCTCTGCTTTCCTTCCCAGCTCTTCTGAGGTGGGGTTTTGCACCACCACCATCTGATGGAAGTCCTGTGCAGCAACCTGTGAAGCTGGAATGAAGGCGGGTGCCCCAGCAGTCTATGAGTCCCACTGCATTGAATTCTCTGGGACAAGGCCTGGAAACAATGAGGAGCGACTTAATGACATTTATGTTAGGTGGGTTGCCTAGTGGGCGCTGGGTGGTCTTTAAATCCCCCGCCCCACCACCACCCATTCAGCCCCTACAGGTTTTCTTCTTTTATCCAGCTTAACTGTCCTCCTTGTCATCTGACCTTATCTTTGGACTCATCTTTACAACAACAACAACAATTTAAATTTTGCATAACCCAAAATTTAACAGGCTTTAACATGTCCTGTTGTTTTGACAGCCCCCCAGCCTTGACTCTCTAAGAATGCAAGAAATAATTTTTAAAAAATGGAAGAAATCTTGGGAAAGCCAATTCAGAGAGAGACCCTTTTCCAGGTTGGTTGGGTGTGCATTAGGTGCCAAAAAATGGGTAACTATAATACAATACAGAAAACAGAACACAAGTAATCCTCTTCACAGATCTCGATGACTAATCTATCATGGCCGCCTCAGATCTACAACACAAGAGTACAGCAGTAATAGTACAAAAATGCAGAGCAAAATACAAGATATCACATATGAGGGTTCAGATTTGTTCAGAGTCCTGGAGACCTTGGCCAGTAAGTTGCCTCCGTCCCATTGGCCATTCCTCAGTTGAGTCAGTGCTGGGCTGGCCAATCAGATGAAATGACCCTGATGAGTCCAATGCTCCTTTATCAAAGATGGGTAGGCAAACAACTTGGCAATAGAGCAGTGGCACCAAATGCCACACGTGAGTACCGAGAAGAGAAACAGAGTAGATGAGGGTTATTAACAAATTACAAATATCATACTACACACTTACATTATGGTATTTTATATAAGGACGTTACTTTTGTACCAAGTATTTATCTATCTGTTTGACAAGATTGTATGGATTTTTTTTCTTTGTTACTTATTCATTACGCAGTCAGTCATTATCCAACCCACTATATCCTAACACAGGGTCACAGGGTTCTGCTGGAGCCAATCCCAGCCAGCACAGGGTGCAAAGCAGGAACAAATCCTGGGCAGGGTGCCAGCCCACCGCAGGGCACACACACACATCCACACACTAACCACACACTAGGGACAATTTAGGATCGCCAATGCACCTAACCTGCTTGTTTTTGGACTGTGGGAGGGAACCCACACAGACACGGGGAGAACATGCACACTCCATGCAGGGAGGACCCGGGAAGCGAACCCACTGCGCCACCACGTTTTTCTTTCATTGTAACTTTTTCTTTGACATCTTGCAAAGCTTCTTGAGCTCCATTCTTTGTATGAAAATGTGATCTACAAATACAGGTTGCTGTTGCTGATGTGTGTGCGTGTATGTGTGTGTGTGCAGTGCAGAAAAGCCGACGCTAACATTGCGCTCATCATGAGGGGAGTCATGGGAAGGGTCTAAAATTCAAACAAAATATAAAAAATATCTTCATTACATCAATTAGATGGTGTTACAAAAAATGCCACAGATTGCAAGAAAGAAAATATGTTTATTAAATAGTTGTTAATTATAGTGCATCTCCCATATGTTCCCATATTTCAT
This sequence comes from Polypterus bichir lapradei, assembly GCA_026402145.1. Lineage (NCBI taxonomy): Eukaryota > Metazoa > Chordata > Cladistia > Polypteriformes > Polypteridae > Polypterus > Polypterus bichir. The sequence goes on from JANRMT010062834.1 coordinate 53,451,255, forward strand.
CTTTCGGAATGTTCCAGACGTCTGTAATAAAAGTTTTGTTGTGTTAATGTGATTCCTGCCTGGTTTTGACTTTATGAAAAAACTGTGTGGGCTAATTTGACACGTACGCTTAATGAGTCATTTTTGCAACATAATAGGAAGGATAAAATTCTTCTCTGTTTGGATTTTGTATTATTGTTGACCTTTGCCCCAGCTGTGGTGTTATTTGTGAGTTTTGCACACCTTCTTCCTGCTCAGTTGTGCCACGTTTGGCTGAGGAGAAGGTGCATAAAGCATGAGCTCCTGTCTGTGTTGACTGACTTGATAAATGTATTTATTTATTTTAATAGCTTTGTATACAGTCCTAATGAATAAATAAGATAAGGCATGATCTTAAATTAATATGCTACACCATTCTGTTATCACTTGTCCTTTGTTTCTATACTCTGTCCTGCTGTTATTAGTATAGCAGCGCTACTTAAAATGTCCCACATCTCCCAGCAGCCCCAGAGGTATAACGCTATTTGACAGCTTCAGAGGGCGCAGGGGTCCTCCCAGCTGGCATGGAGCAGGTATTGACTTTATGGCGGGTCTCCATCATTTAGACACTGCAGTCATCCAAACATGGAAGTCTAAGGGGTGTGGGACGGAAATCAGTAAACTCACAAACAGCTACGTGGATAAGGGAGAAGTTGCAAACTCTGGGTGTTATGGTTTTGTTCTCCTTTCCTAATTATGCGCTTTATACACTCACCTATAGGATTATTAGGAACACCTGTTCAATTTCTCATTAATGCAATTATCTAATCAACCAATCACATGGCAGTTGCTTCAATGCATTTAGGGGTGTGGTCCTGGTCAAGACAATCTCCTGAACTCCAAACTGAATGTCAGAATGGGAAAGAAAGGTGATTTAAGCAATTTTGAGCGTGGCATGGTTGTTGGTGCCAGACGGGCCGGTCTGAGTATTTCACAATCTGCTCAGTTACTGGGATTTTCACACACAACCATTTCTAGGGTTTAAAAGAATGGTGTGAAAAGGGAAAAACATCCAGTATGCGGCAGTCCTGTGGGCGAAAATGCCTTGTTGATGCTAGAGGTCAGAGGAGAATGGGCCAACTGATTCAAGCTGATAGAAGAGCAACTTTGACTGAAATAACCCTTCGTTACAACCGAGGTATGCAGCAAAGCATTTGTGAAGCCACAACACGCACAACCTTGAGGCGGATGGGCTACAACAGCAGAAGACCCCACCGGGTACCACTCATCTCCACTACAAATAGGAAAAAAGAGGCTACAATTTGCACGAGCTCACCAAAATTGGACAGTTAAAGACTGGAAAAATGTTGCCTGTTCTGATGAGTCTCGATTTCTGTTGAGACATTCAAATGGTCGAGTCAGAATTTGGCGTAAACAGAATGAGAACATGGATCCATCAAGCCTTGTTACCACTGTGCAGGCTGGTGGTGGTGGTGTAATGGTGTGGGGGATGTTTTCTTGGCACACTTTAGGCCCCTTAGTGCCAATTGGGCATCGTTTAAATGCCACGGGCTACCTGAGCATTGTTTCTGACCATGTCCATCCCTTCATGACCACCATGTACCCATCCTCTGATGGCTTCTTCCAGCAGGATAATGCACCATGTCACAAAGCTCGAATCATTTCAAATTGGTTTCTTGAACATGACAATGAGTTCACTGTACTAAAATGGCCCCCACAGTCACCAGATCTCAACCCAATAGAGCATCTTTGGGATGTGGTGGAACGGGCGCTTCGTGCCCTGGATGTGCATCCCACAAATCTCCATCAACTGCAAGATGCTATCCTATCAATATGGGCCAACATTTCTAAAGAATGCTTTCAGCACCTTGTTGAATCAATGCCACGTAGAATTAAGGCAGTTCTGAAGGCAAAAGGGGGTCAAACACCGTATTAGTATGGTGTTCCTAATAATCCTTTAGGTGAGTGTAAGTCGATTGGGGGGGGGTTCTTGGTTGCCCCTGTGAGAGGATGTGTGAGTGTTGTAGAAGCAGGCAGGCACAGGCACCCTTAGCCCCAATGAAGGCACTCGGAGTCTCAGAACAGGCAGCAGAATGAAGATGTATTGCATGGCGCACATCGGCTTATGAAATACTGGTGGTTTGTAAAATAATAAAAATATGTAGGCATAAGCCTTTCTAATCCTAACTTTTACATCTTAATGCTCGGTGAAATATAGTGTCTACTTTTCTCATCTGCTTATAATACTTTTCTAATACAGATTTCCAATTTTAAGAATACATTTTTCTGTAGTGTCTGCTCATGACTGAGTGTGTCCTACAAAAGCTCATCTAGAAATGACGTGGCCCAGATAGGCTGGATAAGGCTTCGATAGGTTCTGACTCCCCACAACCCTCTCAATCTGAACAAAGTAAAGAGATGGAAGGATAACTGAACTCAAATCAAATGTCTATTGCTATTTTACATTTGGAATGTACCAGTTTAATTCCGAACTCCAATTTACCAGTGTGAGGGACTGCCGGGATCATTACCCAACCAGAATGCCTCCTTAATGGAAGGACAGGGGGAGTTGGTTTATGAAGGGCATTATCTCCCACGGGCTGTTAATTGGCAGCCCCCCCCCTAGATTGACATGTCACTTCAGATTCCCACAGGGCTGTAGGGGAATTGGCATTTGTCGGGCACAGCCCTGTCGGGTTCTGGGGGTACAACCAGGGGGTGCAGCAGGGACTTCTGAGCTCCTTTATATAGAGCTCTTGCCTAAGTTCTCCGGGGACACAATTATGGAACACTGGAATAACTCCCAGGATCTTGAATATAAGGGACAGCTGCATCTCATTCAGGGAGCCAGAGTCGGGAGGGAGAGGACGACAATTGCCTGAGGAGGAGTGAAGTCGAAAAGGAAGACAGAGAGAGAGAAGAGACAAAGTGCTCTGTGCTGTGCTTATTCATTGGACTGGTGCTTTCTACTGTGCTAGCTGTAGGGAGAATGAACGAAAAAGCATTTCCTATAAATGTATATCCTATATTTCCTGTAAATAAAACGTTTCTTGTGCTGCACTTGTTCCTGGTGTCTGTTGTGTCGGGTGTTGTGGAGCTGGAGTGCCCCCCGGTGGTCACACCACCAGAAAAATGCTATGCACTTTTTGTTTTTCTTGAGATCTGAGGTGATTTCCAGCAGCATTTTACTCCCACGTTGGCAAATCCATTATCAGAGGAAGAAAAATGCATACACGGTGGTCCAGATATACTTCTGCAGATCCAGATCATCTGGATGACTTTGATTTATGCGGAGTTGATTCCAGTTCGCCGTGAAGACAGTTCGGTCAGTTCGCACACTTCTCGATAGTCCAGGGTTTTTTGGGTCATTTTCTATGTAATAAACTTTTATTGAGTTATAGCGTAATGAAAATTGCATAATTACATCTGGACCACCCTGTACTACTGAATGAAATTAGAAGCTGTTGTGGACTATGGCTGGCCAGTCAGCCCGGCCAATACCCCCAGGCCACCAGGTGGAGCTCTCCCTGCAGCAGGGAGGTGCCCCGAATGCCAGCAGGGGATAATGGACAGTGGAGTTTTCCTTTACAGCCCTGCTGGATACCTTGGGGGCCACCAGAAGACGCTGCAGGGAGGCCCAGAGACTCGTACGTGCCCTATAACCCGAAAGTATGTCTTAGTCACCGCGACAGGAGGAATGACGTACTTCCGGGATGAAAAGAAGACTTTGGATCTGACCCAGAAGTGCTAGGAAGTCACATGGACTCAGGGTTCGGAAGCACTTCCGGGTCACGTACTATAAAGGACTGTGGGAGATCCCAGACGTGGAGCTGAGCTGGGTGGAAGGGTGTAAACGTGTCTCGGAGAGTGGAGGATTGATTATTGTTTATTAATTATTGGTATTGTGTATGAGTATTGTGGAGAGGATGGTGCTTTGTGCACTGTGTAGTCTAAATAATAATTATATTTGGACTTTTATCTGGTGTCTGACGTATTGTCTGAGGGTTCAAGGGAACGATAGCGCCCCCAATCTGTCACACTGTCTAGAGTGACTAACATGTCACAGCCTGTATTATAAAATGGGTACTACAGATGGTTATTCTGGATGTTTATAGCACCACCCGATGGACGAATCATGATATGACATGCATTATTTTTAAGAGATCTACACTCATTTCAGTGTTGCTACCTGGTGAAGATACAAACAATAATTAAAATGAACAGAAACATTTATTCATGAATCAACTGAGGTTGCTGCCATTGCAAAATTAGGATAAGCGGTCACGTTGGGAAAATTCTCTAAATGGAGTATATTTTTTTGTTCTTTATTTCACCTGATACAATTTCTTGTATTAGGAATTTGTTAGTTTTCGCATACCCCTTGGTGTCAGAGCGCAGGGTCAGCCATTGTACAGCGCCCCTGGATCAATTTAAGGTTAAGGGCCTTGCTCAAGGGCCCAGCAGAGTAAAATCTCTTTTGGCAGTGACAGGGATTCGAATCGTCAGTCTTTGGGATACCAGCACAGATCCTTAGCCTCAGAGCCACCACTCCACCCCAATAAGGTGTAACAGAAAGAAAATTCGACAGCCAGTCAAATAAAGTTTTGGGTAATCGCCCCGTATATTGTCCAAAGGACAGGTCAAAATAACAGCGAAACATAAAGGGCTCAACCAAGTATTTGACAACCAAACATTGAAAACAGGGGGGTATTTATACATAAACTCAAAATAGCCACAGGAAATTAATGGGGGGAAATGACTTCTTGGCTCCGACTTGTTGGTGACGTCATCGAGGAGGGACAGAAGGACAAGTCGGCCATTTTGGCTCCGCGATACGGCTGAGAGAGAGAGAGAGGTTAGTATCTTTTTGTAGCCCTTCGTCTCACGACCGTCTTCTCACCGTGGGTTTTGTCGACTGTCTCCAAAGCACCCGCGTGCGTGACAAAGGTTAACATCTCTCTCTTACTTTGTGATGTTCTATCATCAAATAAAAGTTGTCTAATTTATAATCTCTAACAATATCATCAATCACTTACATTTATTTTTACCTTCATTTGTTTAGTGGACACTTTTATCCAAAGCGACTTGCAAAAGAGGTCAACGTAATCGAGGAACATCAGTCTGGGGGTCAGTTTGGGGACAAGTGTGACAAGACAACAACAACAACATTTATTTGTATAGCACGTTTTCATGCAAATGATGTAGCTCAAAGTGCTCTACAAGATTGTCATGCTTGGGTCACAAAGTTGCACAGAAGCACTCAGGGTTTTCCAAGAGACAACTTTTTTCCGGTACAGGCGGAACAAACACAAATCTCTTTCAGGAGTGATCTGTTCACACAAGGAACAACTATCAAATACGCTTGCCTTGGCTTCGCCTCCTGGTCAAAAGAACACAAAATCTTCCTTCTCAAAGGAGCGCGGTAGCTCGGGAGCCCCTACTGGAGCAGAGGAAGTCTGGGGTAAGAGAGACAAGGCGGTGAGACACTGAGATAGCCGCGGCACTGCCTTTTAAATGTTTGAACCCCCACTCGGGATCACACAGCACAGCAGAAAGCAGAAGGCTAGCAGCTGATCCCGCAAAGAGATTTGTCATTGAATCACTGCTTAAGAGGGGGTTTTGGAGGAGCGATCATGTCCCCTTGGGGCCGCATTCACACCATGAAGAAAGAAAAAATATAAAAATCAGGCATAAAGTAAATCCGATGGCCAGGGAGGACAGAAAAAATGAAAAAAAAAACAAACTCCAAAGGGTTGCAGAAAAACATAAAATCTGCAGGGGTTCCAAGGCCACGAGACCACTCTGCCAGCCCCCAATGGGCATTCTACCTGACATAAATGATCTCACTCAGTCCTCATGGTTTTCAGCAGGGGTGCCCACACTTTTTTGGCTTGTGAGCTACTTTTAATATGGCCAAGTCAAAATGATCTATCTACATTAAAAATGCTATATCTATACTAATAAAAGGCAAAGCCCTCCCTCACTCACTCACTCACTCACTCATCGCTAATTCTCCAACTTCCCGTGTAGGTAGAAGGCTGAAATTTGGCAGGGTCATTCCTTACAGCTTACTTACGAAAGTTAAGCAGGTTTCATTTCGAAATTCTACGCATAACGGTCATAACGGTCGACAACGTTCGCCATGTTGAACTTTCTTATTTATGGCCCCATCTTCACAAAATTTGGTAGGCGGCTTCCCTGTGCTAACCGAAACCAATGTACGTACTTATTTCGGTGGTATGACACCACTGTCGGCCGCCATATTGAACTTTCCAACGGTCTTTGTTACTTATGGGCCCATCTTAAAGAGATTTGGTAATTGAATCCTACTTACGTACATATATACGTCCATAGCCTGCAGCTCGGTCACCGTGTGAGGCGGCATTGCGTCCCCCATCCCAACGCCTCCCACGTTGTTGGCTGCCTGCCTATATAAGGCCATTTGTCGCTCTGGTCTCTACATTCCCTTCCTTGCTTCACCACGGGATTCACGTTACCCTGCTAATAACTACAGCCTTTTTATTTAATCCACGGCTTCTCCGCTGTTTTATTGTTCATTTATTACAATTATAGTTATTGTGTAGGTATTTTGCACTTATTTTACATTGTTCAGGTACCCATTTCCTTTACCGTTCCAACCATACCCCTATTAACATGTCTATCGAGGTGATCATCATCGATCAAAGAACTGTCACTTACCAAGCGGTTTCCATGCCCGGAGATGGCACCTGCCTTTTCCATTCTCTTTGTTACATATTGCACGGCCATATCAGGCTCACTCTTGATATCCGGAGGAACATTGTGTCTTATGTATTGAATGACTGGGACAGGTTCAAGGTGTGGACTGATGACGGTACAGGAGATAATTATACTACACAGGAGCACTAGAAGAGTGAAATGCTTAAGTGTACCAAAATGGCCAAATATTTCACACCTTTGGACAACCGCCAATGCCTCTTAAACAGCTTAGATTCACAGGTGACGATTTCAGTAGTGGACACTTTGATGTTTATGAATGTTTAAACTCTCAAAAGCTGGATGTGAAGTTATCAATGAAACTGGTTGTATACTTACAACGCTTGACAGATGCCGAATGTCTCTTCAACACAAGTCCTACAAATACTGTCGTAACTGAAACAAACCATGAAACTCAAACCGATTATGACAGCAGCAATCCAAGCTGTGAGATTTGAAACAAGATTACTGTTCACATGGCCAACTGTACGTTGCATGCTCAAGAGTAAGCTCAGCGCACAGCTACAGCTTGGTCATATTACAACTGGAGGGCCGAACTGACAATGTGGCATACAAAGAGATCCTTAACAAATAATTATTGGTATATTTTCCCTCAGTTTTAAAAAGGTTTAATTGTCTTCTTAATAAAAATTTTAAGGCAGTACTTCGCCGCTGCGAAGCGCGGGTATTTTGCTAGTATATATATATATATATATATATATATACACACTATATACAGTGGTGTGAAAAACTATTTGCCCCCTTCCTGATTTCTTATTCTTTTGCATGTTTGTCACACAAAATGTTTCTGATCATCAAACACATTTAACCATTAGTCAAATATAACACAAGTAAACACAAAATGCAGTTTTTAAATGATGGTTTTTGTTATTTAGGGAGAAAAAAAATCCAAACCTACATGGCCCTGTGTGAAAAAGTAATTGCCCCCTTGTTAAAAAATAACCTAACTGTGGTGTATCACACCTGAGTTCAATTTCCGTAGCCACCCCCAGGCCTGATTACTGCCACACCTGTTTCAATCAAGAAATCACTTAAATAGGAGCTGCCTGACACAGAGAAGTAGACCAAAAGCACCTCAAAAGCTAGACATCATGCCAAGATCCAAAGAAATTCAGGAACAAATGAGAACAGAAGTAATTGAGATCCATCAGTCTGGTAAAGGTTATAAAGCCATTTCTAAAGCTTTGGGATTCCAGCGAACCACAGTGAGAGCCATTATCCACAAATGGCAAAAACATGGAACAGTGGTGAACCTTCCCAGGAGTGGCCGGCCGACCAAAATTACCCCAAGAGCGCAGAGACGACTCATCCGAGAGGTCACAAAAGACCCCAGGACAACGTCTAAAGAACTGCAGGCCTTACTTGCCTCAATTAAGGTCAGTGTTCACGACTCCACCATAAGAAAGAGACTGGGCAAAAACGGCCTGCATGGCAGATTTCCAAGACGCAAACCACTGTTAAGCAAAAAGAACATTAGGGCTCGTCTCAATTTTGCTAAGAAACATCTCAATGATTGCCAAGACTTTTGGGAAAATACCTTGTGGACTGATGAGACAAAAGTTGAACTTTTTGGAAGGCAAATGTCCCGTTACATCTGGCGTAAAAGGAACACAGCATTTCAGAAAAAGAACATCATACCAACAGTAAAATATGGTGGTGGTAGTGTGATGGTCTGGGGTTGTTTTGCTGCTTCAGGACCTGGAAGGCTTGCTGTGATAGATGGAACCATGAATTCTACTGTCTACCAAAAAATCCTGAAGGAGAATGTCCGGCCATCTGTTCGTCAACTCAAGCTGAAGCGATCTTGGGTGCTGCAACAGGACAATGACCCAAAACACACCAGCAAATCCACCTCTGAATGGCTGAAGAAAAACAAAATGAAGACTTTGGAGTGGCCTAGTCAAAGTCCTGACCTGAATCCAATTGAGATGCTATGGCATGACCTTAAAAAGGCGGTTCATGCTAGAAAACCCTCAAATAAAGCTGAATTACAACAATTCTGCAAAGATGAGTGGGCCAAAATTCCTCCAGAGCGCTGTAAAAGACTCATTGCAAGTTATCGCAAACGCTTGATTGCAGTTATTGCTGCTAAGGGTGGCCCAACCAGTTATTAGGTTTTACAAACATGCAAAAGAATAAGAAATCAGGAAGGGGTCAAATAGTTTTTCACACCACTGTATATATATATATATATATATATATATATATATATATATATATATATTTGTATAGTTTACTGTCAAAAAATGCAAAGAGTATGCGACACGTGTTTCACCCTAATTCTGGGCTCATCAGGCGTACACAATCTCTGCACCCCTTTTCGGGGATCGAACCTCAGATGTCAGCGGCGAAGCCTCTTTATGTTGCACCACAGCGTGTGGTTCATTTATTTGACAGCATGTAGATCAGGGTAATTACATTCAATCATTCTATGATGTGGTTGTCGCAACTGAAAGAGGGCACCGTGGCGGATGTTTGCCAACTTGCAGACCAACCACAAGTGTTACCTAGTAGGTAACCACCCATACAATCAGATTGTGATTCAGACTACGAATGCCATGAATGTAATTACCCCGATCTACATGCTGTCAAATAAACAAACCACATGCCGTAGTGCAACATATGTAAAGAGGCTTTGCCTCTGACGCTGACTTCTGAGAGTTCAATCCCTGAGAAGGGGTGCATTGAGTGTGTATGCCTGATGAGCCCAGAATAAGGGCAAAACACTTGTTGCATACTCTTTGCATTATTTGACAGTAAACTATTCAACCATTCTATGATCTGCTTCTCACAACTGAAGAGGGCACCGTGACGGATATTTGTCGACTTGCAGACCAACCACAAGCGTTACCGAGTAGGTAACCACCCATACAATCAGATTGTGATTCAGACTACGAATTCCATGAATGTAAT
>JANRMT010062834.1:53465046-53492481 GCA_026402145.1 Polypterus bichir lapradei
GCCACAGGTGTATATAATCCAGCAGCTAGCCATGCAGTCTCCATTTACAAACATGTATTAAACAAATTGGGTCGCTCTGAAGAGCTGAGTTTCTTCAGGTGTGCTACTGTGATAGGATGCCACCTTTGCAAATAAGTGGGTTTGTGAAAGTTCATTTCTGATGGATATTTCACGGTCAACTGTAAGTGGTATATTTAGAAAGTGGAAGCATTTAGGAACAACATAAACTCAGCCACGAAACGGAAAACCACCTAAAGTTACAGAGCGGGGTCAATAATTGCTAAAGTACATGGTGCGTAAAAGTCGCCAACGCGCTGCTGATTCCATAGCTGGGAAGTGGAGTCCTTTAAGTTGTAGCACTGCTAAAGTCTTTCTGGTTCTTTTTAAATCTAGCATCTCACCTTATTTCTTCCCAGCAACCCCTGAGCAAATCCAAGGCTTACTCATTGGCATAGTATTCCTGAGGATGCTGGGCATTGCAGTCCAATTAAGTAGCCCTGCTTTTTTCCCCATCTTTATAAGATAATCCCCCCCCCCCCATAATTGATACATTTAACAATTGATGATATTCAGCATTCAACATAAATAAAAAAAACATGGAATTAAAAAGAATTTCATTGAATTCAATTCAACTTCCTGACATTCCACTTCAATTTCAATTCTGCTTCCTCTAGTTTTTTTACCTTCCCAAGGATTCTGTGAGGGTTCATGGGACTAAGCCCATCCACTCTACATGTGTTTTTTGGACCTATAGGCCTTGAGGGGTCCTGTAGGGGGTGCTTCAGGAGTATGGGGTACCAGGCCTACTGTTCTAAGCTATTCAGTCCTCATACAATCAGAACGAAAGCTCAGTTTAATTTCCAGAAGTTAGTCTGTCTCATCCCTGGTGGGTGTGGGATTCCACCAGGTCTGCCCTTTGTCAATGATTCTATTCATAACTTTTCTGGGTAGAATTTCGCTTTGCAGATGATGTGGTCCTTTTGGCTTTATCAGAATATGACCTCAGATGCATACTGGGGTGGTTTGTGAAGCAGCTGAGATGAAGATCAGCACCTCCAAGTCAAGGTCATGGTCCTGGAAAACAGTGGTGTGGCCTCTCTGAGTTGGATGATTAGGTTTAACGTCAAGTGGAGAAGTTTGAGTATTTTAGGGTCCTGGAGATGGACAGGGGTGGCGTCCACAGTTACTGTATGCATAATTGTACTGGACAATTGTGGCGGAAGAGAGTTGAGCTGAAAGGCAAAGCTCTCAATTTTTTCAGTTGCTCTGAGTTCCTGTCCTCAGTCAACTATGGTCACTAGCTTTGGATAAGTGACTGAACAAACTGGACTGTGGACACAAGCAGCATAAATGAGCTTCCTTCACAAGATGTCTGGGCCCAGCCTTAGGGATAGGTTGAGGAGTGCCACTGCTCCTCTGCATCGAAAAGGAGCCACTTGAGGTGGTTAGGGCATCTGATTAGGATTCTTCCTGGATGACTCCTTGAGAAGTAGCTTAGGGCATGTCCAAACTGGAGGAGGCCTCGGGACAGACTGAGGATACCCAGATGAGATGATGTCTTTTGGCTGACGTGAAAATGCCTTAGTATCCCCCTGAAGGTGTTGAAAGTGTTGGCAGGAAAAATTGACCTCTGGGCATCCTGCTTAGAATTCTGCCCCTGTGAACTGGACCAGATATGTGGTAGAAATTGGAAGGATGGATGGATGGACAGACAGTTGAACTGGAATTGATTAATTATCTCTGCAGACAGAAAACACAAAACAGTTACAGCAGAAATAAACGCCAAAAACTCAATGAGAAAATTGCTGTCTTACATTAAAAACAGAGAAACAAGGCGCAGATAAGGGAAAAGAGTCACACCTCCCCTGCACTCTGCTTCATCCAAGTTGATTAAATGACAAGAACTGCTGATTAGATGTGGCCATGTCACTCCAGAAAGGTATGTGGTCACAGCTAAACTCATTTCATATTAGCAGCAAAAAAAAAAATCAAAATCAAAAATGTCAAGATAATGTCAAATCCCGATTGACAGTTAAATGTCTTCCGTGTCACTCTGAGAAATGCAATCTGTCACTTTCATTTTTGCAAACCCGATACATTAAAAACCCAAAGATATAGCAGATTTCATAGATTTTTGTTTAGTGTTCTTCACTGGATATAATATCAACAGAACATTTACAATTACAATGCATTAACAGCAAATCGATAAACTGAGCTAAGGACTCAGACCCTGTCACTTTTTTTACACATGTTGCTATGTGGAAGATTTATGCTAATGTCACTTAAATTATTTTTTTCCCCATCAAGCAACACTCAATGCCTCAGAATTATAACACTTTGCCCGATCCCGGAAGACAGCTCTATAAGTCACCACGCTTTTAGTGATGTATTCAATTCGGATAGCAAGTCAACCCTAAACTGCCCTCGGCCTCCTTCCTACAATAATGACAGATTAAATAAGATGACTAAATTAATATAACAACAACAACATTTATTTAACAAAAAATGTAGCTCAATGTGCTTTACAAGATGAAGGAAGTCAAAAAAAAAGAACTAAATATAAAAATAAAATTAGGAAATACTAATTAACATAGAATAAATGTAAGGTCTGATGGCCAGGGAGGACACAAAAAACAAAAAAAAAACTCCTAACGGCTGGAGAAACAAAACAAAATCTGCAGGGGGTCTGAGGCCACGAGACCACCTGACCAGCCCCCTCTAGGCATTCTGCCTCACATCAATGATCTCAATCAGTCCTCATGGTTTTCAGACATTAAAAGAAAAGGACCCAGTGAAACAGACAAAGCAGACAAATATAATAAATTAATTATGCACTGTTAGGGTCCAAAAGGCCTAGGGGTATATACAGTCATATAAAAAAGTTTGGGAACCCCTCCCAGCCTGCATAATAATTAACTCTCCTTTCAACAATAAAGATAACAGTGGTATGTCTTTCATTTCCTAGGATCATCTGAGTACTGGGGTGTTTTCCGAACAAAGATTTTTAGTGACGCAGTATTTAGTTGTATGAAATGAAATCAAATGTGAAAAACTGGCTGTGCACAAATGTAGGTCCCCTTGTCATCGTGCTCATTTGAATGCCTGTCACTGCTCAATGCTGATCACTTGGTTGGATGAGCTCGTTAAGCCTTGAACTTCATAGACAGGAGTGTCCAGTCATGAGTGGTCAAAGGTATTTAAGGTGGTCAACTGCAAGTTGTGCTTCCTTCCCTTTGACTCTCCTCTGAAGAGTGACAGACAGCATGGGATCCTCAAAGCAACTCTCAAAAGATCTGAAAACAAAGATTGTTGAGTCTCCTGGTTTAGGGGAAGGCTACAAAAAGCCATCTCAGAGGTTTAAACTGTCAGTTTCAACTGTAAGGAATGGAATCAGGAAATGGAAGGCCACAGGCACAGTTGCTGTTAAACCAACTCAGGTCTGGAAGGACAAGAAAAATACAGGAGTGGCATATGCAGAGGTAGGATTGTGAGAATGGTTACAGACAACCCACAGATCACCTCCAAAGACCTGCAAGAACATCTCGCTGCAGATGGTGTATCTGTACATCGTTCTACAATTCAGCGCAATTTGCACAAAGAACATCTGTATGGCAGGGTGATGAGAAAGAAGCCCTTTCTGCACTCACGCCACAAACAGAGTTGCTTGTTGTATGCCAATGCTCATTTAGACAAGCCAGATTCATTTTGGAACAAAAGTGCTTTGGACTGATGAGACAAACATGGAATTATTTGGTCAGAACAAAAAGCGCTTTGCATGGCAGAAGAAGAACACCACATTCCAAGAAAAAACACCTGCTACCTCCTGTCACATTTGGTGGAGGTTCCATCATGCTGTGGGGCTGTGTGGCTAGTTCAGGGACTGAGGCCCTTGTTAAAGTCGAGGGTCGGATGAATTCAACCCAATATCAACAAATTCTTCAGGATAATGTTCAAGACTCAGTCACAAAGTTGAAGTTACACGGGGTTGGATATTCCAACAAGACAATGACCCAAAACACAGTTGGAAATCTACAAAGGCATTCATGCAGAGGGAGAAGTCCAATGTTCTGGAATGGCCGTCACAGTCCCCTGTCTTGAATATCATTGAAAATTTATGGGATGATTTGAAGCAGGCTGTCCATCAAATTGAACTGAACTGGAGAGATTTGGTATGAAGAATGGTCAGAAATACCTCCATCCAGAATCCAGACACTCATCACAGGCTATAGGAGGACAGCGTCTAGAGGCTCAAAGGAGCAAAAGGAGGCTCAACTAAGTATTGATGTCATATCTCTGTTGGGGTGTCCACATTTATACACCTCTCTAATTTTGTTCAGATGCATATTGCGTATTTTCTGTTAATCCAATAAATTTAATGTCACTGCTGAAATCCTACTGTGTCCATAAGGCATGTCATATATTAAAAGGAAGTCGCTACTTTGAATGCTCAGTCAATGAGAAACAAAAATCCAAAGAATTAAGAGGGGTTCCCAAACTTTGTCATATGACTGTAAATAGGCCGCACCCATTATATATAAAAGGGTGACAGGGCAGTTCCAAGCAACTATAGGCCATTAAGCCCAACATTCTTAGGAAAATTAATGGAAGGAATTATTAAGGATAAGATTGAGCAACACATGACAAGGACAGGACAGTCAGCATGGGGTCAGAAGAGGGAGGTCGTGTTTTACTAACAGGCTAGAATTCTATGAGGAGGCAACCAAAGGATACGAACAGAGAGGAGCAGATGATGTTATTTATCTTGACTTTCAGAAAGAATTTGATAAGGTGCCACATGAGAGGGTGGGCATCAAATTAAAAGAAGTGGGAGTTCAGGGTGATGTTTTTAGGTGGGTGTAGAATTGGCTCAGACACAGGAAGAAGAGGGTGATGGTGTGAGGAATCTCTTCAGAATTGGCCGATGTTAACAGTGGTGACCAGCAGGTGTCAGTGCTGGAGTCGCTGTGATTTTTTATATTTTTAAATGATTTAGATAGAAATATAAAGAACAAGCTAGTTAAGTTTGCAGATGATACCAAGATAGGTGGATTAGCAGATAATTTGGAATCCGTTATATCATTACAGAAGGACTTGGACAGCAGACAGGCTTGGGCAGATTTGTGGCAGATGAAATTTAATGCCAGTAATTGTAAAGAATTACACATAGGAAGTAAAAATGTGAGGTTTGAAACACAATGGGTGGTTGGAAATTCGAGAGTCCACCTTAGGAGAAGGATTTAGGAGTCTTAGTGGACTCTAAGCTATCGACTTCCAGTGTTCAGAAGCCATTAAGAAGACTAACAGAATGTCAGGTTATATAGCGCCTTGATGTGTGGAGTACAAGTAACAGGAGGGTCTGCTCAGGCTTTATAACACACTGGTGAGGCCTCATCTGGAGTCCTGGGTGCAGTTTGGGTTTCCAGGCTACAAAAAGGACATTGCAGCTGTGGCGGACGGCTGGGGATTGTGCCCAGCAGGGACACCTGGAAGGACGGGAGAGGGACCATGCCTTCCCTGGGCTAAGAGAGGGCAGCCACAATAGTCGGTTAGGGGACCATAGGAACTGAACATAGAAGCTCAACCAACCCTATTGCGGTCCGTGGTCACCCCAAGGGGGGGACCAGAGGATCGTAGAGCTCTGGGCGTCAGCACTTCTGCCACACCCAGAGGTGCTGGCGGAAGGACTCCCAGGGACACCCAGAGTGCTTCCGAGTGCTCATGCAGCACTTCTGCTGCACTAGGAAATGCTGCTGAAAGATCGTCAGAGGGCACCTGGAGCACATCTGGGCGAATATAAAAGAGGCTGCCTTCCTCCAATCGGGAAACCGGCTTTGGGTGGAAGAAGGCAACGTTCGGGAGAGAGGAGCAAAGGCGGTGGCAGAAGGACTGTTGAAGAGGCCCGGACTGTGAGGGGTGATTGGTGCAGGGTCACTGTGCTTTTGTGAGACACTTGTGTGTTTAGGAACTGCCGGTGTGTGTCTGTTTGTGTTCGGGCTGGATTACCAAACAGCACTAGAAAAGGTCCAGAGAAGAGCGACTAGGCTGATTCCAGGGATACAGGGGATGAGTTATGAGGAAAAATTAAAAGAGCTGAGCCTTTACAGTTTAAGCAAAAGAAGATTAAGAG
Source organism: Polypterus bichir lapradei (assembly GCA_026402145.1). NCBI lineage: Eukaryota > Metazoa > Chordata > Cladistia > Polypteriformes > Polypteridae > Polypterus > Polypterus bichir. The sequence continues at coordinate 53,471,174 of JANRMT010062834.1, forward strand.
GTGACATGATTGAAGTGTTTAAAATTATGAAGGGAATTAGTCCAGTGGATTGAGACTGTTATTTTAAAAAGAGTTCATCAAGAACACGGGAACACAGTTGGAAACTTGTTAAGGGTAAATTTCGCACAAACATTAGGACAGTTTTTCTCAAACTGTGGGGTGTGCCCCCCTAAGGTAACAAAAAGGGGGGCGCAAAGATGTGAAAAAAAGAAAACAAGAATCGAAAATATGAAAAATACATCTATTGAAACCAAAACAAATGAACTTAAACTACATTCTGATACTAGAAAAATAAATACAGTATAGAGTTAGATAAATGTCGATAAAAGTTAAGTAGGTACAATAAAATATGCATCTATGATACATCATTAATTAAAAAAGAACAAATTGGTATTAGTGGGCTCCTTTCAAAAAACGTTAGGAGGGCGCGATTAAAACTGTTATGAAAACTCGGGTCGCAAATACGTAAAGGTTGAGAAACGCTGCATTAGGATGTTTCTTTTTTATACAAATAACGATAGGCACTTGGAATAAGCGACCAAGTAGTGTGGTGGACAGTAAGACTTTAGGGACTTTCAAAACTCGACTTGATGTGTTTTTTGAAGAAATAAGTGGACAGGACTGATGAGCTTTGTTAGGCTGAATGGCCTGTTCTGTTCTAGGGTGTTCTAATGTTCACACAAGTGAGAGAGACAAAACACAGAAAAAACTAAACCAGCTAAATAATAACAGACTTCATTTGTTGTCAAAAAGAAAAACCTCACAAAATTTGGAGAAAGTTACACACAAAACAGAAGCAAGGCAGGAGGATAACACTAACTTAGCTATCAAGTGTACACAGCTAGATACACACTATCCACATTTATCACATAGATGGCTAGCTTACATTCATGAATTCATTACTCATTATATATTCATTAATACGAGAAAGAGCATCAGCAATTATATTTTCTTTACCTTTTTTATGCTTAGTAATTAGATTACAATTATTATCCAACGCATTAACCTCTGATTAGAATTAAACATACTGTTCAAAAAGGTAATAGGATTGAGATCTGTAAAAACCATCACAGGGAATACAAATGAACCAACATAAACTTGCCCCATTAACAGTGGACAACCTAATAGGGCAGGACTCAAGTCAACTGCACCAAATTAAAGTAAATGAGCAGAATTTAACAAAAAGATCTGGAGTACTGCGGTGAGATGGCACCCTGCCCAGGGTTTGTTTCCTGCCCTGTGTTGGCTGGGATTGGCTCTAGCAGACCTCTGTGACTCTGTTATGGGTTGGGTAATGGATGGATGGATAATGGATGGATGGATGGATCTGGAGTAGGTCGTAACATGCACAAATCACTAAAAAGTAAATGGCAACAATCACATCCGTAACGGCTCAACCTCAATACAAACAGAATACAAATAACACGTAAGGAAAAAAATCTCTGACAACAGATAGTTCTGTCTCTTCACAAGTGCAGGTTAAGGGCCTTGCAGAGTAGGATCTCTTTTGGCAGTAACAGGAATTTGAACCGGCAACCTTTCTGATACCAGCGCAGATCCTTAGTCCCAGAGCCACCACTCCACCCCAGGCTGGGATGGAGAATGATTTCTTGCCTGGCCAGGATGCCATAATGGATGAACCAAGTAGACATGGGTGCTGGAAGCAGTTTGTTTCCCTACATGGCAAATCTCATTTGGCAGTGTTCCTCAGGGCTGAACCCAATTAGGATGCCCGCTGGGCATGCTGGGAATTGGAATTCAGAAACATAACCCTGTCGTGGTCTGTGGCTGCCACCAGAGGGTGCTGTTGAGGGAGGGCTGTCCTGATTTCTGCACAACCCTGAAGTGCACTGGACAACTTGTGTGTGATACCGGAAGCAGTTCCTGGATCTAATTCAATAGAAGCCTGCGGCCTTACCTCAGGGAGTCAGAGTCGGGTGGCAGTAGGCAACACTCACTTGAAAGAAGGAAGGAGAAAAAGAAATCGATTACTTATTACATTCTAGTATTGATCTTTTGGCTGGTGATTAATTGGAAAATTGTTTTTGACAAATAAATATTCTTTATTTGAACCTAGAATTGTGTTAGTTGGTACAGTGTCTGAAGTTTGAGGCTCAGTAATACCCCCTTGTGGTTACACTGCACAATATACATGTATTTATCAATTATATAATGGTGAAGACCCTAAACTACTCTGTTGCCAAGCATAAAAGTGCTTGTTGGAAGCCTGTATAGTTATCTGAAGATGGGAGTGACATGTGCCCACCTCAGCTGGTTTAACACTAGATGTACCATTGCATTTTGAACCGTCTGCAGTGGCTTGGTGACACAAACTGGTGCTCCTACCAGCAGAGAGCTATGACAAGACAGATGGCTGGACCAGGAAATGTTCTGAATACTCTGTCAAATACGATCTGATCTTCCGAATATTGTACAGAGTGGATCTGCAAGACTGAGAGAACCATACCAACATGGTCCTTAAAGGACAGCTGGTCATTAGTCACCACCCCAAGGTTGAGTACCAACTTGAACAAGTTGAAAAGAGAAAGGGTGCTGACAAAATGGGATAACAAGAAGGTTTTGAGCTGGAGATGGAGTTCCATCATCCAGGTTGCAATATCAGTGAGACATGAAGAGATTCTAGCTAATACCACATGGTCTTCTGGATGGACTGACATTTATAGCTATGTATTATCAGTATAGCACTGATAAGAGAACCCATTGGACTGGATGATAAGGCCAAGTGAAGAGGTGTATAAGGAGCAGAGGAGAGGGCCCAGCACCAATTCTTGGGGCACCCCTGTGCTACCCTGGTGCACCTTTGACATCTCTCCATGCCAGGACACAGAGTAAGATCTGCCCTAGAGGCAGGATTCACATACCACCTGAAGGCAGTCCCAGTGATGCCAAGGTCAGAGAAGGTGGCAAGAAAGATCTGGTGTTGGATCGTGTCAAAGATGAGCGATATCTAGCAGAATGTGCATAGATGACACGCTGGTATCTCTGACTTGCCATAACATATCGACAACGGTGAGTAGAGCGTTCTACATGTAGAGGACCTTCTTGAATCCTGACTTGAACAAAGAAGAGACTTGTTTAGAGACGGCATGTTCCAGAATTTTGTGGATAGAAAGAAGAAGAGAAACACGGTCTGTAACTATCGAGTGCTGCGCTTAACAACATAATTCATCCTGAATTCAGTCAGGTTAAGTGACTTGCTCAGGGTTCACATAGTAGCTGGAAGTGTTCAACCAGCATCCTTTTGGTGCCACCATGCCATACTGATTTTGATAAAAAGGCATCAAGTCTTACGACTCTCTTTACCATTTTACATCACTATGAAAAGACAAATTCTTGAAACACGTCAGGCAAATTTATACTGTATGTGTAAGTCAGCTAAATAGTTTTGTGTTCAGGAGAAAATGCATGCGAGCAAAGGCAAAAATATACATTACACCCAAAAAGACGGCAAGGGGGAGGTTAAGACGGAGAAAAGTGCAGTAAAGTAGCACCACATCCCTAAGTCCTAAGCAGTTTTAACAGAATTTATTATATCATCATAAAGTAACTAATTGGAAAAAAATATATAATTGATTGTAACTCTGTCAGTGTAAACAGAGAGCAGCAGAGTAAGTCGTAGTTATTGATATCCAATTTGTTTTTGGCTACTCTATGAGCGATGCATTAAAATAAATGCATTACACAGACAGATGTACCTGTTCTCAATCATTTAAAAATGCCTTTCTTTTCTTTTTCTTGATTAACTTCATTCATTACCCAGGGCTCGCTGGGACAGGCTAATGAAATGTCCTCAAAATAATTTGCAGCATGTGTTAAGAACCTTTAGTTACAGCCAAGACTTCTCAAGATGAGGCGCCAAAAGCCATTTAGTTGGAAGCGGCTCGTAGTTAGGGGTGCGTATTTCCTTTACAGGATGGTGAATAACGTGTCTTTGTAATATCGAGCACAAATAAAAAATAACAGCACAAAATAGTACTGTATATCTCATTTATAGTAAGAACCAAAACCTGCCTAACTCCCATCCAATACAATACAGTACAATACAATTTATTTTTGTATAGCCCAAAATCACACAAGAAGTGCCGCAATGGGCAATGACTCTCAAAAAATGCAGAAAAAAATGGTAGAAACCTTTGCAAAGGCAGTTCAAAGAGAGACCCCTTTCCAGGTAGGTTGGGCATGCAGTGGGTGTCAAAAAGAAGGGGGGTCAATACAATACACAGAACAGAACACAAGTAATCATCAATACAAAATAAAAGTAAAATAAAAATATTACAGTACAGAGCAGAATTTAACAGTAGATGATATCACATCATATGATTGGGGCCTCATGTATAACGCCGTGCATAGAATTCACACTAAAACATGGTGTAAGCACAAATGCGGAAATGTTCGTACGCACAAAAAAATCCAGATGCATAAATCTGTGCGTTCGCCAACTTCCATGTTCTTCTGCTACATAAATCCTGGTCAGCATGAAAACGCCTGCTGCCAAAAATGCCACAAATTCCTCCCAGAATTATGCCACTTTGAATATGCAAATCAAGATAAATAGCCCTTATGTTCAGCGTTCTGTGAAAAGGCAATGGCAAAAGCATGGGGGAAAATAGAAGAATTTCAGCGAATACCAAGTGGAGGCAAAGAAAAATGTACCATTTGTTGGTTTAAGCAGTGGTATAAACAACAAAAAGAAGCTGATTAAATGACATAGCGTGTTGGAGAAACTCGAAAGCTCAAGTTCACAAAGTCGCACAGTGCCCGAAATAAAAAAGAAGTTGTCAGATATCAAAGTCGGCGTGAAAAGGCAAGTCGTAGCCCACCGTCGGAGTGTCATATGAAAGCTTATTAGGGTACAGAGGAAAAAAAAATAGGCACACAGTGGGAAAAAAAAGCTCGAAATGTCAACTTTAATCTCAAAATTTCCACTTTAATCACATAGTTTATTTTGTCATTAAAGTAGAACATCATAAACTTCATCTTAAAATCATTTCATTTACTAGTTTCTCAAATACTATTGTAACTAAAGTAGAAACGTTAAATACTTTGTTTTGTGTTGGATCTTCTATGTGCTTTATGTGTGTGAATCACTACGTGCTTCTTAAACGGCCTTTCTCCTCCTCCGACTGGACACAGAATCAATTACATTAGTGATATTACAGCTCTCTGAATAACTAAAATACCGAGATGTATACTTGATATCATTTTCATGATGATAGGAATTATGCGTTACCTTCGATGAAATAATTTATTGCAGCAGTACTGTCTCTTTCAAACGTACTAACCCCCAATTCCTGTCCTTCCTTTTCTTTCTCCAAGTAACCAATCGCCACACAATCAGCTCTGTAATAGATGTTAAGCCATCTGTAAGCTTAAAATGCAGATTCTTCAAAACTTTTAAGGAACATTGAAATATCTTCGTAGTACAGGTTTAATTATTCTAACCATCTATCCTTCCCTTGTTGCGCCAGCCCTAGCAAGAATACAGCGCGAGGCAGAAACATTCTCTGCATGGGAGCCGCTAGCACTGCAACACTGTGTTCTCACATGTTTAATTATTAAAAATAGAGATTATTTAAATGATGTTAAAATTTTATCTGTATAATGTAATAAACATATTTTGCTGCATTTTATCTTAAAATCATATCATCATCATATGTAAATACGTGCTTTATAAAGTGGCTCAAGTTGTGCAATATTATAACTGTATCGCAAGTTTACAGTGAGGTGATTGTACTAATAAGTACAAACAGTTCTACAAGGAGCACTTGATGGACTGATTGAGTCCATTTAGAGTTCTTGGGATGAAACTCTTTCTGAACCACGAGGTCCGTACAGGAAATGCTCTGAAGTGTTTGCCGTATGGGTGCAGTTCAAATAGACAGCATGGCTGAGGCAGTATTTGCTTGATGCTGTATACCAATAATTCTGTTTCTGATCAGCTGCTGTAGATCTGTCATTCCACATTCAGATACAGTGATATAAATACTTCGAGTGGTGCAGTAAGAGTAATATGGAAAAAGATGATCCGCTGTGGCAACCCCTAATGGGAGCAGCTGAAAGAAGTAGAAGAAGGTGCAGTGAGAGTAACAACGCTAAAGCAGCTATGGTATTTGGAATAGTTTGGCCATTCCATGGACCATTATATTGTTACAGGTTAATTATAATTAGATGCCTTAAACTAATAAACAATATGCAGTTAATTTCAGTGTATTTATAAAGCTGCGTCAGGGATGTGGATCTAGAAAAGAAAGGGAAACCACATTGGAACAAAAGCACCACTTTGATGCTGGGTGCTGGCAGTTTGCAAAACCGAGCGGAGGACTTGCATATGCCAGGGTTTGAGCTAGCGTGAAAATGGCTTTATGCCAAGTTTAGTTTTTATACTATACTAAACTATATCGCGATGTGAGCGTGGTAATGGGCATACGCAACATTTTTGTGCATATGCACCGTTTACACATGAGGCCCCTCGACACCTCAGTCATCAAGCTGTCTCTCCCAATTCCAGATCCTAAATCCTTGTTTATACATTAAAATCTGGAAGAGGATAGTTTTGCATACTTACATGCAATATACAGTGCCCCCCATAATGTTTGGGACAAAGACACATTTGTCCTTGATTTAGCCCTCTGTTCTATAGTTTACAACTACAAATCAAACCATTCAGATGTGATTAAAGTGCACATTACAGATTTTCATTTAAGGAGATTTCCATACATTTCGGTCACACACAACACTTTTTCTTGTATGGTACCCAATCCCCGCCCCCCCCATTTCAGTGCACTATCAAGTTTGGGACAATTGGCGTCACAGGTGTTTGTAATTCCTCAGGTGGGTTTCATGGTTTCATAAGATACATTGGCTTACTTCTACACTTTGGGGTCTGCAGTTACCATTGTTCAAATCGAGAACAAGAGCTGTGCCAATAAAGGTCTAAGAAGCCATTATGAGTTTGAAAAACAAAAATAAAACCATTCAAAACATCAATAAAACCTTAGGATGACCAAAATCAACTGTCTGAATGTGTCAGAGAAGACTATCAAGAGAAGATTTCATAAACTGAAATTCAGAGGACACAATGCAAGATCCAAACCACAAAAACAGGATGACCGGATTACAGTTTGTGAAAAAGGACTTTAAAAGAGCCTGCAGAATTCTGGGTAAAGGTTTTGTGGACAAAGACAAGGATAAACCTGCATCTGAATGATGGCAAGGGCAAAGTGTGGAGATATAAAGGAACTGCCGAAGATCCAAAGAAGACCACCTCATCTGTTAATCATGATGCACATGCACATTTTGACAACCACAAAGTAACTAGCTATTTGCAGTGTGTTTTTTTCCATCTCATACCCTTGGTTTATTGTATTGGGACTATTTAAGATCTTATCCTAGGTTTATTTTATTTAGACTGTACCTTTTCTACCCCACTGCTGGGGGGCTCATTTTGTTCTGGATGTGCTCTGTTCACAAGAAAATTAATGGAAGGAATTATTAAGGATAAGATTGAGCAACACCTAGCAAGGACAGGAGTTATTAGGAACAGAGGGAGGTCGTGTTTTACTAACATGCTGGAATTCTATGAGGAGGCAACAAAAGGATACGACCAGAGTGGAGCAGATGATATTATTGATCTGGACTTTCAGAGAGCATTTGATGAGGTGCCACATGAGAGGTTGGGCATCAAATTAAAAGAAGTGGCAGTTCAGGGTGATGTTTTTAGATGGGTGCAGAATTGGCACAGACACAGGAAGCATAGGGTGATGGTGCGAGGAACCTCATCAGAACTGGCCGATGTTAACAGTGGGGGGCAGTGCTAGGGTTGCTACTATTTTTAATATATATAAATGATTTAGATTGGAAATTGGTAACAAGCTGGTTAAGTTTGCAGATGATACCAAAATAGGCGGATTAGCAGATAATTTGAAATACTGCCGTAGTATACAGGCTTGGGCAGATGAAATTTAATGTCAGTAAATGCAAAGAATTAAACATAGGAAGTAAAAATGTTAGGTTTGAATACACAATAGGCGGTCGGAAAATCGAGAGAACACCTTATGAGAAGGATTTAGGAGTCATAGTGGACTCATCACTATCACCTGCCGGTCAGTGTTCAGAAGCCATTAAGAAGGCTAACAGAATGTCAGGTTATATAGCGCCTTGACGTGTGGAGTACAAGTCACAGAAGGTTCTGCTCAAGCTTTATAACACACTGGTGAGGTCTCATCTTGAGTACTGTGTGCAGTTTTGGCCTCCAAGCTACAAAAAGGACATAGCAGCACTAGAGAAGGTCCAGAGAAGAGCGATGAGGCTGATTCCAGGGATACAGGAGTTGAACTATGACGAAAGATTAAAAGAGCTGAACCTTTACAGTTTAAACAAAAGAAGATTAAGAGGTGACCTGACTGAAGTGTTTAAAATTATGAAGGGAATCAGTCCAGTAGATCAAGACTATTATTTTAAAATTAGTTCCTCAAGAACACGGGGGCACAGTTGGAAACTTGTGAAGGGGAAATTTTACATAAACATTAGGAAGTTTTTCTTTACACAAAGAAGATAGACACTTTGAATAAGCTACCAAGTAGTGTGGTAGACAAAACTCAACCTGATATTTTTTTGGAAGAAATAATTGGATAGGACTGGCGAGCTTTGTTGGGCTGAATGGCCTGTTCTCGTCTAGAGTGTTCTAATGTTGTAATGTTTCTTGGATTCTCAGAGGACCGAGACTTGGTGAAGTGTGGTCTGCCTCACTTGGGGAGGCAAAATGGGGTGTAGGGGAAGAACAATGCTATTACTTTTTTTATCCCTTCTACCCCAGTAACTGTAAGTACCAACATAACAATAGGCCCCATAAGCATAATACCTGGCAATAATATGAAATCTAGGTTAAAGCTATCACATGTAACAATGTACTACTTTAACTTAAGACTATAAAATGTTAACAAAAGTTCAGAAGCAATGTCTCTATGACTAAACAGTTAGCTGGAATGTCAAGGGTCTCAATCATGAATTAAAAAATAAGAAAGTATACTCTCACCTAACAGGTTTTTGCTAAGAGAGTGAACTGGCCAAATTTTTCACTCCAGTTATACAAAGAAGAATTGGGGCGTGGAAATCTTAATGCACAGAATTATTCCATTTGTAGTGCCAGACATGTCATTATGATGGGAAATTTATTTAACACTAAAGTAATTTTGATAAATATCTATGCACCTAACGTGAACGATAGTGATTTCATCAAAAATGCATTGGCATCTATTTCTAATGTGAACATTCATAAAATTATTAAGGCCGAAGACTTTAGTTGTGTTTTAAATCCAGACCTGGATAGGTCTTGAACTACAGAGGTGATAATGACACAGATTGAACAATTACACAGATTGTAATGGATCATGACTTATCAGACCCATGGAGGCTTTTAAATGCTAACCTTAGAGCATACTCCTTATTCTCACCAGTAAAGTATTGTTACTCAATAATTGGTTATTTCTTTATAAGCAATAATTTTTTTGCCCATTATCAGATCTTATAAGTATGATGCTGTTGTTATCTCCGCTCACACCCCTTTGATCATGGAGCTTAGATCACTATGCCCTACACACTCATCTTGTAGCAGGCATCTTAACCCCATCATTAGCCGATGAGAACTGTACAGAATTCATATCCAAGCAAATTTAATATTTTCTAGATTCAAATGCATCCTCAAAGGTCTCTGCATGAATACTCTGGGAAACTCTGAAGGCATTTTTAAGAAGACGGATTATTTCATATCTTTATCATAAAAATAAACTAGAAACCAAGAAGGCATTTGAGTTAATCAGGAAATTACCAGAATAGATCTACAATACGCTAGGTCTCCAAATGAGGCACTTTATAGGAAAAACACAGGTTTTGCAATCACAATTTAACCTCTTGACAACTAAAGAAATTGACAGCTCATCTTTAAAATGCGACATCATCATTATGAACACAAAGAGAAGGCTAATAAGATCTCAGCTCACAAATCCACAAGCAATTACCAACACAGATGGTTATAAAATTTTTGGTCATTAAAATATAACCCACACATTTGGAGAGTACTTTGAGTCCTTATATTCTACTATACTCTAGTCTAAAGAAGATAAGATACAATGTAATGAGTTTCTTGATTCATTTTAGATGCCACAGCTAGATACTCTTGGACCCTTGAAACTGGACAAACCTCTGACACCCTCATAATTAAGATGCTATAAACTCACTTCATAGTTGGAAATCAGCCATGATTGGTACCCAATAGAATTTTATAAAACATTTCAAATATGTTTGCTCCATTATTATTATTATTATTATTATATGTTTATAGAAGCAATAGACAGCAAAATTCTACCTCAAACTTTTCTCCAAGCTTATATTACCATCTTTTAAGAAAAATAAGGACTTACTACAATGTGCATCATATAGACCAGTCTCTCTTCTGAATAATGACTTTAAGATACTCTCCAAAGTTCTAGCTAGAAGGACTGAGAAAGTGCTTCCCTCTGTAATATCACAAGACAAAATCAGATTTATTTAGGACAGACACTTAGTTTCTAATCTTAGAAGTTTGTTTAATATATTTACCCATTAACACCCAGGAGATCTTACTATCTTTAGATTCAGAAAAAACATTATGGTTAAATGGGACTACATATTCACCACCTTGCACAAATTTGGGTTTACCCCAAACATATATCCATGGGTCAAACTGTTCTATAATAGTCGAGAAGCCTCTGTTTTTGTTAACTTTACTTCAGACTACAAACTAGAACGCAGTACTCAACAAGGATGCCCCCTATCACCATTGCTCTTTGCAATCGCAATTGAGCCTTTGGCTGTTTACTATCAAAATGCATCAGAGATAAAATGGATTTTCAGAGAAGGACATGATCAGAAAATATCACCATATGCAGATGGTACGGTATATATTTGACCTACAGATGTCTGTGCCAGCAATCCTAAGAGCAGTAACAGATTTTCATAAGATATCTGGACTCAAATTTGAATAAAAGTGTGTTTTTTCAAGTGAACTCTCTAGCACACACAATATTAGACTGGACACCTTCCTCTTTATCTTAGCAGGTCAGTTTAAAAATCTGGAAGTAAATATCACAAGTAAATATAAAGCTCTTTTACAATAAAATGTTGCTATTTGTTATGAAAAAAATAAACAAGATGAGAATAGATGGTCTACCCTCCATCTCACATTAGCAGGGAGAATCAACACTGTCAAGATGAATATCCTACCCAAGCTTCTTTTTCTATTTCAAAACATCCCCCTATACATTAACAAATAAGATTCAATTTTAACCTCATTTATTTGGAACTCAAAACATCCACGCATCCAAAGGGTGACTCTATAATGACTTAAAGCAGAAGGTGGCAAGGCACTACCTAACTTTCAATTTTATTACTGGACGGCAAATATACAAGCTATGAAAACCTGGACATGGACACAAATTGAATATAAACAAGCCTGGTTTGCAGTAGAATTAACATCTTGTAGTACTTCTTTACATTCCCTGCTCTGTGCTCCAGTAAATATAAATTATCATCAATACAGTAATAATCCAATTGCACTTCATTCTCTCTGAATATGGAACCAATGTAAAAAGCACTTTAAGACAGAGAAGCTCTAATCTGTTGTACCTCTACATGACAGCCATCTTTTTCCACCCTTTCAAACATACACAGTATTTAATGTTTAAAAAATGTCCAGGACTAAAACACTGAGATTTGTACATAGATAATGTCTTTGCATCCTATGAACAATTAAGTCTCAAATGTAACTTCTCATCGGCACAATTATTCCAATACAGTAGACCCCTGTGAAGTCGCGGTTCAGAGTTTGCGGCCTCAGTCATTCACGGATTTTTCCTTAGAACCCATCTAATAATTGTTAGTGGAAACCGCAAATATCTTCCTTAATTTTTATGGCTTTTATCATGGCAATTCTGCACTATAGAGAGACCAGGAAGCTACTTTATTGGAAAACGTGGCTTGGGATGGTGAAAGTAGCCAATAGAATTTGAAACTGCAACTCCCAGCAGTCCCTCTGATTGGTCTTCTGCTGAGGGTGCTGGGGCTGTTGGGGTCAAAAGATGTCAGCGCAGTTTTTAGAAAGGGGGCCGTTGACCAAAACCAAAAAAAAAGTTTTTGTAATTTGTGTTACAAGTTCCTGTCTGTCTGTCTGCCTTCTGTTGGCTTACCTGTACTTATTTGTTTTGTCCTGGATCGTTTTGTGTGTCTGGATTGACTGCCGTCTGCCTGTGTACATGAGGACTGTAAGTCGATTCATGGCCACCCTGCAAAGAAAGGAGCGCTTCTGAACCCGTCCACCCGTCTTCACCATTTCAGGAACTAGTGGTAGGACTATCTTTACATTCCCATTCAATGTGCGGATACCATGATATCATATCTATTTTCATCATTACATTTTATCCGTTGCCGTTTTTCATGAACGTTTGTCATGATTTACTCTGTGTGTTTTGTTTGTGCTTTGTTGTATTTAATGTGTCATCGCCATAAGAGGAACAGGGGTGGTATTGTTGTTTTCTTATTTCTTTTGTTTTTATTACATTCTTTATTTGCTGTTTGATTGCTAGTTTGCTTTGTTTTTGTCTCTGTTTGTAAGTGCACGCGGGTCGGGTAAAGGCTGGGTGCGTCCCTGGAATCTCCACCATAAAAATAAATAAATCACCGTCTTCTCGATTGTGGCTTCTCACGCGACGCTACGCTTACTTAAAAGCCTGAACAGTACCTGTCCTTTTTGGCTGATTGCTTTGTTTTTCTTTCCTCCGCTAGACATTCTCTGCTCCTGTTGGGGGTCCTGCTCCCATTGTGCTCCCCTATGATGTTTGTCTATTCTTTTAATCGAGAACTAACTGCATACTTAGCTCCTTTTACTTCTGAAAGAGACATGTTTGTTTGAAGTGTTAGAATAAAGTTCCTGTCTCTACAATCTCCTGTGTTTCTGTGCAGTTCTGTGACCCAAGCGTGACACCCTGCAGCACTGCAGCGTCACTGTCCCTGGGATTGAGCTGCTGCACTAAGACTAGCCTGCCATCATCAATGCTTACAGTACCTCTGTGTGCTTGAGTGCAGCCAGTTCAAGCGTAGTTGGCTCAGTGATTTACTGAGTTTCGTCCATGGCGTCAGTTGCACCTTGTACATATTGTTCCAGTAGTTTTTTAAATAGTTTTTACAGTTCATTAGCAGTGTGTAAAATGATCAGTGTTGCAGTAATTGTGATGCTCTTTGCATGAAAAAAGTGTTCCATTAAAATTTAACTTTTTCTTTGTGAATTGTGACGTTTACTTAAAGTGTGGTGTCCAGGGATGCATTAACCCCCAAGTATGTGGCAGTTTAAGAGTTAAAGCCCCAAGATGCCGCCGAAAGGCCCTGCACCATCTAAGCTTCTGGCAATGAAAACGTGCTTGGATGAATTACAGTACATATAGCGGTGACATCTGTATTTTACATTCTAGCACTACGGGAGACATTACAGTACTGTGCAGTATACGGGTTTACCTTTACATTCTATTTTTTTAGGTAATGTATTAAGCTGAGTTTGAAATTAAATTACAGTGTTTTGGGGGCATATTTAGGGTTTAAACTATAAAAACAGGCTTTTTTTTAACCACATCCAAAATTTGCAGTTTTTCACAATTCAGAATGTAATCCCTGCGAATTTTGTGGGTGTACTGTACTTTCAAATTAGAAACTTTGCTAAACTGAACCTGCCCAATTTTCCACACCTCCCTCCTATTTCTATTCCAGAAGAAATATTGATAGGATAGGATAGGATAAGATAGGATCTCCATACTTTATAAAAACATCGTAAAGTCCCTTCATTTCAAAGATCCCAGGGTACAATGGGGAAAGGATCTTTCACTTAATATTTCAGAAAATTAGTGGAAGGCAGCCATGCACAGGATACACTCTAGTCCCATATGCGCAAAGCACTCGATCATTCAACTTACATTTTTTACTGAGCTTATGTATCTCATTTAAAATTGTCCAAAATGTATCCAGGGCAAGATTCAACCTGTGAATGTTGCACTCTAGCTCCAGCCTCACTGGGCCACATTGATGCATTTGGATGTGAACCATATTAACAACATTTTGGATAAAAATCAGAGTCTCTCAGAGAGCCTTGGTGTCATAATCATTCTTTACCCTTTAATAGCTGTGTTTGGCAGGCTCACAAAGGGGCTCCCATCCATTATCCAACCCGCTATATCCTAACCACAGGGTCACGGGAGTCTGCTGGAGCCAATCTCAGCCAACACAGTGCGCAAGGCAGGAAACAAACCCCGGGCAGGGTGCCAGCCCACCGCAGGGCACACACACACCCAAACATCAAGCACACACTAGGGACAATTTAGAATCGCCAATGCACCTAACCTGCATGTTCATGGGAGGAAACCGGAGTACCCAGAGGAAACCCATGCATACACGGGGAGAACACGCAAACTCCACACCAGGAGGACCCGGGAAGTGAACCTGGGTCTCCTAACTGTGAGGCAGCAGCGCTAACCACTGCACCACTGTGCCGCCCACTCAATCATTCAACTTACATTTTTTACTGAGCGTATGTATCTCATTTAAAATTGTCCAAAATGTATCCAGGGCAAGATTCAACCTGTGAATGTTGCACTCTAGGTCCAGCCTCACTGGGCTACATGTTTTGGATGTGCACCATATTTACAAAAATCTTTGAAAGTCTCTCAGAGAGCCTTGGTGTCATAATCACTCTTTAGCCTTTAACAGCTGTGTTTGGCGGGCTCACAGAGGGGCTTATTGATAGTTATTGCCTTTACCACACTTCTAGTTCATAGACTTATCTTGCTCATCTGGAAGAATCCCACCCCACCCGTTTTAAGTCAGTGGGTAAAAGATGTTTTATACTATTTGAAATTGGAAATAATCTAATTCTCAAATGGAGGATCTGTTCAAAACATTTTTAAAAAATATGGCAGGATCTATCAATAACATTTTAGAATAAGCTTACATATCAAGGGAAAGGATACTCTTCCTTTCTGGCTGCTTTTAAAGATTTGCTCTGGTTGTTGGCTGGTTTTACCCTCTTTCTCTTGGGTGGAGGTTGA
This sequence comes from Polypterus bichir lapradei, assembly GCA_026402145.1. Classification (NCBI taxonomy): domain Eukaryota; kingdom Metazoa; phylum Chordata; class Cladistia; order Polypteriformes; family Polypteridae; genus Polypterus; species Polypterus bichir. The sequence goes on from JANRMT010062834.1 coordinate 53,486,317, forward strand.
ATTTTGGTTTGTTAAGTTTGACTTGATTGCTGATATGGATTGTTCTTTGCTTCTAGTTAAATTCAATAAAGAATAAATAAATAACATAAAAGAAAAACATGGTTCTGGGGGAGTTATGGTTTGGGCATGTATGGCTGCCACAGGTACTGGCACACTTCTCTTCATATTACTTATGTTTCTGTACAGTATGCACAGCTAATCAGCAGCTCTAGTCAGGGTATGCAGGCATAAAGTTTTGAGTCTTCAGCCTGATTTTAAAAGCTGAGACTGAAAGGGCATCTCTTATATTAATGGGCAGACCATTCCACAACCTTGGGGTCCTGTAACTAAAATCTCGACCTCCCAGGTCAAGTTATGGAGCGTGCAGTGGTATAACACATTGTCGTATCTACCACATGACAATACAGCTTGGGATCCTGGTTGGCAATGCCCCTGGCAGACACACAGTCCAGTCTTACCCTTTTGGAAATGACAGTCAATGTGCTGTAGCCATGTGTTACATAGACATCCCCTTGGCCTTGTTCAGAGGCTTGATTCCTCAACAATGATGATCCTGTGAACCGGATCACCCTCGGGGAATCAGGCCACAAGGCTGTAGTGCCGTAACTGACGCTCCCTCACAATGCAGGTAATGTGCCTCATTCGGGACTCTGTGAGCAACACAAAGCCAAATCAGCGGTACCCAAGGATTCTCCAAAGAGACACAATACCAAAGGAGTCCAGTCTTTACCTCAGGTCACTGGATAGCGTTCATGTCTCACAACCATGTAGCGAAACAGAGAGCAACATGACTCTGAAGACTTGGATCTTCGTCCTTTTGCAGAGATATCGGGAGTGCCACACACCCCTTTCCAGCAACCTCATGACCTCCTATGCTCACCAAATCCATCTATTGACTTGATAGGAAGAGTCACCAGAGACATGAATGTTGCTGCCGAGATAAGTAAACCTCTAAACGCGGTAGAAATTATCTCTGCAGACAAACACACTGCTGATGGCTGTGCCCAAGAGGCCATTAAAGGCCTAGATCTTGGTTTTTATCCAGGACACTCAGACATTCAGACTCCTTACTCTTTCTCTCGAGAGCCCTTATCAGAGCCTTCATTAACTCAGCAAAGATCACAGCATCGTCAGCAAAGTCAGGATCAGTGAATCTTTCATAACCAATATACGCCCCACAGCTGCTGGACCCCATGACCCTGCCCAACAATCAGTCCATGCAAGCATTGAACAGAGTAGGAGCAGAACACATCCCTGAATCAACTGGGAAAAACACAGAGGTTCTGCTCCACTCTACACAGAACTCACAGAACCGGTGTACAGGCCAGCCATGACATCCAGCAACTTTGGGGGGATCCTGTGAAGTGTCTGGATATGTCACAGGGCAGCTCAATCAACTGAGTTGAACGCTTTACGAAAATCGACAAAGACTGCAAAGAATCTCTGCCGATATTCATGTCTGTGCTCAATGAGAACCCTCAGTGCCAGGATACGGTCGATGGTAGACTTCTTAGGAGTAAAACCAGACTGCTCCATTCACTGAAGGGTGAGCAAGTGATCATGGATCCTATTGAGGATGACCGTAGTAATAGCCTTACCCATCACTGAGAGCAGTGTTGTCCCCCTGTAGTTGCCACAGTCCAGGTGATCAACCTTCTCTTTGCAGATAGGGATAATAAGTCCCATTTTCCAGTCATTTGGGATGATGCCAGTCTCCCAAACGGAAGCAAAGATTGCTTGCAATGCCAGGAAGACAGCCTTACCACCAGCCTGGAGAAGTTCACTCTGGATACCACAGATTCCTGTATCCTTACCTACCCTCAGCTGGTTCACCACCTGTGCAACCTCAGTATGACTGGGGGGGTTCACAGCTAATCGGAGAAGCAGCCTCAAGAACCTTGGACTAAGAAATGACCAACGTCCTAGCCAGAGGATCAGCTTTAAAGAGCTGCTCAAAGTAGCCAGCCCAGCGGGTCACAACTGCCGTGTCATTGGTAAGGACTGCAAATCTCTGAGGAACAGAATCAGATGTGGGTCACCAGACCATAGATGGTGTGTCACTTGCTCACAGGTTCCTCTAACAAATACCTCCTTATCTGCCATCAGAGCACTCTCAGCCATCCTTCTCAGTTCCTGGTACAGATCAGGAGACATTATTTTATAATACTTGGAATCTTAAGTAGGCTGACATCTTGAGATCTTAATGTGAACTGAGGTTTTGTAAGTAATGATAAGCTCAGATAAGTAAGGGGGTCCTTGTTCATTTTAGGCTTTATATTTAAGAAGTATGATCTTGTAGTCTGGCCTAAACTTAACTGGAATCCTGTGTAAGGACTGGAGTTATGTGTTCGTACTTTCTTGTTCTTGTAATAATTATTAACTCTAATGAGTCTGCACGCAGTTTGTGTGAGGAACTTTCAGATCTGGGTATGACTGCCGGTCCTAATGTGATGTGGGAGACCTTCCGTGACAAGACCCTGAAGGTTGCTGAGGGTTGTGTTGGTGTTAGCGGTGTTCCCAGAAGGAGGTGTTTGATCTCATAGGGCACCCTGGATATCATCAAGAGGAGTCTCAGCACACGGCTCAATGGCAACTCTGGTCTGTACCGGGAATTGAGAAGGACGGCTGTGAGGGCTCTGAGGGCAGATAAAGAGGCATTTGTTAGAGGAATCTGTGAGCAAGAGACACACCATCTGTTGTCTAGTGACCCATGTCCTGCTTACAGAGGAATCGAAGCATTACACACATCTGAATCTGTTCCTCGGAGAGTCGCAGTCAGGGTGGCTAATGGAACGGTCCTTACGGATGACACTGTAGTCGTGACCCGCTGGGGTGGCTACTCTGAGCAGTTGTTCAAAGCTGATCCTCCGGCTAGGATTTTGGATATCTCTGGGTCCACGGTTCTGGAGGCTGATCCTCCAATTAGCTGTGAACCACCCAATCTCACTGAGATTGCACAGGTGGTAAACCAGCTGAAAGGGGGAAAGGCTGCAGGGATCTGTGGTATCCAGGGTGAACTTCTCCAGGCTGGTGGTAAGGTTGTCCTTCTGGCACTGCAAGCAATCTTTGCTTCCATTTAGGAGACGGGAATCATTCCAACTGACTGGAAAATGGAACTTGTCGTCCTTATCTGGAAAGGGAAGGGTGATCACCTGGATTGCAGCAATTACAGGGGGATAACACTGCTCTCGGTGCCGGGTAAGGTCCTTGTTAGGGTTGTCCTCAATAGGATCCATGATCACTTGCTCACCTACCAGCGAACAGTCTGGTTTTATGCCTAAGAAGTCTACCATTGACCGCATCCTGGCACTGAGGGTTCTCATTGAGCGTAAACGTGAATAGTGCAGTGTTCGACTCAGTTGATCGAGCTGCCCTGTGGGACATCCTGAGGGTTTGTGAGATCCCCTCGAGGTTGCAGGATGTCATGGCTGGACTGTACACTGGTACTGTGATTGCTGTGCAGAGTGGAGGCAGGACCTCTGCAGTTTTCCCAGCTGATTCTGTGGTTCATCAGGGGTATATTCTGCTCGTACTCTGTTCAATGCTTGTATGGACTGAGTGTTGGGCAGAGTCGTGGGATCCAGCGGCTGGGGGTCATCTGTTGGTGAAGAAAGATTCACGGATCTTGACTTTGCTGACGATGCTGTGATCTTCGTGGAGTCAATGGAGGCTCTGATCAGGGTGCTCGAGAGACTGAATGAGGAGTCTGAGTGTCTGGGCTTGCAAGTGTCCTGGATAAAAACCAAGATTTAGGCCTTTAATGACCTCTTGAGCACGGCCATCAGCAGTGTGTCTGTTTGTGGAGAGAGTGTTGACCTTGTTGAGAGGTTTACTTACCTCAGCAGTGACATTCATGTCTTTGGTGACTCATCCTGTGAAGTCAGTAGACGGATTGGAAGAGCATGGGGGTCATGAGGTCGCTGGAAAGGGGTGTGTGGTGTTCCCGATATCTATGTAAAAGGACGAAGGTCCAAGTCTTTAGAGTCCTGGTGCTTCCTGTCTCGCTATATGGTTGCAAGACATGGACGCTATCCAGTGACCTGAGACGAAGACTGGACTCCTTTGGTACTGTGTCTCTCCAGAAAATCCTTGGGTATTGTTGGTTTGACTTTGTGTTGCTCATGGAGTCCCGAATGAGGCACATGACCTGCATTGTGAGGGAGCGTCAGTTACAGCACTATGGCCATGTGGCGTGTTTCCCCGAGGGTGATCCGGCTCATAAGATCCTCATTGTTGGGGACCTGAGTTGCTGGACCAGGCCAAGGGGTCTCCCACGTAACACCTGCCTGCGGCTAATAGAGGGTCATTTCCGTATGGTGAGACTGGAACATGTGTCTGCCTGGGTGGTTGCAAACCAGGATCCCGAGTTGTTTTGTCGTGTAGTGGGTGCGACAACGCACTGTACCAGTGCTTGCTCCCCGACTTGACTTGACTTTGCATTTCAGTACTCAATCCATTTAAAAAATAAAAACATAAATTAATTTCTCAGAATCTTGCATATTTAGAAAATGTCTTAATCTTCCAACATTTTAATGATGGAAAAAACATTTTTGGATAGAATTGTGTTTTAAATGACATGCTAGTATCAAAGATAACACCTAAAGTCTGTGCTGAGTGTAAATTGATGGGCGGAAACTGCAAATTTATTCATTGCAAATTACAACCCCAATTCCAAAAAAGTTGGAACGCAGTGTAAAATGTAAAATAAAACAGAATGCAATGATGTGCAAATCTGATAAACTCATATTTTATTCACAATAGAACATAGAATACCTATCAAATGTTGAAAGTGAGACATTTTACTATTTCATAAGAAGTATTAGCTCATTTTGAATGTAATGGCAACGACACGTCTCAAAGAACTTGGGACAAGGGCAACAAAAGGCTAGAAAAGTAAGTGGCACTACAAAGAAACACCTTGAGGAACATTTTGCAGCTGATTCGTTTAACTGGCAGCAGGTCAGTAACATGATTGGATATAAAAAGAGCATCTAAGAGGCTCTCAGAAGTAAAGATGGCCAGAGGTTCACCAATCTGCAAAAAACTGCGTCTACAAATTGTGGAACAATTTCAGAATAATGTTCCTCAAGGTAAAATTTGCGAAGACTTAATATTTCTTCATCTACAGAACATAATATCATCAAAAGATTCAGAGAATTTGGGGAAATGTCTGTGCACAAGGGACAAGGCCAAAAATCAATATTGCAAACCCCGTGATCTTCGGGCCCTCAATAAAAAATGGGACTGAATCTGTGGGTTAAAGCTCAATCATACAAAGAAGAAGCCATATGTGAGCATGATCTTCTCTGTGCCAGTGCTCATTTAAAATGGATTGAGACAATGTGGAAGACTTTTCTGTGGTCAGACGAATTGAAATTTTAAATTCTTTTTGGAAAACATGGACGCCGCATCCACCGGACTAAAGATCAGAGGGACCATCTGGCTATTTGTCAGCACTCAGGTCAAAAGCCTGCATCTCTGATAGTATGGGGATGCATTAGTGCCTATGGAATGGGCAGCTTGCATATCTGGAAAGGGACCATCAGTGTTGAAAGGTCTATACAGGTGTGAGAGCAACATCTGGTCCAAACCAGACAACATCTTTTTCAGGGAAGGCCTTGCATATTTCAGGAAGACAATGCTAAACCGCATACTGCATCTATTACAACAGTGTGGCTTCATAGTAAATGAGTGCGGGTGCTGAACTGACCGGCCTGCATTCCTGATCTTTCATTAATTGAAAACATTTGACGCATCATGAAACGAAAAATACGACAAAGAAGATCCAGGAGTGTTGGGCAGCTAGAATCCAATATCAGTGAAGAGTGGGACAACATTCTTCTCCCAAAAGTACAGCAGCTGATCTTCTTAGTTCCAAGAAGTTTAACAGACTGTTGTCAAAAGAAGAGGGGACGCTGCACAGTGGTAAACACAGCCCTGGACCCCAACACCCTGGCCAACTTTTTTGAGCCGTGTTGCTGCCATCAAATTTAAAAAAGACCTTCTCACAGATGGCCAGGGTCCCTGTCTGGTTGTGACACCAGGGGGGAAAAACCGGGGAGCAAGTCTGGTCAGGACAGTACCTCTCCAGGAACACTAGATGACAACCCCCCTGGGCTTCATGGTAGTTGGAGTTTGATGCTGCCCTGTTGGGATCCATGGGCA
>JANRMT010062834.1:53539958-53556787 GCA_026402145.1 Polypterus bichir lapradei
AAAAAAAAAAAAACTATTATTATGTAGCCCCGCTACGCTGCTTTTACTCAGTTCTGTTCTGGACACAACTCTATACACATCTGTACTTAATATTTGCCTTTTGCAGTCAAGTATAAGGGAGGCTGCCCCAAACCTTTTTCGTATGTCAGGGCTATTCATTTCACAACAGATATTGCTAGTTGGTTAACAAATCTGCATTTATATGTAAGCCACTTCTGTATTTAGTAATTAGTGTAATTTATACTTGTATTTCACCTGAGAATTGTTTGGGTACTCTTTGCCCGCACTCAGTGAAGAGCGTGGTACAAAAATGAATTGTATTGTATTGCATTGCGTTGTATTGCGTCAACTTCTATCTGTTGTGGTTACTGCGTATTTTTTAAATTGCCTTCACTTTTTGATTTACCCTCATTTACTGTAACTTTTTGCACCTTTACATTTTACACTGTCTACATTACCTATTAAACTTTAATTCTTATTTTCCTTCTGTATTGTAATTTTACCTGTTTTGTAAATCACATGTCCATGGCACTTCTGTATGTGAGCTTGGCAGTACAGTTTACTGTGAGTTTCACCAAATCATATTCAGTATTTAATCTTGTTTTGACACCTCCTTAAAAGTTTTCAAAGATTTTCAGAATGAAAATTCAATCTTGCTGCAACTTGAGTTTAATGTGGCAGAGCCCACTCTTGTAAACGATTGTCCAGAAAAAGGCATCACCATGCATCTTGATGTGCTACCCAGTCTTGTGCGTTGAATTCTAATTTTCTGCAGAGACATGAAAGTGCTGACAATGCACCGGTAATTAGAGCAAAAAAAAAAAAAAAGATGAAAGTAGGGCAACCAGTAGATTGAAGATGCAGACCCAACTGATTTTCACAAAGAATATCGACCAGTATATATCCATGTGAGTCTGGAGAGACCAGAAGATAAATTCAGCCTTGTCTTTTTTCAGATGACTGATGCATGAGGGGACGGAGTGACACGAGGCATAAATAATAGAGTGGGCTCTTATTAATCTAAAAGCTTCATTTTTCAGAAAAAGGGCTGCACGGGGTAACCGTTCTCATGTCTGTGACATTTGAAGCACAGCAACATAATAAATACTCTAAAATAAATAATAATGACAGTAACAACAACAATAACAATAATAATAATAATAATAATAATAATAATAATAATAATAATAATAAAGGTAATAAAGTCCTAAGATGCTAAGATTTGCATTGGGTGTGACAAAGATGGACAGGATTAGAAATGAGGACATTAAAGGGTCAGCTCAAGTTGGACGGTTGCGTTGGTTTGGACATGTGCACAGGCGAGATGAGGGGTATATTGGGAGAAGGGTGCTAAGGATAGAGCTGCCAGGCAAGGGGAGAAGAGGAAGGCCTAAGAGGAGGTTTATGGATGTGGTGTTAGAGGACATGCAGGTGATGGGTGTGACAGAGCAAAATGATGAGGATAGGAAGAGATGGAAGAAGATGATCCACTGTATATCAACCACTAATGGGAGCAGCCGAAAGAAGAAGAAGCAAAGTCCTAGCCCTACCTCTTCATGGTACAGACTAGTCAACTTCTGAGCTTGTTAACACCGTGGGCTTTCACCTGTTTGAGGAGAAGGTAATCTGCATGATCCCAGGGAATGGCTGACAGAGCAGGAAGCCAAACAACCATGAATACTAGATACACAAGAAAGATAATTAACTACATAAACAGGAGACACCAAGTTACAAATGTGGCTGCTGTGTCTGGGTTTCTAAAGAAGATCTGAGCCAGAGTAGTGGTTGTCCTGAGGTCATCATTCCACAAAATCCTGTTCATAGAATGCGCTCTTTTCATTGTGCTAGCAGTTCTCAGACAGAGACCAGGTCTCAAGTTCGCCCAGCATAAATGGTAGAGCAGCTCATCAGATATAAAGACCTAGAGATCAAAGTGAGACGCATGAGGAACATGAGGACAAGTGTGGCCCTAGTAGTCAGAGGGACAAGATTCCAAGAGCAGCTGGACAAACTCCACTGTAAAGTTGGTGTGAAAGTGATCCAGAGGACTGCACTCCTTGGCACAAGTCCTCAGCTGAACATCAAGCTAAATTCAAAACCTAAGAGGTCTGATTGACTTCTGGCAAATGCACCAGCATACCGTAGAGCACTGATAGGAGGGTATGATAATAATAGTAATAATAATAATAATAATAATGTAGCAACTTCTATAATAAAAAACATGTTATAAGTATTGAACTGCCCATCTTCTTGCTGAATCACTCCTTATTGGACCTCCATACTCCCTGTTGAGCTCCTCTTCAATGTAAAAGTCGACTTGATTTGCAGCCTTCCTTTATATTCTCCAATGTTATTACCCCTCCATGAGTGGGATTGTCTTTCAGCCCTGGAGTGACATGATACAGACCAGCCCACCCACTCTCTTATGGTGGGACATTATTAAAAAAAAGAAGAGAAATACAAGTCCTATATCAGCTGTCTCTTACTCTTTCCAGTGCACCAATGTAGATGCTGGAGCAACAAGTTGGCATGTTCAAGTATGTTGTCTTCTAGAGTATTGGTAGCTTCAACTTTGTTTCCTCGATTGTTAAGGCCACATTTTCCAATTACTTTCACCACTGTCTGGAGGATTATTCAGATTATCCAGCTCTCTTTCCAAAGCTAAGGGATGTGGAGGCAATGGTGTCCTTAGGGCCCGTATGGTCCGGACATTGCCATCTCATCGACTATGTGATTACGCAGTCTTGCTCTCGCTCTGATGTTAATATCACAAGAACCTCTAAGTCAGCAGATAAGTACCAGACAGATTGTCGATCAATTCTCTCAAAAGTTCCACACCAGCATCACCACAATGCTCCAGGACTTTGTATGAAATGTATGTTGATTGAATCCATCTTGTGTGCAATGCTTCCAGTCCATGCTGAATAAGGAACTCCAATGAGTTTATCACCTCCAGCAACAGCTCCCATTGATGGAACATCTAGAAGCAAGCTGTTATAAAGACAGCTTGGGCATCTAGTGTGGAAACATGAAGAATGGTTTGACGAGAATCTCATCAAAACTCATAAGAAATGACTGTCAAGAATTCAGTCTGAGAATAATTTCTCACTCTGAGGTCATGTCAGATCATTACAGATTCATAAAGGCGGAATTCAAAGAAGGATTAGGGAAATTAAAAAAGAATGGTGGACAACAAAGGCTGCTGAGATCCAAGCCTACTGTATGCTTATATGAGGGACACAACAGGAATTTCTACGCTGCCATTCTTTAACTACGGCTCAGCTCCTCTGAAGTTGAAAGATAGCATCACTCTACTTCCACATGGAGAACCATCCTTCCAGCACTGATCATTCCTGTGGCGTAGCAATGGATCATGCAGATTGTGCAAATACAGTACAAGGGCCTATGAGCTTGGGGTGGCCCACTCGGGGCCTTATAGATTTAAAAAAAAAATTGAACAACTTAAATCACTTGTACAGTTCATTGCGTTATTAATTCACAGTTTCAGTGACATGTTTGCACTATCACCAGGCAAGTCCAATTCGATCCATGATGATATTATGTATTCGGCAGCCCTACAGTTTACACAAATTTAGACTTCAGGAGGCTCAGAGCCTAATCGGAGGCACAACACATCCTAGTCTGCTTTACAAAGAAGTGCACATTCCCAAATTTGGTGACCTTTGGCATGCCATAGCGGATGTGAACGGAAGAAGTTTTGAAGGGTGTCACATGAATAGTGTAAATATACATTATTATCGTAAATAATTGGCACTTTGGTACTTTGATTTGATGTCAACAGTTTTCAAAATTCAAACTTGTAAACGGTAAATCATAGCAATTCTGTTGAAAAGTTTTGGTCCCCGTTAGTTGGCAAACACAATTTGAAGCTTTTTATACTCTCACCATATGACTCCATGTCGGGCAGTAGCAGCGGATCCGGGAAACATTATAAGAGCGGTGCTGCTAAACGTCAGGCACGCCTGCAACACGAACTGAAAAACGCTAAAGCTTACCAAGATTCTACCTTTAGTAACTACCGGTAGTAACTGAGAATGCTGATGCTGGTGAATCGTCACAATGGCCGCATGTCAGTTATGCAGACCGTGCAGCAAGTGAAATGGTTGCAGCTACCGAGTCCGGAAGAAGCAATACAGTGACTTCAGATCAGGTGCCATCTGCTGAAACCGTTCAAAATGGAGAAACTACTAAAGGTAAACAAGCAATATATATGACACAGCAATTTCCTACCGACAAGGCAAATTTCTTGGCACCATTGACAGCTCACTTTATGACGTCCATGTTCTCAGAACCTGCGGTGGGCTGGCACCCTGCCCGGGGTTTGTTTTCTGCCTTGCGCCCTGTGTTGGCTGGGATTGACTTCAGCAGACCCCCGTGACCCTGTAGTAGGATATAGCGGGTTGGATAATGGATGGATGGATGGATGGATGGATGTTCTCAGAACTTGTGTAAAACAGGCTCGATGGTGTAGTTGTATTCTGTTAGTCGGTGTTGTCATTATTATTTCTTACAAATTGAAATGGCTTCATTTTGTAGCACAGAACAATTTCTACTTTCTAGCTTACGTTACATTTTAATCATCTCCCTTCACAAAGTTTTCTTGGAAAAGCAAGCGGGTCCACATTTTACATATATTTATGTACTAGTACTACTACTAACCTCTTCATTTCAATAAGGACTTGTGCTGTCTTGGAGGTCTTGAACATAGTTCGGACATTCCATGCTCCCAGGCAGATCTTGGTCTTTGGCCCAAGCATTCCCCCCATTGCACCCCAGACTTCCTTTCGGCTTTCATCAGGGGTGTTCATGCTGCCATAGTCGCGGAGAACTGCTATGGGCCTGCTGTCGATGGATTTGCTCATTGTAGTTTCTGTAACGGTAACTTTTCACAGGGTGGCTTTGTTAGCGCCACGCCCAACCCCCATCCTGGAGGACCAGTGTGCTGTCTTTCATCTGGCTACTCGCCTAAGACCAATCTGGTAAGGTTGGGGAGAAGCACAACATGCTGCAGAGGAGCGCATGCGATGGAGGGAGCTCATTGAAGCCTTACATCCCACAAGGGACGAAGAAGATTGATTGATTGACTACTACTAACCACACCTCCCACATTTCATTCCCACAATTTATTTTATTTTTTCTAATTTACAGCTGCTGTAATAAAGTGATTAAGAAAGATTATTACAAATTCCATTTAGAGTGCCAGTTTGTTTGTCCCCAGCGTGTGCTCTGATAGTGTCGCGGCCACCACTACCCAGCCGGCCCCTAGAATCTAGCTGTGAATAAATTACTAACAGATGGGAGGTGCCCACCTCAGGGCACAGTGCGGGGCCCTTCAGCAAGTTAGCTACATCACTGGATCATTCCATGGATAATCAACTCCCCCGGCATCCATTTTGCTCACATCTTGATGAGGTCCCTGTGGTATAGCGGGTCCACAGTTCATGTCAAAGGCCACTTTTTAAGTAAATCATCACCACACTCATGGCTTAGCGAGGGGGCGTGGTGGTTGTGAGGCTGAAGCGGTTCCTGGGGAATTCGTGATGCGGGCGTTTCTCACCTAAGTGCGTGGGTGAGAAACCGTCCACATCTGTAATTGTTCCTGGGAGCTGCTGATTGCCACAGCTGCCACGTCCCCATAATAAATAGAAGCCTGAGATGGCTTAGGGGAAGGATGAAGAGAAAGAAAAGGAAAGAACAGGAGGTTGCAGGAGAAGATGGCGGCGGAAAGTAGCGAGGAGTCAGCTGGTGCGTGAGTGAGAGAGCGAGAGAAGGCTCGTGTGCAGCTGGACTGTGAGCCCTAGCGGGATGTTTCACCGACACCTAGGGCAGTTGGTAGTGGTCGCTCCCGCTGAGCATTTTATGGAGGAGCGGGAGTGACCGGAAGAAGGACGGCTGGCCGCGTTAAGGCCGAGAAGGCAGCGGGAGTCAGGAGGCTTGGGTGATGGATTCCCCAATGTGAGAATCCTGGCCGTTGGGGGGGGGGAGCCAAGTCTCGGTCTGGAGGGATTGAAACCGAAGCCAGGGATCGGGAAGCCTCCAGACCAGTCGAGTGGAGAGAAGGTCAGCAGCAGGAAGGATGACTCCCCTGTTGAGAAGCCCGATGGGAGAAGCAGGGGAGCCACCAGGTAAGAGCCGTTGTTTTAACCTCGTAGTTTTTTAAAGAGTTTTTTTTTCTATTGAATTTTAACCTCCATTTCACAACTGTTTTATTGGATTATTAATTTAAGGTAATTAATGCACTGCACTATTTATTTGAACACTGTTTCTTTTACCTTGTTGATTTTAATTAAAAGCACTTTTGCACTTTTTGCACCATCCCCTTACTTCATTATTTGTGCCTCACTGCCTAGTTCATTGGTGACATTACCGCCAGTGTCGGGTTTGAGGGCTCCCAGAAGCCAGATGGGAGCGTGAAGCAAACCCGCATTGTCACAGTCCCTCCCACTCTCTCTGCATATCAATCTGCAATATTGGCAATGAAAAATGTAAGATCTCCTGATCGAGGCAATATTCCGCAGGAGATTTCCACCAGCTGGTTCTTCTTATCACAGAGAAGACCAAGGTAGTGGAAGATTTCATAAACATTCTCACTGTCTTCAAGAAGGGTGACCACTCGATCTGTAGGAATGACACTGTCAATAGCTGGCGAGACACTTGCAAGGATCTTACTTGCTTTTATGGCAGAGGAAGTTCTTCCAGAATGAGCCCAAGGTATAGTGACCATGATCTTTTTACCACAAAAGATTCAAGAAAAAATGAGAGACCTTTGAACCCCTTTGCTGTTGATAGTTCTTGATCTGGTCAATTTCTTTGACAGCATATGTTGGGATATCATCTAGGACAGGGGTCTCCAACCTTTAGCCCCCTGAGAGTTACTTTTACAAAATGAAAATGACCGAGATCTCCTCATGTTGTCTAACATTTCTTCTCATAGTCTTATTTCAACCCAAACAAACTGAATAAGCTTGTTTTGCCTGAAAATTTACAAAATGTTGGTGTCCACAACTCACATTTTGCATTAAAACATCACAAAAAAAAAATTTAGTTCACCCGCAAGTGCATTTTGTATGTCTGTATGCATTTTTTAGTGTATCTCACACTATTGAATTAAAATATGAATGCTGTCAAAACAAAACAATGCAATTCCAAATCCACAGATATTCCTTATTCATTTGACATTTTGTTCCATGCACTATTTAATTTGATTCACAGGTCCAGTTGTGTGTGTGATGTGTTTTTTAGTTGGTGAGATGACTGGCACTGCATGGAGTCAACAAGAGAGGCAGGTGTCTGGTGGAGTGGAGCCCCCTTAGGTTCACTCTGATGGAGTCATTTCAATGTTCATCTGTCAGTATTGATCTGAACTTTGATTTCATGACATTCAGGTCAGACTCACAGAGTTATGGAGACCCAAACAAAGCAGACATTTTCAGAGCTGCTAGGTGAAGATTCTTATAGTTATGTGGCTCTACTAAGTACCAGAAATGCTGAGAATGTGGTTGAGACTTTGACTGCACATTATTTTGAAGGTTTACTAATATATAATAATAGCCGATGCCTGTCGTAACATACGGCGGTGTAAAAACAGGAACAGAAAACGGTGAGAAAGAAATTCAGAAATCAAGAAGAAAGAAATATTTCTTGAAAGACGCAGTTGTGAATAGGTGTTTTGCTGGAGACAATTTGTGTCAAGAAATAACCCACTGATAGGAACTGGCAGTTGCCGGATCCCGGAATAGCGATGACATTGTACAAAAACCCGTCGACAGAGAAGATGCTGTCGTTCATTTTATAACAAAGACTTAGGAAACAACTGTCGTAGTATAACAAAAATAGCAAGGAGCGAAACCAATGCCAATGGTCGCGAGCATAGACATATATAGATAGACCCCAAATTCACTGTGTTGCCCAGTCAACACGATACGTCAGCGCGTAAAGTGCCATTTAAACTAATACAGGTAGACATGGAAACTGGGATTTCTGGTGAAAAAACAATAACGTTTAAAACAGTATCGTTTACATACAAAAGATTTTGGTGAATCTTTTACATGCAATTATTTATATACATTTATACACTAATAATGGCAATTATTAAATAATGATAATACTCATTATTATTATTAAATAATTCCTCCCATATAAGTAACATTTCTCGGACTGCCTTCTTCCATCTCCGAAACATTTTTAGACTTCGTCCTGTTCTTACCCAACGCAGTACTGAAGTATTGGTTAATGCCCGAGTCACCTCATGTATAGATTACTGTAATGCTATTGTATCTGGCATCCCACAAAAACGTATCCATCGCTTACAACTTTTTCAAAATTCTGCTGCCAGGATAATAACCTGCTGTTTTAAATCCACTGAACATATCACTTCGATTCTCTCTCAACTTCACTGGCTCCCTGTTCATCACAGAATACAATACACAATCCCGCTCTGAACATTTAAAGCTCTCCACAACCTCACTGATCTCCTCCGGACTTGCACTCCTCTCGCTCACTCAGATCCTCCTCTGTAGCTCGACTTTCTGTACCACACATTGACTCAGTGCTATGGGAGCTTGAGCGTCACTCCTGGTGCTCCCCAACTCCGGAATTCTCTTCCCTCTCATATACGTCAGCTCGATTCAATAACACATTTTAAAACTGTCCTCAAAACTTATCTTTTCAAACTGGCGTACCAATTGTGAATGTTGCACTGTTACTGCCAGTTATCTTTGTTTGTTTGCTAATTATTGCTTTTTGATTTATCATTGTCTTGTTTTAATTTTACTAATGTTGTTTAATTTTATTGTAAGGTGACCTCGAGTACTAAGATTATAAAACGGGATTTTCTAATGGCCAAATATAACCAAAACAATTGTTCAGCCTTACCTATGAAATGTAATTCCCCAGGATCTGGTTTGGAGCGTACAGCAGTTTGTACAATCCCAAGCAGCACATGCGTGAGGCACCTTTACCCATTTCTTCACTCCACAGCAGTGCCACTCGCAATATGGCGGCGATGTTGACGTACGATTCTGCTGGTCATGAGGCATCTAGTTATTCTATGTCTGTGGGCAAAAGTGGCGTGGGGGCGTATGGCAGGCCGCAGGTAGCGTGGGGAAGGGTTTGGAAGAGGACGAATAGGAACCGAGAAATGCCGTGTGGGCAGCGTGTGGGTGGGACCGGTTTTGAAGAGGAAGCAGGATGAACCACAACAGAAATATATATAAGAGATTTAAAATCCAATGTCTCTCTGTCTGCCTGTCCTTATTTCATGTGAGAACTACTTAACGGATTTAGATCAGGTTTTTTTTCTATAATTTGCTTGAACATTCCGGTTGATTTCACGACTTCTCTTATTTCACTATGTATCATAGTTTGCTTGCGTCACCGATTTATTTGTGCGAACCTGAGACCCACGCAACAGGCCGAGGGGAGGGTCCTTCCTCACTCACTTGCCAGCTTCGGGACGTGTTCCTTAACTCTGCTTAGCAAGCGAACGAGAGAATGATTGTTTTCAACTTTGTTTGATATTTAAAATAAAGTGTTACTTAGGTCTTGATGAGTTTGAGTCCGGATATTCTCTTAAGTGTCTGCCACATTGAAAAGAGAGATTGCAATTCAGAGTGTGGATCGTGATTTTGTGTTAAAAGGATCGTGATATGATTTTTTGGAAAGATCGCCCACCCCTAATTTGACTAATCAAGTTTTCAAATTTATGTAGGATTCATTAACCCTTTAGCGAGCTACTTGGAAAGGGGTGGCGAGCTAATGGTAGCTTGCAAGCGACATGTTGGAGACCCCTGATCTAGGAAGATCCTTTGAAAATGTAGGATCCCACCAAAAATGATTAAGATCACATGTGCCCTTCACAAGAATATGAAGGGTCAAGTCCTCATTCCTTCCCTATCATGGCTCATTTCCCATATCTTGCCACCACCCTCTCTTCTAATGTTACCATTGATGAGGAAGTCACCAACAGAATTTATGCTGCCCATTGTGTATTTGGCAAGCTGTATCATCATGTCTTCCATAACCATGGTTCATCTTGCAGTGCTAATCCGCACACTCTTGTAGGCCTCTACAGCTTGGATGTCATATTGTCAACATCTGAAAGAAATTGAAAGATTCCACCAAGGCAAGCTTTGCTCCATCCACGGAGTTAGCTGGGAAGACAGTAGCCCCAACATTAAGACCCTCCACTAAACAGACATGACTTGTACTGAGTCAATGATTGTCCAACATCAATACGATGGGTTGGTCATGTCATCTAAATGCCTGACACTCGGCTTCCAAAACTAATCTTAAATTCTGAGCTGAAGACATTCAAGGATCAAATGAAATCAAATCTCATTTTCTGTAGGATTTCACTGAATAAATTGGAGGTTCTTTCCAATGACCGCTAAACCTGGAGGAAAAGTTCAAAAATGGGTTGCTATGTTTTTGAAAGCCAAAGAATAGAGGTAAAAGGACATCGAAGGACAAGAATGAAGGCACCATGGATCCACTGACCTTCCAGTGTACAAAATGTCCTACGAAAATTCAATCACAACTCAGTCTACTGTATATCAGGAAACTGAAACTCTGGTCCTAGGGGGCCATAGTGGCTGCAGGTTTTCATTCTAACCCTCCTTTTCTTCATTATCTTATATACTCACTGTAAGGGGCAGCTGGCAGTTTATCCAGGCTGGGACGCCCCAGTAATGAAAGGATGGGGGAGGGCAGCTTATCAGGAACACTGCCTCCCCCAGGACGATAGATGGCAGCTTCGCTGGACTGCAGTGGTGCCCCAGATGCCCGCAGGGCACTATGGGACTTGGAGTTCGGCAACACAGCCCTGCTGGGGGTACCGTGGGAGCCACCAGGAGACGCTGTAGGGAGACTGGGGAGTCCCTACTGTGTACATAGCCTGAAAGTAATCCAAAGTCACTGAGATGGAAGCAGAGATGTAGTTCCGGGCTGAAGAAAAATACAGTTCTCCAACTGATATCTGAAGTGCTGACGAGTGATTAGACGGAAGGACAGAAGCACTTCTGGGTCAAGGACTATATAAAGGACTGCTGGAGACCCAGCAAGCGAGCCAGAGATGGGAGGACTGTGATGGAGCTTACCAGGAGGTGTGGAGGAGGAGAATTGTATCGAAATATTGTGTTTGTTTATTGTGTTTGTTGTGATGGAGGTGCTTTGGATCATGGGAAAGAAGAAATAATTAAAAGAATACTTCCTGGTGCTATTAACTTGTGTCCAGAGTGTCTGTCTGTTGGGTTTAAGGGGCAACAGCGACCCCTGATGTCCACATCACGCATAAGTCGGATCTTGAAATCCGAAAAATCCATCATAAAATCTGAACCCTGGCCCGTTCAAAAATGCGACACTTCATTTTTTTTTTTACATCTTCTTGCCTCCTCCTATCTCGCATCAGTTTCTCAGACACATCAAATTTTGTTGCAACAGTGCCATTACCAATTTCTTTCACTACTTCAATGACGTTTAATTTAAAACCAGCTTCTTCTGACTGAATGCTCCATCGTAGATAAGGGATGCTCTTACGATAAAGATGTTTGAGGGTGTGAGATACAAAAAACACAAATCAGTGCAAACGTCGCTTCAGAAAAGTTTGGGTATTACTGTGTGGTCATGTAGGCACAATACATAGAAAAAAAAAATGTTGTGTGCTCTGTGATTGGCAATAATGGATATAATGAGGTTATTAGAAATAAGCTTGATGCATTAGGATTAAAAGTCAAAACAGAGGTAAGGAATTAAGGGGTAACTGTTGACTGTGACCTGAATTTTAAATCACATGTTAATCAGATCACTAAGATAGCATTTTTCCACTTAAGAAATATAACAAAAGTTAGACCCCTTATAACATTGCAAGATGCTGAGAATTTAATCCATGCTTTTGTTTTCAGTCGACTAGATTACTGTAACACACTCCTCTCAGGACCACCCAGAAAAGACATCAATCGATTGCAATGAGTGCAGAATGGAGCTGCTAGAATCTTAACTAGGAAAAGAAAATCCGAGCACATCACACCAGTCTGAGCGTCACTACACTGGTTACCTGTGTCATTCAGAATTGACTTTAAAATACTGCTTATGGTTTACAAAGCCTTAAATAATCTGCTCCATCTTATATTTCAGAATGTCTGACACCTTATATTCCAAATCACAACCTCAGATCTTCAAATGAGTGTCTGCTTAGAATTCCAAGAGCAAAACCTAAAAGAAGTGGTGAGGCAAGCGGCCTTCTGCTGTTATGCACCTAAAATCTGGAGTAGCCTGCCAATAGGAATTCGCCAGGCTGATATGGTGGAGCACTTTAAAAAACTGCTAAAAACTCATTACTTTAACATGGCTTTCTCATAACTTCATCTTAGTGTATTCCTGATGCTCTGTATATTCAATTAATTATCATGATTATTCCTGATGGCTTCAAAATCTGTACTAACCCCTACTTTCTCTTCTGTTCTGTTTCGGTTTTCTGGGGTGGCGACCTGCGCCTCCACCACCTGATCAAAGCACCATGATGGCTCTACATTGATGGAGTAAAAGCCAGAAGTCCACATGAACATCATCATCAAGTTTTTCCATGAGAACCTTGAATACCATGAGGACTGATTGAGGTCATTGATGTTAGGTAGAATACCTAGAGGGGGCTGGTCAGGTGGTCTCGTGACCTCAGACCCCCTGCAGATTTTATTTTTTTCTCCAGCCGTCTGGAGTTTTTTTTTTTTTTTGTTTTTTCTGTCCTCCCTGGCCATTGGACCTTACTTTTATTCTATGTTAATTAGTGTTCCCTTATTTTAATTCTTCCTTTGTCCTTTTTTCTCTTTCTTCATCATGTAAAGCACTTTGAGCTACATTATCTGTTTGAAAATGTGTTATAAAAATAAATGTTGTTGTTGTGGTTCCTCTCTCAGGTGGGCGGGCGTTAACATATCATAATCTCTTGTACTAATAGTGTCAGCTTTCTGCATTCGACTTATATGACCAACATTATAAAATACCAGAAATTATGCGGTAAAATCAAGTCCCGACTTATCCACGAGAGTATACGGTAGTGACTCGTTTTTGCTGCTAATTAACTTCTTTTCTGCTTCAATTCATTTTAAATTGCTTGTTTTTTTAAGATTTATTCCCCGGAATTTCTTCATTGGTTTTAATTTATAATTATTTAGCAAAATTTCCTACAATCCCATATTTTCACTTTGTCATTCTGGGGTATTAAGTGTGACTTGATGAGAGGAACGAATGAATTTGAATGATTTTAGCACAAGGCTGTAACATTGCGAAATGAGAAACAAGTGAAAGGGGGCTGAAGGGCTGGCGTTTAACAATATCCATCTATCGACAAACCAAAATCCCTAAATTTTCCTGCATTGGTTGTAACTACAAACATCTGTATGAAATTAATCTTTATGAATGCCAGACCCTACATTTTAATATCTCACTAGTAAAAAATATATGAGCTATTCAAAAAATAATAAAGACACTGAAAGCAATTAATCATTAAACCCACATCTACGATCCTCTTTAATATTACACAATTTATGTACAAATGTCACCAGGACTATAGCAGCCAGTGAGCTTTCCTTCTACTCATTATTTGTGCTGGTGGTTTGAGAGGTTTACTTACCTTGGTAGTGACATTCATGTATCTGGTGACTCTTCCTATGAAGTCATTAGACAGATTGGAGGGTCATGAGGTCACTGGAAAGGGGTGTGTGGCGCTCCTGATATCTGCAAAAGGACGAAGGTCCAAGTCTTTAGAGTCCTGGTGCTTCTTGTCTTGCTATATGGTTGTGAGACATGGACGCTGTCCAGTGATCTGAGATGTCATGTGTGTCTCTTCAGAGAATACTTGGATCCCACTGGTTTGAGTTTACGTTGCTCACGGAGTCCTGAATGAGGCACATGACCTGCATTGTGAGGGAACGTCAGTTACGGCACTACGGCCATGTGGCTCGATTACCCGAGGACGATCTGTCTGGATAAAAACCAAGATGCAGGCCTTTAATGCGGAGATAGTGTCAACCTCGTCGAGAGGCTTACTTACCTCGGCTGTGACATTCATGTATCTGGTGACTGTTCCTATGAAGTCAGTAGATGGATTGGGAGATCATGGGGGGTCATGAGGTCACTGGAAAGGGGTGTGTGGCACTCCCGATATCTCAGCAAAAGGACAATGGTCCAAGTCTTTAGAGTCCTGGTGCTTCCTGTCTTACTATATGCTTGCGAGACATGGACGCTATCCACTGACCTGAGATGAAGAGTGGACTCCTTTGGTATTGTGTCTCTCCGGAAAATCCTTGGGTACCGTTAGTTGTGAATTTCCCCTTGGGATTAATAAAGTATCTATCTATCTATCTATCTATCTATCTATCTATCTATCTATCTATCTATCTATCTATCTATCTATCTATCTATCTATCTATCTATCTATCTAGTTTAACTTTGTGTTGCTCATGGAGTCCTGAATGAGGCTCATGACCTACATTGTGAGAGAGCATCAGTTATGGCACTACGGCCATGTGGTGCGTTTCCCCGAGGGTGATCTGGCTCATAAGATCCTCATTGTTGGGGACCCAAGTGGCTGGACCAGGCCATGGCTGCAGCAGATAGAGGGCCATTTCCAGAGGGTGGGACTGGACCGAGTGTCTGCATGGGGGGTTGCCAACTGGGATCCCGAGTTGTTTCGTTGTGTAGTGGGTGTGGCAACGCGTGCTGTACCAGTGCATACTCCCCAACTTGACTTGACTTGACTGTGGTTTAAAAGCTCCACAGCATACACCGTCTTCTTCTTCAGTGAGATTTTAAGGAAAGGAGTTCACCGTAGTTGATCCCAAAATAACTATAAGTCTGCCATTTTTCTTGTACATTACCTTCCAGTGAACAACTCTGAGCAATTTTAATGTTAGACATAGAATTAGTACTTTTTTAATTGACGATTTTCACATTATGAAACACACCCTTTCCTCTTGTCTGTCACTGATGAAAACCAGCAATGAGAACGATCTGAGTAAGAATTTAAATGTGATATGCAATTAATTCCTGTTGTTGTAAAATATGTCACACACGAGCGCTTAAGAGGCAACCAACAAGTCCTGAGGTGAGTGAAGTATCGCGAGACAAGGGCGTAATATCGGGTATTAATGCCTCTCTTGTCGAAGAAAAGTAATAAAATAATTCACTCACATTCAACGGTTCCAGATTCCCAAAACGACTCCCAAAGACGACTTTACTTCCAGTTGCCTTCCAATGACGTCACTTTCTGGCCTTCCCTGATGATGTCACTTCTGATGACATCATTTCCAGTCGCCTTCTGATGACATCACTTCCGGTCACCTACTGATGATGTCACTTCCGTCTTCCAGTTATGACGTACTGTAATTTCCACTACTACTTCCTGCCGGTCGCCATCTTCTATAAAAAGTCACATCCAGCTTCTGTTGATCATCAGATGTTGATCACTTTTTTTTGCTTATTTTGTGCAAGATCACCAGACATTGTAAGGGGACATTTGAGTCTCATGTTCAATCATTTCACCTGCAACAGACAGTAAAGTTTTTTAATGTTTTACCATTTTGTAACTTTTAAATGACAGTTGAATCGCTGTTGGTTTAAACTATGAAGCACATCAGTTTGAAGATTTGCGCCACGGTGAGCTTTGAACCCGAGTTCTCTGGCTTAGAGGTGAGCCCTTTGTGGCCTCCATTCGTCAGCCATGCAGAGCCCGTCACTCACCACTGTGCTTCCCCGGTGACGTCAGCAGATCTCTCTCTGTGTGTCAGCCCACACCTTCTCTACACAGAGTCACCTCTACACTCAAACCCATCCACAGTTCAAATCTCACTTTGGTTGCCAATTGAATTGCTGTGGACACACACCGAGAAGTGTCTCAGTTTGAAGATTTGCACTGTGATGAACTACTGGTGGTGAGCCATGAACCCTCATTCTCTGGCTCAGAGGTGAGTGCTTTGGGACGTAAGCTAAACAGAGAGTTCCAGCCATCAGCCATGCAGAGCCAATCTCTGACCACTATGAGCGATGCGTTTCCCTTGTGATGTCCGCTGATCTCTCTCTTTTTGCTACTTCACTCTACCCGTCAACAGGGCAAATCCCACCCATGTCACCAATTCAATTGCTGTGGACTCACACTATGAACCATCTCAGTTTGAAGATCTGCACTGTGGTGAGCTGCTAACCCATATTCTCCAGATCAGAGGTGAGCACTTTGTGGCATTGGCCAAATGTAGATGTATCTGTCAGCTGTGTGGTGCTCATCTCGAATCGCTCGGACCGTGGTGGGTTTACCTAGTAATATCAGCAGATCTCTCTCTGTGAGCGCCCACCATCTCTGCACTGCGTCATCACTACAGCAGA
The DNA here is from genome assembly GCA_026402145.1 of Polypterus bichir lapradei. NCBI lineage: Eukaryota > Metazoa > Chordata > Cladistia > Polypteriformes > Polypteridae > Polypterus > Polypterus bichir. The sequence continues at coordinate 53,556,354 of JANRMT010062834.1, forward strand.
GTAATTAAAAATTCATCAACATTAGGTCATGCTAAAAATAAAACCCTCTGAATCTCACGCCGAGGTTTTGTTTCTCATCGAATGTGAATTTCATAAACTCACAATCCTTAACACTCCACTAAGCTTCATCTTTACTCTGACGCTTAGCTGCCTGGTTTATTAAGCATATCCTGCCCTGTTCCTCTTTGGTAGAACTGAAAGTGGCTGAAATAAGCCTGGCTTCTCGATTTGAATGAGTGATGGAAGGAGAGCCTAATAAACATCTAAACCCAAAACATTAACTAAAATCCAAGTCAAGAAACCGGGTGTGGTATGTGATTCATAAAAGCAGTGCTAAAGTTTGTGATGCACCACCTGTTGGAAAACAGAGACATAGCAACAAGACAGAGACACACACACAAAGACATACATAGTCACTTGTTATTTTATTAAGG
>JANRMT010062834.1:53568389-53579817 GCA_026402145.1 Polypterus bichir lapradei
TGGCACCCCCTAGCGAATCCGCATCACTGTCCCTGGGATTCAGCCACTGCACTAGACTAGCCTGCTAGCATCGGCGTTGGCCTCTGTGTGCTTGCGTGTAGTCAGTTCAAGCGCAGTTGGCTTGGTGATTGACTGAACTTCATCAGTGGCGTCAGCCGCACCTTCTACATATAATAAGAGATTGTTGCAGTAGATTTTTTTTATAGTTTTTACAGAGCTGGAGGTAGCAGAGTTAAAGATGTTAAGATTTCCACTGGGTGAGACAAGGATGGACAGAATTAGAAATGAGGAGATTAGAGGGTCAGTTCAAGTTGGATGGTTGAGCGACAAAGTCAGAGAGAAGCGAGATTGCATTGGTTTGGACATGCGCAGAGGAAAGATGCTGGGTATAATGCTGGCAAATCATCAAATCATCGCTAAACTCCTGGATCTGGGGCTTAGCTCTTCACTGTACAACTGGGTACTGGACTTCCTCACGGGCAGACCTCAGCAAGTGCATGTTGGTGGAAAAACCTCCTCCATCATCACCATCAACACTGGCACCCGTCTAGGGCAGCGTGCTGAGCCCCCTGCTTTACTTTCTCTACACCCATGACTGCATAGCAAAGTACAGCTCTAACGCCATCCTCAAGTTTGCTGACGATACCACTGTAATAGGTCTGATCAGTGAGGACGATGAGACGGCTTACAGGGAGGAGGTCAGACTCCTGTTGGAATGGTGTCAGGACAACAACCTCACCCTCAACGTTAGCAAAACTAAGGAGATGTTTGTGGTTTTCCGCAAACAGGCAACAGAGCACAGCTCCATCTACATCGGAGGTGAGGCTGTGGAGCAGGTCAGCAGCTTCAGGTTCCTCAGAGTCACCCTCACTGATGACCTTAAATGGTCAAGTCACACTGCGGCAGTCGTCAAGAAAGCCCAACAATGCCTCTACTTCCTCAGAAGACTGAGTAAAGTCCGGATTTCCCCCACAACCCTGTGCAGGTGTACTGTGGAATCCATCTTGACTGGAGGCATCACATCCTGGTACAGCAACTGCTCAGTTGAGGACTGCAGAGCTCTGCAGCGGGTGGTGAACACAGCACAGCAGATCACGGGCACACAGCTCCCTGTAATCCATGACATCCACACTACACGCTGTCTCAGGAAAGTGAACCGTATCAGGCGGGACCCCAGCCACCCTGCACTGTCACTTTTCACCCTCCTCCCATCGAAGAAGCGACTAAAGTCCATTCGGACGCGCACCTCCAGGTTCAGGAACAGCTTCTACCCAACTGCAATCAGACTCATGAACAATCGGTAACCTCCACTGCTACCTGCACATATACTTCTGCCACTGTCTCGATTTATTCCTAGGATTCTGGTTTTATTTATTTACTTATTTATATTCATTTATTTATTTTGTGTTTTTTTGTCTATGTTCACTGTCTGCAGTGGCACATGCAAGCAATCATTTCATTGTACATGGTACTTGTACACATGACAATAAAGAACTGAAATCTTGAAATCTTGAACAGCAAGAATCGGCTTCTCATTAAGAGATTGGTTGGAGTGAAATTGGACTGATCCTTAAAACAAAACTGAAGGGAAAAAAAGGTTAATTAGCAGTGAAAACTGATCACTGATTAGGAAAATGGTTAGAATGAAAAACCTGTAGGCATGGCGGCCCACCAGGCCCAGAGTTTGACACCCCTGGTCCAAAGCAACGGAGAGCGCGGCAGTGAGGTGAAGAAAAGCATGTGGGCAGGAGTGGACTGGGTGGAGAAGAGTGGCAGGAGTGTTTCATGGTAGAAGAGTATCTGCAAGAGTGAAAGAGAAGGTCTATAAAATGATAATGAGTCCACCTATGCTGTATGGTTTGGTGACGGTGGCATTGATGACCAAACAGGAGGCAGAGCTAGAAGTGGCGGAGTTGAAGATGCCACAATTTTCACTTGGATTAATGAGGGTACATAGCATTAGGAATGAGTATCTAAGAGGGTCAGCACAGGTAGGACAGTTTGGTGACCAAGTGAGAGAGGTGAGACTGAGATGGTTTGGTCACATGCAGAGGAAAGGTGAGGGGGAAGTTGAGGATGGAACCGCCAGGCAGGAAGAATTAAGGAAGGCCATAAGGAGGTTTATGGATTTTGGTGAGGGAAGATGTGTAGTCAGTCAGTGTGGAAGAAAATGATGTAAAAGGCAGGGATAGATGGAGACAAATGATCCGCTGTGGTGACCCCTAATTGGGAGCAGCCAATAGAAGAAAAAAAAGACATTGTCCATCACACCGAGTCAGAGTTAAGTTACCAGTTAGAAGCCTAAAATGGACGTCCACTTAGGCGCCTTTTCATCTGAAGGAGACTCTGCCGAGATGGCAGCTCAACTCTGCTTTCCAGCTTTCTTATCAGATTAAGTGCAGGTATTCCTGACCAAATTGTCGGTAGAACCTCAGATCAGCCGTTCACCCAGGATTTCAGCTGAATTTCCACAACCCTGTTAAATATACCATCTTAACAGGCCTTGATCAACACTCAGTTAAGGAGCTAAGTCACCCCAGGAGCCTGTGAGGGTCCTAATCTGGCCTTGTCTATAACCAGTGAAAGAACTACAAACAAATACTCGTTATCCAAAAAAGAACAAATCCTGAAGGGTCCGCACATGTTGCTTGCATTGGTGCTGCAAAAGACACAACTGGTCGGAATGTTAATCAGCCGTTTTATTCCCCACGTCTATGACTTACAAATAAAAGACGCCTGCTTATTTGCTGTTCATAAATCTTCTGTCTGCTTTCATTTGTTTATGCAGTACTCCTCCTTAGTGCTTCGCTCACTTCTCGGCATATTTATTTCTCGTACAACATTTTTATTTATTTATTTATTTATTTTTATTATATTTATTATTATTCATCTCCATTCAACTGCAGGTATTGTTTCAAATGTAAAGCATCCGGCTTTGGAAGATGAGCTCACATGTTTTATATCGATCACAGGTCATCAATATTCTTTACGGTCCTAACATTTATTATTCGTTGTAAATGTATTCGGGTGCCTGAGCTGTGGCTCGGGATTACAATTCATAGCAGGTTTCGGCAGAAATAGTGATTACACGAAATGAGTATACCGCCTGAATAAAAGAGCTTTAACGCAGGGAGAAGGGTAAACAACAGCACTGTTTAGTATGTAGCAGGGGGGCTATTGCGTTTCAAGTAAATTGATTTTCGTTTTCAATTGCATGTGCGCTTAACATTTGTCTCACCTGCTAAGGTTCATTAAATGCAAAATGGCAACGTTGCAACCCTGCAGTTGGCAGAAGAGAAATCGGCCATGTTTGAGCTGTCCTCAGGAAGCCCGAATTGACTACACGTGTACAAATAATGAGAGGACTTTCATTATCCTGTGTGTGCTATTTAGTTAAAATGAAAAGGCTTGCATTTCGGGAAGCTCATTTCATGCAATCTCAGACTTATATTAACTATGTGGCAGTGGAGCGAAATGTGCGGGGAGAATAATAATTCTGTTGCGGAGAGCTTTGGGGATCACCTTAAATATTTCAAGATTTCCTTATTAAACAATTTAGCACTTGCAAGTCATGTGAAAAAGTAAGTGCATCTGTGGTATGCCCTCAACCTTGGCACTGCCCACTTCTCAGGGCATCGAGAGTCACGACCAAGGATGAACCAGGACTAAGGAAATAAACAAACTTACTTGGGAAACTAACTGACTGTTTATTATAAAAATGGAGAGGTTAAAATGCAGAAGAAGTTGTACAAGACAGTGCATCTTCCGTAAGTAGTTCAATAAATAATCCGTAAAATCGTGCCTTAAAGAAAACCCTTTGGTGTCAATAACCAGTAAATAAGATAAAATCCAAAATAAAGAAATTAAACTTGTTGTCATGTTTTTCAATCTTTTCACCGTCCTCTTCGGGACTGTGGGCATTACCATGGGCACAGCCCACCTCAATCGGTAGCTGTGCACCCACAGCTGTCACCTCCATCAGTCACTGCAACTCCCTGGTGTGCCATGCCACCACATCAGGACCCCAATCCTTCAATCAGCTTCCTCTCGCCAGTCCAGTAGTGAGAACACATCCGGAGCTTTCTGTCACCGTCCTGCCTTCCACAATTAGTCCGCATGAAAAGCCAAGTTTTTGCATGTCAAATTTCAGACTGGGGACAAGTAAAGTTCTGTTTATCTGTGACAGATGCTGCCCAGTGCGTCCTCCTCTCGTTAATCCTCTCTCAACCAGCGATTGAATTCTCTTTCCTTTTCTTTCTTTCTGCATTACCGATATACAGATTTCTGCTCCCTTTTAGTTATTCTTTATTCTCAGCCGGTGCCTCCTGATTATTGTGCAGCTGGCACAAAAACTTAACACTGTCCATGCCCCATGCCAATCTGAACCACACGGGATGTGCCACAACCTCTAAAACGATTAAAAGGAATTAAACACTCCAACAATCCACGCCCTGTTCTTAGTACTCACCTCACCCCATAAACTACCTTCTTTCACACTTTTGTGTTTTCCTGTATGTAATCTGTGCTACACCAGTAAAACCAATAAAAACTGTGTAGAGATGTGCAGTCTTCTTCTTCTTCTTCCTTTTCACCCTTTCCCACTTCTATGTGGAGTCAATGTGCTTCATCAATCTTCTCTAAACAGCTCAGTCCTGCACATCCTTACCACTCAGTCTTTTACGTTATCCATCCACCTCTGCTTTGGCCTCCCTCGGTTTCTCTTCTGCTGGACTTCCATTCCCATCATCCTTTCTCTCACGTATTCATTGTCTCTCCTCACCACATGTCCATACCACTTCTCCATACTTTGCTGTCCTTTCTTAGATTTCTCTTCCATTTTTGCTGTTCCTCTGATTGCCTCAGTTCTTCTTGTGTCCTTTTGTGTAACTCCACACTCCCATCTCAACCTTCCCACGTCTGACAAATCCATCTTCTTTTGCTGCACTCTCCTTTACTGCCCATGTCTCAGCATCATTCATCATTGCTGGTGTTAAGAACCTCACCTTTAACCTTCTCTTAATTCTTCTATTACATGATGCTCCAGATACCTTCTTCCAAATGTTCCATGCACACTGCACTCTATGGGTTACCTCTGCCTCCAGTTTTCCATTTCCGGCTACCACTGATGTTTAAATTTCTCCACTTGCTTTAGTAGCTCTCCCTGCAATGCTTACTTCTGAATCCTGGTCATCATTAAACCTCAAATATTTTGTCTTCTTCTTCCTATTTATCTTCAAAACTCCATATTCCAAAGCTCCATTCTTCCAATTCTTTATCTGGTGCTACTGTTGAGGTTTAGATCAAGGGTCAGTTTGCTCTGTTGTTGGTTTTAGAGCTATTGATGATTGGAAGGAGTTGCATGACATCTTTTTTTGAGTGGCTTGGGCAGGCAATATTGTTTTATGGGCTGACGCTTTTGTTCTGGATGTGGCCTGCTCGTTTTTCACTTGCCTTGTTTTTTGTGGGCCAAGGAAGCTGTGTGTTTTGAGGGAACGGAGTAATAGCAAGAATCAGCTTTTTTGGACATGGTGGTCCTGTTGGGCCTTTTGACTCGCCAAAGTCTAAACAAATGTTTGAAAACCTTCAAGGACCTTAAACTTAAAGAAAACTAAGTAAATTTACATGCTAGTGCAGGGGTGCCGCAGTGGCTGCAGGTTTTCATTCTAACCCTTTTCCTAATTAGTGACCAGTTTTTACTGCTAATTAACTCCTTTTCCCTTCATTTTGATAGCCCTGTTTATAAGGATTCAGTCCTTTCTTCATTAAATGACAACCAAACAGAAATGAGATGTGAAATGAGCCGACAGATGACCAGCTAAAATGAGATTTCAAACTCCAACCAATCTCTTAATGAGAAGCCGATTCTTGCTGTTAATTAAACTCATTATTTAATTCCATGGCTTGTTGCTGCTCTCATTCAGTCACAGCAGACATTTCCAAAACTGATTTTCTGTTTTTTCTAAGACTACCATCAGGATATTTTGGTGACCTAAGAGATCAAACTTTACCAAGACCATCACCTTTCTTTACTTTCAGGTGAGCTGGTCATGTGGCGGCTCATTTTGTGTCTCGTTATTGTTTGGCTGCTCGTTAAGGAAAAAGAGACAACTAAGGGGCCTGAGTCAAGCTAAAAAAACTAAGGCAAAAGAAGCAAATTAGGAGCAAAACAACTGGTCAGTAATAAAGAAGACGGTTAGAATGAATACCTACAGTCACTGCGGCCCTCCAGGACTGGAGTTGGACACCCCAGGGCTAAATGGGGATGCTAGATTGGTCCTGTGTGGGTTTTTAAGATGTTCTAAAGTGGACATCATGCATGAAGAGTTTGCACGTTCTCCTCGTGTCTGTATGGGTTCTCCTCTGGGTCCTCTGCTTTGCCTTAAAAATCTCCAAAGACATTAGGATGAAGGACGGGTGTCCAACTCCGGGCCTGGTGGGCTGCAATGGCTGCAGGTTTTCATTCTAACCCTGTTCCAACGCAGTGCCCAGTTTTCACTGCTAATTAACTGCTTTTCCCTTCATTTTACTAGATTTGATTTTAAGGATTCAGTCCTCTGAATTAACTAATTTCTTCATTAAATAGAAGCCAAACAGAAATGAGATGTGAAGCAAGCCAACAGATGACCAGCTAAACTGGGATTTCAAACTCCAACCAGTTTCACTCCAACCGATCTCTTAATGAGAAGCTGATTCTTGCTATTAATTACTAAACCTGTTGTTTAATTCCATGGCTTGTTGCTGCTCTCATTCTGCCACAGCAGGCTGTTGATTTTCTATTTTTTTCTAAGACCACCGTCAGGATGTTTTGTTGACCTGAGAGATGGACCTTCCCGAGACCATCACCTTTCTTTATTGTCAGGTATTGTATGATGGGCACAGGTGAGCAGGACATGTGGTGGCTCGTTTTGTGTCTCATTATTGTTTGGCTGCTAATTAAGGAAAAAGAGACAACTAAGGGGCCTGAGTCAAGCTAAAAAAAACTAAGGAAAAGAAGTTAATTAGCAGCAAACAACTGGTCACTAATGAAGAAGATGGTTAGAATGAAATCCTGCAGCCACACCTGTGTGCTAGCGCATAAACAGTTTAAACATATAAACATTTTCAAATTGTATTTGAATTTATATATATTAAGACTTATGAATATTCTAGATCAGGGGTGGGCAATGTCGGTCCTGGAGAGCCGCAGTGGCTGCAGGTTTTTGTTCCAATGAGAAGTCAATATTGCTAATGAAGCCCTTATTGCTTTAGATGTTTCGTTTTAGCGGTCTCACTTGCTCAGGTTCCCCACCCTTAATTGTTTATTTCAATCTTAAACAGCTGCATTCACTGTTTTAATGGCTCCTTATTAACAATATGATGTAAATAAAAAAGCAGTTAGCAGTTCACCATCTAGCTTGTTTCGATTGACATCTCTGTGTGTTCATCATGCACTGTTCGATTTATTAAAACACTTAATGTGACAGACTGAAAATGATCCATTTTAGGCTTCAAATCATTTTGACGATATCCTTGGAAAGGATAAAAAAATCTACGATATAAGAACCTTACATTGTAGACTAACAAGCTGTTGTGATGTAAGATTTTGCATATAAGTTGATAAATATTTTGTATGTCTTTATTTGTAATTTAGGCAAAACTAATTCAGGAAAGTGAATTTTATGACACAAATGTTTCAAGCACTAGAGTCTCTCTCTCATCCCCCACGCTAAGCCAGGTTGCCTAACTGCCAAGTTTTACCTTAAAATATGATTTGGGGAGTGGAAAGTGTTAAGATGTTCTATTTCCCCCATTGGTCTGAAGTATGGCTGTTTGGAATTGGCTTGTGTCAGAAGCCTTTAAGTACTACGACGTCCTATTGGCTGTAGGGGTTGGACAGAACATCTATAAATTTACTTGCTTCCCTCCCACTCCCTCTCCCTAGCTAACATCTGATGAAAAAAGCATCTCTTACCAAACTGAAGAACTGAAAGGACAACACAATGCAGAGCACAGCTCGGCAGCCATATTGAACAGACATTGGCAGAAAGCTGACCACAAATAAACTAGAGACATTTTTAAGTAACTAACAAGTCTGTGTGCCGCCTGAAACTACACATCACCATTTAATCAGGTTGTATGGTTGCCAATATTCAAATGTACTTTGCATATTGTTATTATTTATGAATATTACTAATAATACATTGTTTAAATTGTAATTTAATTCCTGCTTGTCTTTTACTATACCTAATTGCCTGAGGTTATAGATATGGAAGGGAAGCTGGGGAGAAGTTATATACTATAATATATTATAAACAGTGGTAAGTCTGTGGGATTTGAGGCGTTCTGACAGAGGCTACATCTTAATAATACAAAGGGGAAAGTAGAGCAATATATTACTCTACCAAGACAAAACAGAAGCCAAAATTAAATAGGGTCTGAGATTGGAAAGGACTGGTTTATAATTAAGCAATTGGGTTGGAGTGAAAACCTGTAGCCACTGTGGCTTTCCAGGGCCGACATTGCTCACCCATGTTCTAGATGATTAGGCTAAAAGCAAGCTGTATTGTGTTAGTTAGGTTGAAGTATTCAGGAGTTTAAGAATTGATTGTCATGGTTATTCCCTGAGCTGGTAAGCCAGACTGTATGCGGCTATGCGGCACTGCCTAACGATGGAGCTGCCTGTGCTCATAGGCTGCAACATCGGCATGTATGCAAACATTTTAGAGAGCATTTAAGTTCATAAGGCAATGCTTCCTCATGAGTCAGTATCCTAATTAGATAGATAGATACTTTATTAATCCCAAGGGGAAATTCACATAATCCAGCAGCAATATACTGATACAAAAAAAAAAATATTAAATTAAAGAGTAATAAAAATGCATGTAAAAAACAGACAATAACTTTGAGTAATGTTAGCATTTACTCCCCCGGGTGGAATTGAAGAGTCGCATAGTGTGGGGTCTCCTCAGTCTGTCAGTGGAGCAAGACAGTGACAAAAGTCTGTCACTGAAGCTACTCCTCTGTCTGGAGATGATCCTGTTCAGTGGATTCTCCATGATTGACAGGAGCCTGCTCAGCGCCCATCGCTCTGCCACGGATGTCAAACTGTCCAGCTCCATGCCTACAATAGAGCCTGCCTTCCTCACCAGTTTGTCCAGGCGTAAGACGTCCCTCTTCTTTATGCTGCCTCCCCAGCACAACACCACGTAGAAGAGGGCATTCGCCACAACCGTCTGGTAGAACATCTGCAGCATCTTATTGCAGATGTTGAACAACGCCAGCCTTCTAATGAAGTATAGTCGGCTCTGTCCTCTCTTACACAGAGCATCAGTATTGGCAGTTCAGACCAATTTGTCATCCAGCTGCACTCCCAGGTATTTATAGGTCTGCACCCTCTGCACAGTCACCTCTGATGATCACGGGGTCCATGAGGGGCCTGGGCCTCCTAAAATCCACCACCAGTTCCTTGGTCTTGCTGGTGTTCAGGTGTAAGTGGTTTTAATCAAGGTCAAGCAAAACATATTATATCAGCTGGCTTTGAGCAATATAAGAATTTAAGGATTAATTAATAAGGGCTTTAGCACTGTGCTTGCCAATTCAAGGCCACTTGCCTGCTTCCAGCTCCAGCAGATTAGCTCTTATCAGTGAAGCTGCGTGCCGCACTCACCAGCACAACTGCCTATGATTTTAGTCTTATTGGACACTGGTGCAACAAGCAATTATTAATTGAACAGTTCAGTTTCTTCTATATGGGTCACCCTGGTTCCAACTTAATCATGAGGACTAATCAATTAAAAGGCCTCCGATTTTCATTAGCTGAAGATTAGGAATGTGAAAATGTGAGGAATGTAAAACATGATCAGATGATGGTCATCTCTTTGCTAGGTGGCAAGTATGACCTAATGATTGTTATGAAAAGATTGATGATTGTTAGGGGAGAGAAGTTTACAAGGCGAGGTAATTGTTATGAAAACAGGTACAACACAAGGTCATTATTGTGAAGGTAACATGTACAACTCGGGGATATTTTGTGATTTAAACTGAAATAAAAACGAGCCGCACCCAATCCACCGGGCTCATTTCATGAACTGAAATGGCTTTATGTTCTCTGCAATTGTTTTCTATGCTGTGCAGTAAAGTCTAAATTCTAATTGCCTTTCTGAAGACTCTGCTCATTTTATCTGAAGATTTTTCCACAACACTACACAACACAATGTCATCAGTAAGCAGCCTTCACCGGTGTGATTGGTCTTTTATCCCACACGTCACCACTTCCATAATCAGATCAAAGAGGTAAGGACTTCAGGAACATTCTTGGTGCAGACTTACTATAATTGGGGTCTTGTCTGTTACCCCAACACTGCTTTTAAACCAAGTCCTCACTCCCACATACATATTCTGGATAATCCTTATACACTTCTCTGGTCCTCTTTTCTCACTCATACACCTCCAGACCTCTTGACGTGGTTCTCTATCATAAGCCTCCTCCAAATCAGTGACCACCGTATGTAAACTTTTCTGTTTTCTCTATCAGCTGTCTCAGTGCAAAGACTACATCAGTTGTTCCTCTCCTTGTAATAAAACCAAACTGTTCCTTCTCCCACGGTGGTCTCTCCCTAAACCTTCTCTTTATAACCCTTTCCCAAATTGTCATTGTGTGTGACATCAGCTTTATCTCTCTATAGTTTACACAATCCTGAATATCACCCTTCTTCTTATAAAAGGGTACAATCACAATTTGTTTTTATATTATTACCTATTAGCTCACCATGAAACAACAGAAAAGTTTTCAAGGTCGCACACCTGAAATACAAAAATTATTTTAATTATGTCTAGAAAGGCTCCTGGCCTGGAACAGCTTTGTTTCACTCCTGAAGTGCGACTGGCTTTTATTTATTATTCAGTTATTTCCCCACAGTCCTGTAACACAAAAACCAATTCTCTTAAAATGGAACTGAAGCACAACTATTGCATTTGACTACATTATACAAATCTTTAAATCACAATGCTCGACGTGGATAAAACCGCTATTAAATGGGCCAGCATTTCCACATCTTCTTTTTCAGTATGTGCCCACCACGTTCTTGATAACAAGCCTAGATAAAAATAAATAAATAAATAAATAAATAAATAAAATTAAAAAAAGTAAAATTCCATATATTATACTAATGGTCTCCAAGGATCTGTGTATCCCTACCTTTCAATTAAATTACTGTGAGAATGGGTGCTCAGAACACCATGGCCTGATCTTTTATTTGAATCAGCCACTGGAAACCATAAGAGAGCATAACAGGAAAACAAAAATCTGATAAATGAATGAGAAACACCAGTGCAGTGCTGCTTGTCATCTGCATTTAAATCAAATCAGCTACATAAAGTGCCTTGAAATAGTCATATGTGGCAAAGAAAGAAAGAAAGAAAGAAAGAAAGAAAGAAAGAAAGAAAGAAA
>JANRMT010062834.1:53594817-53616188 GCA_026402145.1 Polypterus bichir lapradei
CTAGAGAAGTCCAGAAACATAATTCTTGAAACACCACTGCCTCTGTCCAAGTGGGAGAGGGATCGGTGTAGCATGTAGATGATGGCATCCTCCGCTCCCACCTTCTCCTGGTATGCGAACGGCAGAGTAACTTAACTTAAGTGCAGCTTTTGACACCGTAGCCCACGCCGTACTTTTAAGCTGCTTGGAAACGTATATTGGCTTTCAGAGGATGGCACTTTCATGGTTTCATTCTTATTTATGAAACAGAACTCAATGTGAAAGTTACACCAATCCAATCTTTGAATTTTATGAAGTAAAGTTTGGTGTACCCCAGTGGTCAGTCCTTGGCCCTCTGCTTTGATCTATTTACTAGCCATCCCCCACAGCTCCACCCACGTAGTAGTAAAACAGGACAGTGAGGAGGGCCCTGCCCGGTTCCCTACTCCTGATGTCACACTTCCCCATCCCCTTGGCCCGCAGCCTCTGTCTTGGATTAGTGCAAATATATATCACTCCTGCAAGCGAACTCTGATTCTTAGCATGACTAGAGAAGTCGCAAAATCAACCAGAATGTTCAAGCAAATTAAAGAAAATAACCCGATCTAAATCTGTTAAGTAGTTCTCTCATTTGCCAGTGTCACAGGTGGCTGGGGGTGGTACCTGGTCGGGATGCTCAGGAGGATTGGAGGGGGGCTTACACCTCCCCCAGACCACGTGGGGGCAACTGCCCTGGTGGCTATGGGGACCACGAGTACAGAGCTTTGAAGCTCAGCCCTGTAGGGGCGCCCCGATGCCTATGGAGCCCTAGTCCTCAGCACTTCCGCCACACCTGGAAGTGCTGGGGGGAAGAGGATCAGGGACACCCGGAGTGCTTCAGGGTGCACAGCTGGTACTTCTGCCACATCAGGGAGTGTCGGAGGAGGCTTGTCAGGAAGCACCGGGAGCTCGTCCGAGTGTGAATAAAAGGGTCCGCCTCCCTTCATTTGTTGGCTGGAGTCGGGAGCGAAGGCAGACCAGGTCTTGGAGGAGGAAAAGAGGCAGCCTGAAGACTGAAAGAGGCAGTGTGAGGCCTGTACTTTGGGGGAGATTTGAGGGTTTGTGTGCACTTTGTTGTAAATAGTGACTGTAAATAAACGTGTTGTGGTGCGTAATACGATGCCTACCTGTCTGCGTCCGGGGCTCGTTCCACAGTAGGTAAGTGGAGATAAGGAATGCCCCAAGGCTGGGGCGTGAATGAGGAGTGATTCCCGCTGCGTGTCTCTCGGATTCACGAAAATAAATCAGTACCGCAAGTGAACTATGATACTTGTGCAATAATAGAAGTCGCAAAATCAATCGGAATGTTCAAGCAAATGAGCAGTCTAAATTCGTTAAATAGTTCTCTCGTGAAAAGCGGACAGACATACAGACAGACATGTTGGATTTTATATTTATAGAGATATGTTTCCCCTTGTCGACATCATTTGTAAATATGATGTTCATTTTTACTGTTATTTTGACAATATGCAGCTACATATTCACCTGTAAAGCCAAATGAACTTTGCCCAACTCCTAAATTTAGAGGCAAGTCTGTCAGAAATTAGAAAATGGATGAGTTATGAACTTTCTGCACTTACGTACTGATAAAACAGAGCTATTGGCTGTTAGGCCTTCTAAATACAGACAATTGTGTGAGAGCTTGAGTGTTAATACTAATGGCTGTTTGACTTTTGAAAGTCCGACCATCAAAAATATTGGTGTGATCTTCGATACTTGCCTCACTTTTCAGTCTCATATCAAAGCTGTTACCAAAACAGAATTTTTTCATCTTAATAATACTGCAAGAATCTGATCTACTCTATCTTTTTGCAATGCTGAAACATTAATACATGCATCAGTTTCTTCTACTGTAGGCCTGATTATTGTCATTCTCTTTTCTCCAGTCTTCCTAGCAGTGCTATAAGAGTTCTTCAGCTTCTTCAGAATGCTGACACTAGAATCTTGACAAAAACAAAAACAATTGAGCACATAACATCCATTCTAGCTTCTCTTCACTGGTTACCAGTACAGGTCAGAGCTGATTTTAAACTTCTTCTTTTAACGTATAAGGCATGGGACTTGCACCACCTTACTTAGCTGAGCCAATTACATCATACACTCCGGTATGTCCTCCTCGCTCTCTTAATGCTGGTCTTTTGGTCATTCCTTTGATTAAGAAAAAAATCAGTTGGTCACGGAGCATTCGACTACCATGCACCTTATCTTTGAAATGGCCTTCCATTATGTGTAAGAGCTCACAGTTGATATTTTTAAATCAAGACAAAAAAAATGACCTTTACTCCATTCATTACAATGTGCCTTAAAATTCAGTCAGGTCTATCATACAAGGGGGGACCCAAAAATAACAAGAATTAAAAAAAAAAGTTGTATATTTCTCTGACCATTTCCAAAATTTTATCACCCTCAAAATAGTCTCCCTGTGACCTAATACACTTGACCCACCACTTTTTCCATTGTTCAAAACTGTTCTGAAAATCTTGCAAAGTGATAGCCTTCAGTGCCTCTGTCATTTACTTCTTGACCTCCTTGACTTTCCCTCTTCATTCTTGGCAAAAAGAAAAACTTGCAGGTTGCAAGGTCCAGGGAGTAGGGACGAGTGGGTGGGAGTGGGAAACTGTTATCATCCCGTTTTCCATGAGAAACTGCTGCACACTCGGTGCTGTGTGGGTGGCAGCATTGTCGTGATGCAGAAGCCACTCGTCGTTTTCTCCTCACTGCATCACGTAATCGCTTGAGCACTTCTGGGTCGCCGCTTGGCCAAATGATGGAAAGGGCAGACTAGTACACGCACCTAGTGGACAAGCGTCAGAACTAACGCCCCTCCAGCCTCCAGAAAAAAAAAATTCACCTGGGATAGTATTTATCTTGACTTTCAGAAAGCATTTGAGAAGGTGCCACATGAGAGGGTGGGCATCAAATGAAAAGAAGTTGCAGTTCAGGGTGTGGTGTGTAGAAGGGTGCAGAATTGGGTCAAACATAGGAAGAAGAGGGTGATGAGGTGAGGAACTATATCAGAATTGGGTGACGTTAGGAGTGGTGTCCAGCAGGGGTCAATGCTAAGGCGGCTGATATTTCTAAAAAAATATAAATGATTTAGATAGGAATATAAAGAACAAGCTGATTAAGTTTGCTGATGATACCAAGAGAGGTGGATTGGTAGATAATCGAGAATCCATTGAATCATTACATGGGGAGTTGGATGGCCTAAAGGCTTGGGCAGATGAAATTTAATGTCAATAAATGTAAAGAATTACACATAAGAAGTAAAAATATGAGGTTTGAATACACAATGAGAGGTCTGAAAGCTGAGAGTCCACCTTATAACAAGAACTTAGGAGTCATAATGGACTTATCACTATCAACTGCCAATCAGTGTCCAGAAGCAATGAAGAAGGCTAACAGAATGTCAGGTTATATAGCGCTTTGATTTGTGGAGTACAAGTCACAGGAGGTTCTGCTCAGGCTTTATAACACACTGGTGAGGCCTCATCTGGAGTCCTGTTTGCAGTTTTGGTCTCCAGGCCATAAAAAAGGACAAAAAATCCAGAGAAGAGCAACTAGGCTGACTCCAGAGCTACAGGGGTTGAGAATGAGGAAAGATTAAAAGAGCTGAGCCTTTCAGTTTAAGCAAAAGGAGATTAAGAGGAGACCTGATGGAAGTGTTTAAAATGATGAAGGGATTTTGAAGGGAATTAGTCCAGTGGATCGAGACTGTGACTTTAAATTGAGTTCTTCAACAACATGAGGACACAGTTGGAAACTTGTTAAGGTAAATTTCACACAAATGTTAGGAGGTTTTTCTTCACACAGAGAATCACAGGCACATGGAATAACTGACCAAGTAGTGTAGTGGACACTAGGACTTTAGGGACTTTCAAAGCTCTACTTGATGTTGTTTTGGAAGAATTAAGTGGACAGGACTTGTGAGCTTTGTTGGGCTGAATGGCCTGTTCTCGTCCAGATTGTTGTAATGTTTTAATACCTCCCAGTTACAGGTCCAGTGCCTGATTACAGGTGCCTTCCTTTGTCCAACACATCCAGTCACACTTCAGTTAGTGATTACAAACCTAAAATGGACGTCCATCTAGACACCTTTTAGTCTAAAAGAGTCTCAAAGATTTCCACCTTTATTATCAGATGAAGTACAGGGCTGACCAAAGTTGTGGCAGAACTTCAGGTCAGCCATTTGCTCATTATTTGAGGTTTTGCTGCTGACTTTATGCACCCCTACTAAATATACTGTCTTAACAGGCCTTGTGTGGCACTAAAATCCTAGCACAATGGGCAATGCCCGGTCTCTCTTACGCTGGTGAAAAGCACAACACACTCACGGTGACCATACACACTCTACATAGAGGACTGACCAGCATGAGATTAGACCCCAGGGTGCTTATTCTGTGAGGCTGTAGTATTTACCCATGCAACACCCTGATTGGGCAGATTTCAAAGTCCTCCTTTTAACATATAAAGCATTAAATGGCCAAGGTCCGGCTTACTTGTCTGAACTTATCATGACTTACAAACCTGAGCGTACATTAAGATCTCAAGATGCTGGTCTTCTTGTGATTCCAAGGATTAATAAAATAACAGTGGGAGGTCGAGATTTTAGTTACAGGGCCTCTAAAATGTGGAGTGGTCTGCCTGCTACTATAAGAGATGCCCCTTCGGTCTCAGCTTTCAAAGACTCACGACTTCAGTTTAGCACACCCTGACTAGAGCTGCTGATTAACTGTACAGACTGCATCTCTGTTGTTAGTCATTAGCACTAAAACATAAGTAACATGATAGTTCTAATTTGTTACTAACCCTCACCTATTCAAATGTGGCACTCGGTGCCACAGCCCTCCTGCCAAGTTGTTTTGCCTGCCTAAGGTAAAGTCTTCCCTGTTGGAGGTTCGCAGGAATCATGGGAAAGAGGGGTCCTTTCATCGGATTGGCTGGCCCAGCACTGTTTCAGCCGTGGAATGGCCAGATGGGGGAGGCAGCTTGATGGCCGAGGTCTCCAGGACTGTAAACAAATCCAAATCATATTATGGGATATCAACTACTGTTAAATTCTGCTACGTACTTCTAGAATTTTTACTTTTATACTGTATTGAGGATTTGTTCTGTTCTGTGTATTGTACTGTATTGTATTGACCCCCTTCTTTTGACACCCACTGCACGCCCAACCCAGCTGGAAAGGGGTCTCTCTTTGAACTGCCTTTCCCAAGGTTTCTTCCCATTTTTTCCATACAAGGGTTATTTTTATGAGTTTTTCTTTGTCTTCTTAGAGAGTCGAGGCTGGGGGGCTGTCAAGAGGCAGGGCCTGTTAAAGCCCATAGCGGCACTTCTTGTGTGATTTTGGGCTTTACAAAAAAAAATCGCATTGTATTGTATTAGATGCAATTATATAAAATTTACAAAGTTTAATATGAAAATAAGGATTTGAAATGTATATTCTTGCAAACTGAAATCAAAGATTTTAATCTCCTTTGTAGATCTGCACACTCTGCAGTTTATGCGAGCTCTGAGGAGGCAAGGAGCAGACGGCACTCCATTTTATTTCAGACGCCTTTCCCAGACCAAAATACTGGCAGTGCGCCACGATCACACAGAAAGCCACTTTTAACAATATCTAGGATTTATAGGAACATATGAAATGGAAAATGAAACCTCATATCCTTGACATTATTTCTGTTTCCGTTGTAGTCTCCAGACCACATGCATGACAGAATCGTTGGGATTTCAGTTCAGATTGAGATTCAGGACCACTTAGTGCATCCAAGTGCAATTACTTGATGAGTTCTCCGGTTTCCTTACAGTTGATAAAGAATAAAGCGTTAAAAGTAAAAATGTGAAAAGGTCACGCGGCTCAGTGGCCGTGGAGAAGGCCTGGTGATCAAAATGCTTAACTCTCTCGTTTGTTCATGAGCCCCATAAACGGTGAAATGTAGAAAAATGGTGATCGGTCGATTGATATTTTTTTCAGTGACCAGGCCTTCAGAGATGATCTGTGACAGTGCAGGTCCCACTCCATGCTCCCTCTTCCAGAATTCGGGAGCATCTTGAACCCAACACCACTGGTAATGTAATCGGATGAACTGGGGACAAATCACTCTTAGAGGAAAGGGATGGTTCAAAAGTGCAACAGTGCCCATAGTGCTGTGCTTCAAAAAGTTTCAATAAGTAATTCATAAAAACAGGTAGAAAATCCTTGTGCTTAAAGCAAGGCTAAAACGAGACTAACAACCTGCATGCATCATTGGGGCAAACCAGCCGAGCACAGCTTCTTCCGTGTCTCTCTAGTTCACTCATGGGTCGCTCAACCGAAGAAACTTCAGCCGCCACGGTCCTCACGCTACTGACCCCCATCTTGGCTGCCTCCGTCGGTGACTGTCAGACCACTTGGGGTCGTTTGTCCTCCCGCCTTCCTTCTCGCACATGCAGTCGTCCCTGGGATCCCTAGGGAGGGCGCCAGCTCGATCGAACTCACTGCTCTGAATAATCAGTGTGCGCGATCTATCCCTCGAGTGCCGATTCTTTGCTCTGACCCGGGACCCCTGACCGCGCTGACCTCTCTCTTTCAGCTGGCTGGCTTGTACACTCTTTCACCGCCCCAGTGCTGCACTCTCGCACTCCAAGCTGTAAAAGAATTAGTCTCAACAAACTGGAAAGATTAGGGACAGCCACCCGTATATTGTCCCTGGCTGCAGAAGGGTATGAAAATTTGACACAACTGTCCTTGATGAGTTCCAGACTGGACTGATTTAATGGTGGAAAAGATGGCGGATCTAAAGGGTGATACCGGATGTGATGTCATCTGAGGCCGGAAACCAGAATTGACGTCATGTTTGACGCTGGAACCAGAAATGACATCATTCTTTCCGCCAGAAACCCGGAAGTGACGTTGTTGTTGTTAAATCAGTTAGGTTTTCCCGTATTAGGCCTGCAGAGACAACAGAAGAAGATTTAGCACACCCCACCATCCCCTGGCCTGGTGGATAATTACCCCCACTTGGTCCACTCAGCTTCCTCCTAATTGCATGTGTGTGACAAAGCCTTTCTTCTTTTTCTTTTCCATCTCTTTCCTCTCTCTGTGCCAGCCTGTACTTATACAGCTCCGTGGACACAGTGGCTCAATCTCGCACCGCAGGAAGCCGATTAAGCAATTGACAATGATCGCACCCTCACGTGTGGGTGCATCTCGCCCCAATTTCCTCATCAAATCCCTGCCGCTGCACGAGTGTGCCCACAGAGACTGATACAGCCAAATGGATTATTTTAAAAACTGCCATTCTTTCAGAGCCGCAGACCCACTTACACCACATTGTCACCCTCTCAGCACCCAGAGGTTGCCACTGTTATAATTTTGAGTGAGGACCAAGGCCAAAACAGTGTGAAAATGGTGACTTCAAATAGTCACCCGAGTAGGTTTGGACATTCACCCCATTGCCCAGAATCACCTCAGGTGTACTTTCAATATTCAGACCTCCCATTGTGCTTTCAAACCTCACAGTTTTACTTCCTATGTTTAATTCTTTACATTTACTGACATTAAATTTCATCGTCTACAAATCTGCCCAAGCCTGTGTGCCGTCCAGATCCCTCTGTGATGATTCCACAGATTCGAGATTATCTGATAATTCTAATAATTTGGTATCATCTATCGGTTTCGCATTCTTCTAAGCCCTCCAGCTTGGATTGGCAGATTGAATCTTAGCTCCTAAGTCCAAAAGGAAAAGAGATTGTGAGATCTCAGCTCCCAAGGGAAGTTTGGGAGGGAGAGGCTATTCCACTTTTTAGTTTCAGAGAGCAGGTTTCAGGGGGAGGTCATTTTGGAGAGTGTGTTGTGAAATGAAACACCAAAAATACCGCAAAAACATTTGGGATAGCCACCCCGCATACTTGAAGTTTGGGTTCAAGAGAAGCAACATAATTTCGAGTTGAAAACAGAAATAATTACTGATACTCAAAATGCCATTTGTAAAGCCGGATGGGAGGAATTTACATAATCGGGCACCGGAACCGGACGTTCCATCATCGGCCACTGGAACCGGAGGTGATGTCATCGGGTGCAGGCAGGATTTCCCGTGGTTGGTCTGCAGTGGAAAGACAGAAAGGATTTGTACGTTCTGCCACCCCATGATCCAGCATGGAGTTACTCTCTTTCGAGCCATTTAGCTGTAATCACCATGTGCACATGTGTGACAGCGCTCAGGAGTGATCCCCCAAGAGTGCCCTCAGAATTCTCTTCAGAGTTTGGCCTCGGAATTAAGAGTGCAGCTTGTCATGTCTTAGTCAGCATTTCTACCCCAGGCTGGGGTTCAAAAGTGTGTTTCTTGTCTGTTTTGACTTATTTTGTGCCATTTCTTTGTATTAATGTTTATTTTGCTTTTTATGTATTTTTTTTTTGTGTCTTATTGTAATTGGAAAATGCCTAGATTATGTTTCATGTATTTTGTGGGTGGTCCCCCACACCCTATGTATTGGAGGGTCTTTCGTAGTTCCTGGTGGTTTATTTTCCACCACGCTGGGCAGTGGAGTGTTTCTTGTGTTTCTCTGTCGTTTTTGCTTTGTTTTGTGACTTCCTGTATTTTTTTAACCTGTGCTCTCTTCGACTCTTTGTCGTCTGTGGATGCCTTTGCCTTTTTTAGGCCATTCCTTTGTGCTCGTAAGAGTTCATTGAAACTATAGAGATTTCTCTTTAAATAAACCTTTTACTTAATGAAGATTGTTCAAGG
Organism: Polypterus bichir lapradei; assembly: GCA_026402145.1. NCBI lineage: Eukaryota > Metazoa > Chordata > Cladistia > Polypteriformes > Polypteridae > Polypterus > Polypterus bichir. The sequence goes on from JANRMT010062834.1 coordinate 53,603,562, forward strand.
CCCTTTTTGTATCTAGTCTGGCATTTAATGGTATTGTCCAACCTAGAGGGCAACCTTTAAAAGTTCTTTTGGGACTTCTGTGCTTTAGGGACTCCAGAGTCACAACTTCGATTAGATTAAAGTCACTTCGAATTACAAAGTCAGTACCTTCTTATTGGCACATTATTTTGTCCATTAGAATTATTGTTCATTCATTTTTCTTCTTGCCATTTTTGTAGGAGCAACAGTCTTCGCAACGAGGCCCATACGTCTTTTTCCCCCAGCCACACTTGCTAACTCATACTGTGGTATTCCAAGGCATTCCCAGGATGCTTATAATCTTCTAAGAGATCCCAGGGTCTTCCCCGGGGTCTCATCCCACCTGGTCGTTTCCACAGGGAGTCGTCCAGAAGTCATCTGTATGTTACCTGAACCACCTCAATTGGCTCCTCTTGATGTGGAGGGTGAGCCTCTCCCAGATGTGTGCGTTTCTCACTCTATCTCTAAAGGGAGAGCTCAGCCACCCCTGTGGAGAAAACTGATTGTACCCATGATCTCGTTCTTTTTGTTATTACCCAAAGCTCATGACCAAACGTTAGGGTACAGACTGATAAATCGAGAGCTTCTCCTTCTGGCTTGGCTCCTTTTTCACCAAGTGTGATCGCATAACTGCACTTGGCGACCGAAATCCATCTGCTGATCTCACCATCCTCTTTCCCCCTAACTGGTGAACAAGACCCCGAGGGCACACTGCACCACTTGAGGCAGTAACTCACCTCCCAATCGGAGAAGACAGTCCACCTCTTTTCTGCTGTGGCCCAAGTCTTCAAATTTTGGTGGGGCTGACCCTCATCCCTGTAGCGTCACACTTAGTTAAATGGTAAACTGTCCCAATGCATGCTGAAGTTCACAGCCTGATGACGTCAACAGGATCAGAATTGTCATTAGTTATATTATAGCTCTTTGTTCTTGGGTTGTCTATTTGGCGCCTTATCAAGTCAAAGTCAAGTCAAAGTGAACTTTATTGTCATCTCAACCATATACAAGTATAAAGATAGACAAAATTGCGAAGCTCAGGGTCCACAGTGTAACAACATGAAGTGCAAATAAAAAATTCAAATTAAATTCAAATTAGAATTAAAATTTAAAATTTAAATTTAAAATTAAGATTAAAATTTAAAACACAAACAAGACACGACATTGTACAAAAACAAGACAAAGAAGTAACAGCAATATTGACGTGTAGTAAGCAATATGAACATTGATGCAATGTATGGTATTTGCAATCTTGATACATAAATATAGTCAATTGATATGTAATATAATAAATAAATAATAGATATAGATAATACAGCACAGTGTCACGTAGTACAGAAATGGCCACATGACTTAATGTATGATAATAGTTGTTTATGACGTGTAAACAGCAGAAGGATATCAAAGAATGTCAAAGTGCAGTGTGCAAAATCCTTACAGGTCAGTATGATATTTTCTGTTCTTTTCTACCTGCACACTCATCTTTGCAGGACAGTGGCCTACATGTATAAAAGTTCTGTTTTTAGAGGTGGTTGAGGCCTTGTGGAAGATCCCAGGGGGCAGCCTGGTGTTAAGGAGTCTGACAGCTTGGGGGTAAAAACTCTCCTGCAGCCTGGCAGATCTGGCTCTGATGCTGCAGTATCTTCTCTTGAATGGCAGAAGTGTGAATAGTCCATGTGAGGGGTGTGAGGGGTCCTGCTCAATACTGCAGGCCTTGTGGACACTGCGTTTGTAAAATGTGTCCTGTAGTGAAAAGAGAGGCACCCCAATAATGTTCTCTGCTGTCTTCACTATCCTTTTCAGGCGCGTGCGGTTGGATATGTTGCAATTTCCATACCAGACAGTGATGCAGCTGGTCAGAACACTCTCAGTGGTGCCTCTGTAGAACATGGTGAGGATGGAAGGGGGAAGACTTGCTCGCTTCAGCCGCCTCAGGAAGTGTTGTAGTCTCTGCTGGGCTTTCTTGATTAGTGATGAGGTGTTATGTGTCCACCTAAGTTCCTCAGTTATCTGCACACCGAGGAACTTGGTACTCCTAACAGTCTCCACATCTAAACCGTTGATGCTGAGTGGGATGTGTGCAGGATGTGATTTTCTGAAGTCCACGTTTATCTCTTTTGTCTTGTCGACATTGAGAGATAGATTGTTGCCATCACACCATGCGGACAGCCGTTCCAGCTAATCTCTGTATGCTGTTTCATCATCCCTGCTTATCAGTCCCAGCACCGTCGTATCATCCCCAAACTTGATGATGTGGTTGGCGTTGTGCGTGGCTGTTCAGTCGTGAGTTAGCAGGGTGAAGAGAAGTATACTAAGCACACAGCCCTGCGGCGCTCCAGTGCTCAGTGTGATGATGCTGGAAGTGCTGCAGCCCATCCAAACTGACTGGGGCCTCTCTGTCAAGAAGTCCAGGATCCAATTGCAGAGGGTGGTGTTCAGGCCCATCCTGCTCAGCTTTTGAGGGATGATTGTGTTGAAGGCAGAGCTAAAGTCTATGAATAGCATCCTGACATATGTGTCTTTTTTATCCAGCTGTGTCAGGGAGCAGTGAAGGGCAGAGCATATGGCACCCTCAGTTGACCTGTTTGAGCGGTACGCAAACTGAAGAGGGTCAAGGGAGGCAAGGAGATTAGTCTTCATGTGTGACATGACTAACTTTTCGAAGCACTTCATGATGATTGGCATGAGTGCAACTGGTTAGTAGTCATTCAAGCATGTCACTGATATACTTCTTCGGCACTGGTATGATGTTGGTCGACTTGAAGCATGCTGGGACTGACAACTGGCTCAGAGATGTATTGAAGATGTCTGTGAGGACACCAGCCAGTTGATTGGCCAGAAGGGGTCTGCAGAGAGACCTTCGTTATCAGATGAAGTACAGGCTAGTCCTGGTACGGCGAGTTCAGTCGCTAAGTTTGAAATGTAAGTGGGTGGTGGGCGGGGCTGGATGTCTGCATCCTTGTTAAATCTGCTGTCTTAACTGGCCTGGTATGCCACTAGTGGTCATTGCCGATTTTTATCCTACACCTTCAGCCCGATGAGTCGCGCTCCATTTCTTAGTGTGTGTTTTGCCAACAATGGTAACTTGAGGAATACATTACATTGCTGTGTGATTCACTTTGTATCTTTTCTAATATTATTAATTTATATTTGTGTCTCTGACAAACATCACACTTTTGTATGACTCCATTCCCTGGGTGCAGCTACAGTATGTTGTTGGCAGCAATGTCATCCATTGCCAGTCTTACAGGTAATAATAATAATAACAATTCTTTACATTCATATAGTGCTTTGCTCACTACTCAAAGCGCTTCAGTGAGTGGAGAACCACTTCAACCATCACTAATGTGCAGCATCCATCTGGATAATGAGATGGCAGCCATTATGGCACCAGTATGCTCACCACACATGAGCTACTAGGTGGCGAAGTGGTGAGAGACAAATAGGGAAGACTAGGGGGCCAGAATGACTAGTTTGTTAGCCAGGGCATCGGGATACACTCTACTGTTTTCAAAGAATTTCCAGGAATTGTTTATGATTACAGAGCATTGGGGACCTTGGTTTTATATCTCATCCAAGGTACAGTATCAATTTTCACAGCACAGTGCCCCCCCGTCACTGCACAGGGTATTTTGGATCCACATTCAGACCACACTGTGAGTGCCCCCTGCTGGCCTCACCAACACCTTTTCCAGCAGCAAGCTTTTCCTAGATGGTCTCCCATCCAAGTACTGGCCAGGCCTAAACAGGCTTAGCTTCAGGTGGATAACCTGTTATGAAGTGCAGGTGGTATGGCTGCTTCTGAGGTGTTCATCTCTATATTAGCATTATGTTCCCTCTGATCGTTTTAAATTTTTCTGTATTATTGAATTTCAAGCAGTGGTAGCCATTAGAAACACAAGTAATGTCTTGACTGTATTTGTAAATTCATGTAATAATATCTTAAAACAATTTCTATCCACAACATGAAAATTTCTGGGTGACCCCGACTATTTACCAGTTGTGCACCCCATTGTGAATTGACACCTGATTAAAGTAAAAATACTAAAAACTTTTGTGAATCTTTAAGAGAAAAAGCTAAATTAAGCAGAAATTAATGTGGAGAATACAGTAAAAAATAAGAAAACCATCAACATCTGTCCTAATTTTATAAGGATGTTAAGCATATGAATAAATTGTAGTGTTGCCAAGGCCAGCCCTCTCATTTAAAACTAAGTTTAATTAACAGCTAGAGACTCTGATAGAACTTTATTTGTCCCCAGATGGAAATATGGCTTTAACATCAAATGAAGAAGCTGGTTTGAAGGAAAGCCCAACCATCTCAGTGGCCCACCAGTTTCAGGAGTACCTACACCCTGAAGTGTTACCTGGGGGTCCAGAGCCTCTCCAGGCAACAATGTGAGCAATGCACAAAAATACTGGGCAGGGTCATCACTCAAAATAAGGCAGTTTACAGTCATGAGTTCACCTAACTTTGGGTTTTGGGGCAAAACTGTGGTAACAGAAAAACACCCGAGGGATGGATAAACTGCAGACAGACAGTGAGCAGGGGGCACTCGACAAAAGAGAGAAATTGTGTTAACTTCACCATAGCAAAGGTGCTTATTTAAATATACTTCTGTGACAACATAACATTCAGAAATTCACATTCACTTGGAGTTGGGACAAAAGGAGACGACAATGTTAGTGACAGTGTCCCCTCTCACCCCAGCAGGATATTACATACCTCAATCAAGCCTGTGAGGAGATCCTCCAACACACAGTGTGACAGTATCTATAATATAGTGGCTCTCATATCTATCTATCTATCTATCTATCTATCTATCTATCTATCTATCTATCTATCTATCTATCTATCTATCTATCTATCTATCTATGTCACCACAGCAGATCATCTTCTTCCATATCTTTCTGTCCTCGTCATCTTGTTCTATTACACCCATCACCTTCATGTCCTCTCTCACCACATTCATAAACCTTCTCTTAGGCCTTTCTCTGTTCCTCTTGCCTGGCAGCTCTATCCCTATTATCCTTCTCCCAATATACCCAGCATCTCTCCTCTGCACATGTCCAAACCAACACAATCTCGCCTCTCTGACTTTTTCTCTCAACCATCCAACTTGAACTGACCTTCTAATGTCGTCATTTCTAATCCTATCCATCCTCGTCACACCCAATGCAAATATTAGCATCTTTAACTCTGCCACCTCCAGCTCTGTTTCCTTCTGTTCTGGTCAGTGCCACTGTCTCCCGCCCATATAACACAGCTGGCCTCACTACCATCCAGTAGATCTTCCCTTTCACTCTTGCTGATATCTGTCTGTCACAAATCACTCCTGACGCTCTTCTCCACCCATTCCACCTTGCCTGCACTCTCTTCTTCACTTCTCTTCCACAATCCCCATTACTCTGTACTGTTGATCCTCGTCCACCTTCGCCAACTCTACTCCCCTCATCCTCATCATTCCACAGACCTCCCTCTCATTTACTCACATGTATTCTGTCTTATTCCTACTGACCTTCATTCCTCTCCTCTCATATCTCCACCTCTCCAGGGTCTCCTCAACCTGCTCCCTACTCTCGCTACAGATCATAATATCATCAGCAAACATCACAGTCCACGGGGACTCCTGTCTAATCTCGTCTGTCAACCTGTACATCACCATTACAAATAAGAAAAGGGCTCAGAGCCGATCCCTGATCTAATCCCACCTCCGTCACTCCTACCGCAGACCTCACCACTGTCACACTTCCCTCATACATATCCTGTGCAACTCTTACATATTTCTCTGCCACTCCCGACTTCCTCATACAATACCACAGCTCCTCTCTAGTCACCCTGCCATATGCTTTCTTCAGGTCCACAAAGACACAATGCAACTCCTTCTGGCCTTCTCTCTACTTCTCCATCAACACCTTCAGACCAAACATCGCATCTGTGGTGCTCTTTCTTGTCATGAACCCATCCTGCTGCTCACTAATCATCACCTCACTTCTTATCTGAGCTTCTACTACTCTTTCCCATAACTTCATGCTGTGGCTCATCAATTTTATCCCGCCGTAGTTACTACAGTCCTGCACATCCCCCTGATTCTTAAATATCGGCACCAGTACACTTCTTCTCCACTCCTCAGGCAGTCTTTCACTTTCCAAGATTCCATTAAACAATCTGGTTAAAAACTCCACTGCCATCTCTCCTAAACACCTCCATGCTTCCACAGGTATGTCATCTGGACCAACGGCTTTTCCATTTTTCATCCTCTACATAGCTGTCCTTACTTCCTCCTTGCTAAACCGTTGCACTTCCTGATTCACTATCTCCACATCATCCAACCTCTTCTCTATCCCTCGTTCTCTTCATTCATCAGCCTCTCAAAGTACTCTTTCCATCTGCTCAACACACTCTCCTCACTTGTGAGTACGTCTCCATCTTTATCCATTATCACCCTAACTTGCTGCACATCTTTCCCAGCTCAGGCCCTCTCTGTAGCCCACCGGTCCTTTTCTCCCTCCTAAATGTCCAGCCTATCATACAACTCATCATACACCCTTTCTTTAGCCTTCTCCACCTCTCTTTTCACCTTGCGCCTTATCTCCTTGTATTCTTGTCTACTTTCTGTGTCTCCCTGACTATCCCACTTCTTCTTTGCCATCCTCTTCCTCTGTATACTCTCCTGTACTTCTCCATTCCACCACCAGGTTTCCTTTTCCTCCTTCCTCTGTCCAGTTGTCATGCCAAGCACCCTTCTTTCTATCACCCTTACTACATCTGATGTAGTTTCCAAGATGTCTGGTAACTCTTCACCGCCACCCAGTGCCTGTCTCACCTTCTCCCTAAACTCAACCTTGCAGTCTTCCTTTTTCAACTTCCACCATTTGATCCTTGGCTCTGCCTTCACTCTCTTCCTCTTCTTCATCTCCAACGTCATCCTACAGACCACCATCCTATGCTGCTTAACTACACTTTCCCCTGCCACTAGTTTGCAGTCTTCAATCTCCTTCAGATTGACTCTTCTGCATAGGATGTCATCTACCTGTGTGCATCTTCCTCCACTCTTGTACGTCACCCTATGTTTCTCACTCTTCTTAAAATATATATTCACCAAAGTCACGTCCATTCTTTTGGCAAAATCCACTATCCTCTGACCTTCTTTATTCCTCTCCTTAACACCATACCTACCCATCACCTCCTCATCTCCTCTGTTCCCTTCACCAACATGTTCATATGAGGACCACTGCTACCTGGTGTTTTTGGGATGAAGGCATTTAAAATCCTCAGTCTATTTTCTCAGTCCCTTTAGCATACTGGCTGGGTACAAATTTATTTCCTTATCTCTCTGAACCATTTGCTTGCATCGTCGCACTGGTACCCTGTAATGGGATTTCTTCCAATATATAAAAATAAATATTTGTAAAAATCCGTTATTTGTGCTTATCCGAATACTGTATTCAGATTCTGCTCCACTCCTGCCTTACAGGGTAAGGCAAAACGTTTAATCTGGACCTAAATCAGATCCAGAATGTCACCTAAAACTGAACGAGCTCACGTTCAATTATTCACTTGCAAATACGTTACGTTAAGTTCACCGTTCTTAGAAAAATGAGCTTGATCACTGAAGGTGCTCTGTTGAACTCGTTCATGCACAACACTGATAACAACAGTACTTCCAAAGGTTAGGTAGAAGGAAATCAGGGTCCTCGGACTGAGACAATTAAGTCAGCTTTGCAGCAGTAGCTCCCAATGAGATGATTAAACCTGCAAAAGAAGAGACTTGACAGAAAGAGCCAAGAGAAGAAACAAGAGCATTAGGAGAGGGACGTTCGGGGACACTCGGAGCAACAAAGGACCGGGAGGAGGCAAAGAAGGGCGACGTCAAACGTACTGATAAGAGCGCTGGTAGCGTTAAGGAACTATCACTTATACAAAAGATCAGGAGCAAGTCCCATGGCAAGAGACAAACAGTACAGCTGAGGATTTTAGAGGCCAAAGAGATCTTCTTAAAAATATTATTCCATAACAATAAAAAGGCAGAAGTAAAGTCCTCAAGCCGCATACAGCAAATAGGAAGAGGTCAGTGGGAAGCTTTAGGAGCAGTGTGTACTTTTGACAGCAATACTGACATTCTGTGTGGCCATCCGTCTATTTTAAAATCAAAAACCCAGAAGCAATTGTCAGATGGAAGGAAACCACCCACAACAGATCATCAAACTCACTATAATAAGGTGAAAGAAGAGATTCTGCTAAGCCGAATGTGAACATTGTGGTGAAACAGGTGTAGTGAGAAGTCAAGCAAGATGACCCCTTCAATTGGATAACTAGAAAGATTACAATATGCAAGCTTTTGAGACAACTCAGGCCCCTTCTTCAGGCGAGATGTAAATCTATTAGTAATCTAGTGAAAAAGGTGAAAAGACTGTGAAAACAGTGTGAGAGCCATTTGTTAGTTATAAGTGCATAGTCTATGGGACACACTTACAGTCCCCACAAGGTGAATTGAATTGGTATAGTCATATGAAAAAATTTGGGAACCCCTCTCAGCCTGCATAATAATTGACTTTCCTTTCAACAAAAAAGATAACATTTGTATGTCTTTCATTTCCTAGGAACATCGGAGTACTGGGGTGTTTTCTGAACAAAGATTTTTAGTGATGCAGTATTTAGCTGTATAAAATTAAATCAAATGTGAAAAACTGGCTGTGGGTTCCCTTGTCATTGTGCTGATTTGAATGCCTGTCACCGCTCAATGTTGATTACTTGGTTGGCTGAGCGCGTTAAGCCTTGAACTTCATAGACAGGAGTGTCCAGTCATGAGTGGTAAAAGGTATTTAAGGTGGTCAATCGCAAGTTGTGCTTCCTTCTCTTTGACTCTCCTCTGAAGAGTGACAGACAGCATGGGATCCTCAAAGCAACTCTCCTAAGATCTAAAAACAAAGATTGTTGAGTCTCATGGTTTAGGGGAAGGCCACAAAAAGCCATCTCAGAGGTTTAAACTGTCAGTTTCAACTGTAAGGAATGGAATCAGGAAATGGAAGGCCACAGGCACAGTTGCTGTTAAACCAACCCGGCAGGTCTGGCAGGCTAAGAAAAATACAGGAGCGGCATATGGAGAGGCAGGATTGTGAGAATGGTGACAGACGACCCTACAGATCACCTCCAAAGACCTGCAAGAACATCTCACTGCAGATGGTGTATCTGTACATCGTTCTACAATTCAGCGCAATTTGCACAAAGAACATCTGTATGGTAGGGTGATGAGAAAGAAGCCCTTTCTGCACTCATGTCACAAACAGAGTCGCTTGTTGTATGCCAATGCTCATTTAGACATGCCAGATTCATTTTGGAACAAAGTGTTTTGGACTGATGAGACAAAAATGGAGTTATTTGGTCAGAACAAAAAGCGCTTTGCATGGTGGAAGAAGAACACCGCATTCCAAGAAAAACACCTGCTACCTCCTGTCAAATGTGGTGGAGGTCCCATCATGCTGTGGGGCTGTGTGGCTAGTTCAGGGACTGGGGCCCTTGTTAAAGTCGAGGGTCGGATGAATTCAACCCAATATCAACAAATTCTTCAGGATAATGTTCAAGCATCAGTCACAAAGTTGAAGTTACGCAGGGGTTGGATATTCCAACAAGACAATGACCCAAAACACAGTTCGAAATCTGCAAAGGCATTCATGCAAAGGGAGAAGTACAATGTTCTGGAATGGCCAGCACGGTCCCCTTCATCAAAAATCTATGGGATGATTTGAAGCAGGCTGTCCATGCTCGGAAGCCATCAAATTGAACTGAACTGGAGAGATTTTGTATGAAGAATGGTCAGAAATACCTCCATCCAGAATCCAGACACTCATCAGAGGCTATAGGAGGACAGCGTCTAGAGGCTCAAAGGCGCTAAAGGAGGCTCAACTAAGTATTGATGTCATATCTCTGTTGTGGTGCCCACATTTATGCACCTGTCTAATTTTGTTATGATGCATATTGCATATTTTCTGTTAATCCAATAAACTTAATGTCACTGCTGAAATCCTACTGTTTCCATAAGGCATGTCATCTATTAAAAGGAAGTTGCTACTTTGAAAGCTCAGCCAATGAGAAACAAAAATCCAAAGAATTAAGAGGGGTCCCCAAACTTTTACATATGACTGTATATCCTGACTATTTCTAGCCTCTCTGACTACAGAGTTATTGACCTGTCTTGCTGTAAGTGAGGCATGGAGGGCACACAGTTTTAAACCAGGCCTTATGTGCCCAGTAGCATGAAAGACAATATGCTCTATTGAACGTGCAATATTGTGCATTTAGAGCGTACTGAAGGCAAAGTAAAGCATATTTAAGTATAGAAACAATTGAAGTTTGACAAGAAAAGCTAAGTTTAGAGAAGAGACATTTTTTACAGTTTTTTTTTTTTTTTGCCTTTTAATTTACAATTTATCATTATATAGCCCAAAATCACACGAGAAGTGATTGGCTTTAATGGGCCATGCCTTGTGACAGCCCCCCAGCCTTAACTCTCTAAGAAGACAAAGACAAACTCCCCCAAAAAAACCCTTGTGGGAAAAAAAAAAATGGAAGAAACCTCGGGAAAGGCAGTTCAAAGAGAGACCCCATTCCAGGTAGGTTAGGTGTGCAGTGGATGTCAAAAAATTGGATGTTAATACAAGACAATACACAGGACAGAAGACAAGTAATCCTCAATACAATACAATGTAATAGAAATATTAAAAGTACAGAGCAGAATTTAACAGTAGATGATATCACATCATAGGATTTGGATTTGTTTAGAGTCCTTGAGACCTCGGCAATCAGGCTGCCTCTCCCTACTGGCCATTTCACAGAAGAGTCAGCGCTGGGCTAGCCAATCCGATGAAAGGACCCCTCTTCCCGACGATTCCTGTGATCCTCCATCAGAGATGACTTTACCTTAGAAAGGCAGAACACCTTGCCAGGTGGGCAGTGCCACATTTGAGTACCAAGAAGAGAAACAGAATAAGTGAGGTTTAGTAGCAAATTAGAACGATCCTGTTACTTATGCTTTAGTGCTAATGACTAACAACAGAGATGCAGTCTGAAGAGCTAATCAGCAGCTCTAGTCAGGGTGTGCTAAACAGAAGTCGTGAGTCTTCAGCCGGGATTTAAAAGCTGAGACCGAAGGGGAATCTCTTATAGTAGCAGGCAGACGAGTCCAGAGTTTAGGGGGCCCTGTAACTAAAAGCTCAACCTCCCACTGTTATTTTATGAATCCTTGGAATCCTAAGCAGAGCACCATCTTGAGATCTTAATATGTGCTCTGGTATGTAAGTCATGATAACTTCAGACAAGTATGCCATGTGTAACTACCTTTTTCTTTATTCTTGTGTGGACTATTTGCTTTGAATTTTCACTAAATCTTTTAAAATGAACTTTTGGACTGAGAGATTTCTTTCAGCACACGTTTGACCCGTACTTGATCCTGTCTTACACACTAGCAACTACAAGCAGTAGCAAGAATGTCCGGACAGATGGTGTGGAACTTGAACCCGAGTTTGTTGAGCATGTGAACCTGAAGCCTGAACCGTTGTACCAACCTGTGCTGGCTTGTATAAAAGAATGGATTATGTTTATTTTTTGTGCTGGAGTGAACTATTTCACGTATATCCATCATACAACATCCCACCTGCACAGCCGTATTACAGGGTCTTTAATATTCTATGACCTGAGTTAATGGATTTGATGCTCTGAACAGATGAGCTGAGGCAACAAAGCATAGCAAGAAGACAAAGTGAAGAGCCTGTCAAATCAAATCAAGATATAATGCTGCATCCGCAGACGGATGTCGTCAACAGCGATGGCTATGGGTCATTTGGCTTTATTTTCCCTTCTCTCTTTTGAGTCATTATGTTATATACAGTATTTCACAGGGCTTACTGTACCAAATCACTGAACAAACTGGTTTTAAGCACAACTCATTACATTATAAATTACTCATTTGTCAGGGAATAACTGACTCGGATATCAGGAAGAGATGCAAGGTGTAGTGTTGTGTGGAACTGCAAGATTGTTAAACGCTTTATAAAACACTCCAAGAAAAGTGAAGCATAACTTAGTACTTGATGTTTATCAGTTAGTTATTAGGAAAAACCTCATGAAGCCTCCCACGCCAAGAAAAATGTCAAGGACAAATAATGCATTAAAAATAGTGGGAAGAGTTTATTGAGGAGACATAAATAGGAAAATCACAATAATAGACAGATGGAACCAATGTGAGCTTTTAAATGGTGGCAGGAGTGCCAATTCTGCCACCAATCCCCAGGTTTTTCCCTGCAGGCTGGAGGGCCGATAGTACACGCAGAACTGGATACAGATTGATGTCATACCCAGTATGGAGCAATTGAATGTTAAAGACCTTCCTTAAGGGTCTAACAAAGTAGAGTCACTTCTGATTGTCAAGGCAAATCCCTACCCTCAGAGCCACCACTCTGCAAAAGAGAGATAGATATAGAGACAGATAGAAATGAAAGGCACTATATAATAGACAGATAGATAGATAGATATTTTGATAGATAGATAAGGCACTATATAATCAAAAGATAGATAGATAGATAGATAGATAGATAGATAGATAGATAGATAGA
>JANRMT010062834.1:53619463-53639109 GCA_026402145.1 Polypterus bichir lapradei
GATAGATAGATAGATAGATAGATAGATAGATAGATAGATAGATAGATGCTAAAGTCACTGTATAATTACTAATAATGAAAGGCACCAGAGCTAATCCAGAAGCAGGTAGATTGCCAGTTTGCCAAGTTCTCCAGGATGGTGACTTCATTTTTGACTTTCTCATCTATTATGTTTGTCTCCTCCATTGTTAACTGGCCATTATTCATCAATTAGATGTTGTTGGTTTCCATGTATGTTTAATCAGTTTCTACTTTGTGTGTTTTAACATATTTAGTCTAATCTGTACTTGAGTTTTAACTAAGAATTTTTCACACTGCTCTGTTCCTGCAGTCAGTGAAGAGTGCTCTACCAAACTAACTAATACAGTGTATAGCAAATTGTGAATCAACTGAAGGGATCTGAATGCGCTGTGTATATTAAACGTATGTATTAATGGGTGTTGGTTAAACTGTGTTTGCTGTTGTTTTAGGGGCAACGTCAGGGTTGTTTAATGACACCTCACCAAATGTAACGTTCCTCTATACATGAAGCTGTGCAAAGCAGGTAGACAGTGTGGTTTAGTCGTTACAGCTTTGGATTGAAACCCCTGAGGTTGTGGGTTCAAGTCCTGCTACTACCCCTGAGTAAGTCACTTGACCTCCCTGTGCTCCAATGTGAAAACCAATAGGAATAGAACCAATTATATTATACATGTTGGAAGTTGCCTTGGATAAAGATATCAACCAAATAAGTGAAATTCTCTCATAAGATGAGAGTCAACGGTATGTGAATTGCACATTTTTTGCTTATCCAAGGAAATATTCAAAATCAGAATGCATTATTTCAATATGTATTTTGGATAGGATTCTGACTCTGACATTTGTTTGATTTTTGACTTCAACTTTGGTTTTGTCCTCAGTCAAACTTTCATGTTCCTAACTTTGTGGATGTTTACAGCTATCAAATTCGGGCACACGATGCATTCGACTTGAACGTGACACCCAATGGCATTTAAGAATTTCTTTCTCATGGTGAATCTCAAGGGCTTCTTAAGTTTTGTTTCACCTTCTTACCTTTCCTTGCTCTATTCATCAATTGCAAAGATCTTTTACAATAAAATTATTGCACGACTGACATTTTTTATTCTTAATGTACCTTATTATTCCTTACAAGTTGGAAGCTGATCCCAGCCTTTTTTCCCTGTGTGAATTTCTGAATTTTGGTTTTATCGAAGCCTCCTGGCATTTCAATAACCCCTGGAGTCTGAATCTCTCCTTTATTATCAAGTTCAGTCAAGCTTGCCCTCTTGTTAGCGCTTTGATATACTGTTCTGATCTAAAATGCAGTCATTTATCATATGAATAAATCTCTCTTCTGTGTTGACTCTTTATTGGGTTCTCTCGGGTTATATTTGAATAGTCCTTCATCCATTGCTATCACATTTATCATATTAGCCATTTAAAATGGCTGTTCTGATATAATTTTGAAGGTTTTTGTTAGCACAACTAAGAGATCCATGTGACAGGGTGCCTCGAGAGGAGCTGTGGTATTGTATGAGGAACACAGGAGTGGCAGAGAAGTACGTAAGCGTTGTACAGGATATGTACGAGGGAAGTGTGACCGTACTGAGGTCTGCGGTGGGAGTGATGGAGGTGGGATTACATCAGGGATCGGCTCTGAGCTCTTTCTTATTTCCAATGGTTATGAACAGGATGACAGATGAGATTAGACAGGAGTCCCCGTGGACTGTGATGTTTGCTGATGACATTGTGATCTGCAGGTTGAGGAGACCCTGGAGAGGTGGAGATATGAGAGGAGAGGAATGAAGGTCAGTAGGACCACCATGACAGAATATATGTGTGTGAATGAGAGGGAGGTCAGTGGAATGGTGAGGATGAGGGGAGTAGAGTTGGCGAAGGTGGATTAGTTTAAATACTTGAGATCAACAGTACTGAGTAACGGGGATTGTGGAAGAGAAGTTAAGAAGAGAGTGAAGGCAAGGTGGAATGGGTGGAGAAGAGTGAAAGGAGTAATTTGTGACAAACGGGTGTCAGCAAGAGTGAAAGGGAAGGTCTACAGGACGGTAGTGAGACCAGCTATGTTATATGGGTTGGAGACGGTGGCACAGGAGACAGAGCAGGAGGTAGGAGAGTTAAAGATGATAAGATTTGCATTGGGGGTGACGAGGATGGACAGGATTAGAAATGAGGACATTAGAGGGTCAGCGCAGGTTGGACGTTTGGGAGACTGAGTCAGAGAGGTGAGATTGCGTTGGTTTGGACATGTGCAGAGGAGAGATGAGGGGTATATTGAGAGAAGGGTACTAAGGATAGAGCTGCCAGGAAAAAGGAGAAGAGGAAGGCCTAAGAGAAGGTTAATGGATGTGGTGAGAGAGGACATGCAGGTGATGGGGGGTAACAGAATAAGATGACGAGGATGGAAAGATATCCGCTGTGGAAACCCCTAACGGGAGTAGCTAAAAAAAGTAGAAGAAGAAGAACTAAGAGATCCATAAGACCACCTTAATGTCAGGCCTCTCTGCATTACATTTTAATTCTGATATCCTCACCTTGATGTTTCACATACGTATCACATACGTACACTTCATTTGTCTCCTATCTACTGCATATTCATCTCTGGACGCAACGGCTGTTATGCATTATACTCTCAAAATGGCTTCATCAAAATCAGAGGTGCAGAGTCCATTCCAGCAGCATTGGGTACCAAACAGTAGCTAACTCTGGAGGGTGCAGCAGGACTTACCCATACAGTAAATCCAACACACTTCACTAGGGGAAAATTTAGATATGGACAACATGTGCAGGTGTCTAGGGTGGCACCTTGCCAGGGTCAGCATGGGATACCTGAACCAAAAGCTAAAAAATGTTAAGGAAAATTTTATGGTGTATTTTTCATAAAATGCACAGCATGTAAGTTACTTATGTAACTTAGGAGGCATGCTCTTCGTCCACTAAGGGGGACTGATAGGAACCCAGATCATCAAAATCTGATAAAGGTGTCTGCACACTATCACCTGAGGGGTGCCATTTAAGAAAGAGAAGGGGCATACACTCTGTAAAGTGCATGGTATGTACAGTACACAGAGGGGCTCCATTTAAGTAACTGAGGGTACATGCACAAGGAAAACTGAGGAAGACTGAGGGGGACCCAGGGCCTCAAAGTCTGATAATGCTGTCTGCATGCTTTGTATCAAAGCAAAGGGGTGCGCACTCCATAAAGTGCATGGTATGTACACAGTCAGGTGCTCTTTGCGTAAATGAAGGGACGCACGCTCCAGACACCAAGGGGGACTGAGGGGGACCCAAGTTGTCAAAGTCATATAGTAATGTCTGTGTGTCGTCACTCAAGGGGTGCCATTTAAGAAAGTGAAAGGGGGTGCACTTCATAAAGTGCACGGTATGTACACAGAGGGGCACCATTTATGTAACTTGAAGGGATGTGCGCAAGGGAGACTGAAGGAGACTCAGGTCGATCCAGTCTTATAGTGCTATCTGCATGCCGTTAAGGAAAGCCATTTAGGAAAGAAAAGGGACGCGTGCTCCACAAAATGCACAGTATGTACACAGAGGGTTGGGTTGAAGTTTAGATCAGGGATCAATATACCTTGTTAGTGGTTTTAGGACTATTGGCTATTAAAAAGAGCTGCCTGACATCTTTTTTAAGTGGCTTGGACTGGCATTATTATTTTACAGGCCGTTGTTTTTGCTTTTAATGTGGCCTGCTTGTTTTTCTTACTCACCTTGATTTTAATGGACCAAAGACGCTGTGGTTTTTGTTTTGGGACTTGGCGGCTCATTTGGGCCTTTAGACTCGCCAAAGTCTAAAACAAGTTTTTGAAAACCTTCAACGCCCCTAAACTTAAAGAAAACTAAGTAAACTTGCACGCTAGAGCATAAACACTTTAAACATATATACAACGTGCAACGCAGAATGTTGGAGGAACTTGGACAGCCTGCAGTGCATAGGAACACGATCTCCCAAATCAACAAAATGTTTGACCGGACTGGTAGCACCAATCACCCGAAATTGTATTGTTTTCCTGCATTGCATTAACAGTTGCATAATTAGATCTGGACCACCCTGTATATATATATATATATATATATATATATATATATATATATATATATACTGTATATATATACACACATATATATATATATATATAGTAGCAATAATGACCACAAGACATTGTGAAGATTTGGGGCAGCCACCCGTATAATTTTTCCTGGCTGCAAAACTTATTCAAAATCATATCCATGTTCACACGACTCAGTCCAAAACAGAACTGTCTTAGTATTAACAAGATGGTGGCTTTAAAGGCCATTAAAGTAAGTGATGTCATCAGGACCAGAACCGGAAGTGACGTCATTGGCTGCCCCAGAGACGGGCGGGATTTCCCTAGAATGGGCTGCATTAGATCGAGAGAGAGAATTAGTGCACTTCGCCACCACCTGGTCCGGTGTGGAATTACATGTACTTGAGCCCTTTAGTTGCCTCCTAAACACGCATGTGTGACAGTAAAGCCCAGACCTGTTGGGTCAGGCGTCCTGCACCGAGAGGTTGTAAATGCGAGAGAGAGCATCAGCACTGGTATGGAGAGAACCTTTCCGATGAACGGGCGAGAACTTATAAGGTTGCAGATCAAGGAACCACTTAGTAACCCGAGGGTTCGACTCCTTATGCAGGGCCATCCACTGTAAAGGTGCATGGTCCGTGACAAGTGTAAACTCTCGACCCAAGAGCTAATACCTCAACTGTGTAATCACCCACTTAATCGCAAGAGCCTCTCTGTCCACCGCCGCATACCTGGTTTCTCGATCCAGCCTGCCTAAGGTAAAGTCATCCCTGATGGAGGATCGCAGGAATCGAGGGGTAGAGGAGTCCTTTCATCGGATTGGCTTGCCCAGCGCTGACTCAGCTGTGGAATGGCCAACTGGGGGAGGCAGCTTGATGGCTGAGGTCTCCAGGACTCTAAACAATCCAAATCATGACTTTACCTTAGGCAGTCAGAACAACTTGGCAGGTGGGCAGTGACACCAAGTGCCTCATTTGAGCACCGAGAGGAGAAACAAAATAGGTGAGGGTTAATAACAAATTATAACTATCACGTTACTTATGTTTTAGTGATAATGACCAACAACAGAGATGCAGTCTGTACAGTTAATCAGCAACTCTAGTCAGGGTGTACTAAAGTTAAATGGTGAGTCTTCAGCCAGGATTTGAAAGCTGAGACCGAAGGGGAATCTCTTATAGTAGCAGGCAGACCAGTCCAGAGTTTAGGGGCCCTGTAACTAAAAGCTCGACCTCCCACTGTTATTTTATTAATCCTTGGAGTCATAAGCAGACTGGCATCTTGAGATCTTAATGTGCGCTCAGGTTTGTAAGTCATGATAAGTTCAGACAAGTAAGCCGGACCTCGGCCATTTAATGCTTTATATGTTAAAAGGAGGATTTTGAAATCTGCCCTAAACTTAACCGGGAGCCACTGTAAGGATTTAAGAACTAGAGTGATGTGTTCAGATTTTCTTGTTCTTGTAATAATTCTTGCAGCACCATTTTGGATTAACTGGAGGCTTAATAAAGAACAGTTTGAACAGCCAGTGAACACCGCATTGCAGTAGTCAATCCTACTAGAAATAAATGCAGGAATTAATTTGTCAGAATCCTGTTTATTTAGAAAGTGCCTTAATTTCCCAACATTTCTAAGGTGGAAAAAACCTGATTTGGACAACTTTATAATGTGTGCTTTAAATGACCTTCTAGAGTCAAAGAGAACTTCGAGATTGAGGGCTGATTCAGTAAAATTAATGGGGATTCCAACTGAGTTAAATAATGAGAAAATATTGTTATGATCAGCGTAATTCCCTCCAACAATTAACATCTCTGTTTTATTTGTGTTTAAAGACAAGTAGTTCTCATCCATCCACTCCTTTAATTCACTAACACAACTAATTAAAGACGACATCGGAGAAACTTCATTTGATCTAAAAGAAAAGAATAACTGGGTGTCATCTGCATACGAGTGAAAATGAACGTGATGTTTCCTAATGAGAGATCCCAGTGGAAGCATGTAAAGTGAAAACAGTGACAGATCCAGTACTGAGGCCTGCGGGACACCATATTGAACTTCGGTGTGTAATGATGGAGTCCTGTCAGCACATTTCTGTACGTACTGGAATCGATTTGATAAATAAGAACTAAACCAAGTGAGCACAATGCCTGTGAGCTCAACATCATCTTCTAGCCTGTGCAGTAGAATAGAACGGTCAATGGCGTCACAAATACACTTAAATCTAACAACATAATTACAGTGGATCTAAATATCAAGTAAAGTGAGCCACAAAGATTAAACTAATCTCAGATACGAAATGGCAGTCGAGGTGACCTTTTGACTCCTCACCAATTACCCAGATGTCATGACACCAGAGGCCACGCCCCTAGCATCCAGGATCTGCATCCTGACGACTGAAATCACAAAATGGCTGCCCACATAGTCGAAATAAAATGGTGTCCAAAAAGACATTAAGTCAAAGGTAATTTCTAAACAAAGGCACCAATCATTAAAACAACCACTGAATTAAATTCTCTGAGTGCATAGAATGCAAAAAACAACACTTTTTTTGGATTTTATTAATTTTAATAACAATTAACATTCCATACAAATAAGTCAAGTTTTACAAGACTTGGTTCAGAACAAATCACCTTGATAATTTTACAGCCTCAATAAAGCCTAGAAAAAAATTCAAAGCAAACTCTGCTCATAACAACATTTTTGCTTATGATTACTTTTCATGCAATTCTTTTTTGCCTCAATTTTTGCCTTTTTTGGCATTTTGCTATTTTTTTCTACTATTTGTTAAATCACCTTCATATTTAGAAAAAAAAAGAAGAAAACAAAGACATGAACTGGAGGAAGAACCGTGGCTTGACCATAACATTTACATGTAAAGTAGGCCCTGCCTACATATCTGAATTTATCATTACTTACAAACCTGGAGCACATTGAGATATCAAGATGCCGGCCTACTTAAGATTCCAAGGATTAATAAAATAACACTGAGAGGCTGAGTTATAGTTACAGGGCCCAGAAGCTGTGGAATCATCTGCCCATTAATATAAGCTTTCAAATCCCAGCTGAAGAATCACAACTTCAGTATAGCATACCCTGACTAGAGCTGCTGATTAGCTGTGCATACTGCATCTCTATTGTTAGTCACTTATACAGAAATATAAGTAATACAATATTTATAAACCATCACTAGCCCTCATTTATTCTGTTTCTCTTCTTGGTGTCTGGCATTTAGTCTCACTGCTTTACTGCAAGGCTGCTCTTCTGCCCATCTGAAATACTTTGAGCCTTGGAATGAATGGATAGAAAGATTTTGTCATTAGATAGATAGATAGATAGATAGATAGATAGATAGATAGATAGATAGATAGATAGATAGATAGTGTAAGCACCAAGATGGATGGACTGGCATTATGACTGAGATTTTTTAGGTTGATCCTTGCCTGGTTGGGAAGCTGTAATGTAAGGACAACATCAGAGGAGGCATAACCCAGCTGGGATGGTGCTGGATTATTATCCCATTCAAGTTGAAAGACTAATGGATAGACTGGGGGAGGCTGTTTATTAAGAACGTTTCCTGCCCCTGTACAATATATGGCGGTGCTCCCCTGGTGAGGATCCATGGGATCCCTAGTCCTGAGGAACAACCCTGTTGGGGTCCATGGGTTCTGCCAGAGGACACTACAGGAAGAAGGATTCTGTGTTTCAAGGGTGATTCCACTTGACCTGGAAGTGCTTCCATTGGACTATGCCTTCACCAATAGAGTTCCCTGGTCGATCATAAATGGAAGCCAAGTGAGTCAGGAGGTAAAGTTATTTGGATAGTAGAAATAGTCTTTGTGTGGTTGTGGCTGGGGTTTGGGGTCTCAGTGGTACACTAATAATTCCTAATAGTTTTCTCTTCCACACCTATCAGCAAGAGTTGTCCACCTCCTCCCGACTCAGGCTCACTCACTGGGTCTCCAACAGTTCTTTATATAGTCCTTGACCCGGAAGTCCTTCCTTCCTTCTGTCTTTGTGACTTGCCAGTACTTCCGAGTCAGATGGAGAACTTTAGTTTCCTTGTCAGCCCAAAAATACTTCTGGGTTTCTGCCCACATGATCTGCTAGTACTTCCGGGCAAGGTGAGCATTTAGACTTCCACCATCTTCCCACAGCGTCCCATGGCAGCACCCAAGGCACCCAGCAGGGCTGTGTTTCCAAACTCCATGTCCCATAGTGCCCTGCAGGAACCTGGGACACCGCTACACTCCAGGGGAGCTGCCATCTAGCGTCTTTGGGGAGGCAGTGTCCTAGAAAAGCTGCCTCCCTCCATCGTTTCCTTTTGGGCCATCCCGTCTGGGTTGAGCTGCTGGCCGTCCATCACAATAGATAGATAGATGTGAAAGGCACTATATGATAGATAGATAGATAGATAGATAGATAGATAGATAGATAGATCAGTTTGAGGCCCCACCCTCAAAACCCTGCAATACATTTCACATCTTGAGTTAGTCCTAAAAACCCAGGGGTTGGAAAGCTAGCCATGAAAGTCCAACAAGCCTAACAAAACACTAATATTACAATTGGTATGTCTAGTTTACAAATAAAGACATACAAAATATTTATCAACTTATATACAAAATATAACTCAGAAAGTTCTAGAACCCACTTACTGAACTCCAGCCTTTGAGGAGGTTAAGAACCCATGTCTTAGAGCTAATATCGGTTAAACATATTATACAATAATAATAATAATAATCATAATAATAATAACAACAACAATAATATTATTTCTATTTCTATTTATAAAGCAATTTTATTCACACTCAAAGCACTTTACATAAAGAGTATATGACGCGACGGCAGCCATTATTGTGCCAGTATGCTTACCACACATTAACTATTAGGAGGTGAAGGGTTGAGAGAAAGAGCCAACTAGAGTCAGGGGGTGATTGGGGGCCTGAATGACAAGGCTGTGGGGGGATTTTTCTTAGATTAATTATTAGATTAGAAAGCAGGGGGAGTAGGCTGTGTGACAGCTAGAGGTGTATGTCAAAGCAAGTGACTGGATGGACACTGTAGAAGGTGTTTAGTTTTCTCCCCTTACATTCTGTATAAGAGCCATCTCTTATGCCCTGATGGGGGGTTCTGCAGCATCCTCTCATGGCAGACATATCTCATTCTCTGTCTATTTATACAGCCACTGACCATTTCTGCTTCTTCATTCCAGTATGAAGATTTGACTTAATTTGTGATGGGACCCACAAGAGTGTTTGATCAAACGTATGGTGCTCACATGTGACATTCAGTTGTTCAGGTAAAACAAATAAACAAGACACAACCTTGTAGGGCTTGAAGGAGTTCAAAAGTGTTGTCCTTCAACTTCCATCACCTGCTTCCTGTTGGAAAGTCCAATTAGCCGATAAAAAGAGGTTAATGATTGACACCCACGTCTATGAGTTTTTCAAGAAAGCCTGAGAAGGAGACTTTGTATAAACAGAGCTGAGCTCAATAAAAAGAAATAAAATGTAATAAAGAGAATTGAAGCCTTTGTCGATTTTCGTAAAGCGTTCGACTCAGTTGATCGAGCTGCCCTGTGGGACATCCTGAGGGTACGCGGGATCCCCTCGAGGTGGCTGGATATCATGGCTGGCCTGTATACTGGTACTGTGAGTGCTGTGCAGAGTGGAGGTAGAACCTCTGTGTTTTTCCCAATTGATTTTGGGGTTCATCAGGGGTGTGTTCTTCTGCTACTCTGTTCAATGCTTGTATGGACTGGATGTTGGGCAAGGTTGTGGGGTCCAGCGGCTGTGGAGCATCTGTTGGTGAAGAAAGATTCACAGATCTTGACTTTGCTGACGATGCTGTGATCTTCGCGGAGTCAATGGAGGGTCTGATCGGGGCGCTTGAGAGACTGAGTGAGAAGTCTGAGTGTCTGGGTTTGTGAGTGTCCTGGATGTTGGCTTTTAATGACCTCTTGGGCATCAGCAGTGTGTCTGTCTGCGGAGAGAGTGTTGACCTCGTCGAGAGGTTTACTTACCTTGGCAGTGACATTCATGTGACTCTGGTGACTCTTCCTATGAAGTCAGTAGACGGATTGGGAGAGCATGGGGGGTCATGAGGTCGCTGGAAAGGGGTGTGTGGCGCTCCCGATATCTGCAAAAGGATGAAGGTCCAAGTCTTTAGAGTCCTGGGGCTTCCTGTCTTGCTATATGGTTGCGAGACATGGATGCTATCTAGCGACCTGAGACGAAGACTGGACTCCTTCATTACTGTGTCTCTCCGGAAAATCTTTGGGTCCCGCTGGTCTGACTTTGTGTTGCTCATAGAGTCCCGAATGAGGCACATCACTTGCATTGAGAGGGAGCATCAGTTACGCACTACATCCATGTGGCGTGTTTCCACGAGGGTGATCCGGCTCTTAAGATCCTCATTGTTGGGGACCTGAGTGGCTCAACCAGGCCGTGTAACACCTGGCTACGACAAATAGAGGCATTTCAGGAGGGTGGGACTGGACCGCGTGTCTGCCTGGAGGGTTGCCAACCAGGATCCCGAGCTGTTTCATTGTGTAGTGGGTGCGGCAACACGCTGTACCAGTGCATGCTCCCCAACTTGACTTGACTTGTACCTGGGCCTTAATCTGGCAATTTCAGGTATACTCTGGAATGCACACATTAATTCATTCTGTAAATTAGAGTGAGCCAACTGTACATTTGAAGGAGAAAATTCTGCTGCAGGATGGACAATTTAGCAGGGACATTGGGATAAACCCTGCTCTTTTCAAAAGATGGCCAGGGATCTTTAATGACCGCAGACAGCCAGGACCTCATCTTTATGCTCTAATCCAATGGAGAGCACCATTTTTACAGCACAGAGTCCTCGTCACTGCATGGGGGGGCATTAGGATGCACATTCAGACCAGAGGGTAAGCAACCCCCTGCTGGCAACACCAACTCCTCTTCCAGCAACAACCCCAGCTTTTCCTAGATGGTCTCTCTTCCAATTACTGGGTGGGCCCAAACATGCTTAGTTTCTGGGGGATAACCTGTTCTAAAGTGCAGGTGGTATGGCTGCTGATAACATCTCAAGCTCCTGCAGAAATTCTCCTTTAATTCTCAACATAAATGTCTGTTGATTGACTCAGATCTAAAAATGTCAGCTAGATAAGAGCTCAGCTTAGATACAATACAATATAATACAGTTTATTTTTGTATAGCCCAAAATCACACAGGATGTGCCGCAATGGGCTTTAACAGGCCCTGCCTCTTGACAGCCCCCCAGCCTTGACTCTCTGAGAAGACAAGGAAAAACTCCCAAAAAAAACCCTTGTAGGGAAAAATGGAAGAAACCTTGGGAAAGGCAGTTCAAAGAAAGACCCCTTTCCAGGTAGGTTGGGCGTGCAGTGGGTGTCAAAAGAAGGGGGTCAATACAATACAATACACAGAACAGAACAAATCCTCAATACAGCATAATAATACAAATTTTAGAAGCACAGAGCAGAATTTAACTGTAGATGATATCCCATAATAAGATTTGGATATTTTTAGAGTCCTGGAGACCTCATCCATTAAGCTGCCTCCCCATTTGGCCATTGCACGGCTGAAACGTTGCTCGACCAGCCAATCCGATGAAAGGACCCCTCTTTCCCATGATTCCTGTGATCCTCCATCAGGGATGACTTTACCATAGGCAGGCAACAACTTGGCAGGTGGGTTGTGGCACCAAGAGTACCGAGAACAGAAACAGAATAGGTGAGGGTTAGTAACAAATTATAACAATCATGTTACTTATGTTTTAGTGCTAATGACTAACAACAGAGATGCAGTCTGTACAGTTAATCAGCAGCTCTAGTCAGGGTGTGCTAAACTGAAGTAGTGAGTCTTCAGCCGAGATTTAAATGCTGAGACTGAAGGGGCATCTCTTATAGTAGCAGGCAGACCACTCCACAGTTTAGGGGTCCTGTAACTAAAGGCTCGACCTCCCACTGTTATTTTATTAATCCTTGGAATCATAAGTAGACCAGCATCTTGAGATCTTAATGTGCGCTCAGGTTTGTAAGTCATGATAAGTTCAGACAAGTAAGTCGGACCTCGGCCATTTAATGCTTTATATGTTAAAAGGAGGATTTTGAAATCTGCCCTAAACTTAACCGGGAGCCAGTGTAAGGATTTAAGAACTGGAGTTATGTGTTCGTATTTTCTTGTTCTTGTAATAATTCTTGCAGCCGCATTTTGGATTAACTGGAGGCTGAATAAAGAACAGTTTGAACAGCCAGTGAACACCGCATTGCAGTAGTCAATCCTACTAGAGATAAATGCATGAATTAATTTCTCACAATCCTGTTTATTTAGAAAGCGCCTTAATTTCCTAACATAATAATAGATAATTCCCATCCTCTGAAGTTTTTAGATTGTATTTATTATATAATATTGAGTGACAGCAGATCTCATTTGGCTTTTATTTTGACATTGATCGACTGAAAAGACTCTTTTAATATCCAAGTGAAAGCAGATCTCTTCAAAAGTGATCTAACTGAGTAACACATAGAAAATGTTATAAAAGAAAATGTGACAACCTCTACAGCGGTGAACACTTTTTATAGGCACTGTACTACAAACTGGCATTGTATTGGCAACTAGAGGAACTCACTCAGAATGAATGAAGGGTGTCTGGAATGGACTCAAGCAATCCCGGTTTAGGTCAGGTACTAGAAGAGGATGTGCAGAAAGCTAATACCTTGAACCACTTTTTAAATAGATTTTTCCTCCCTCTGCCACCTTCTTTCCATGGCTCCCTACACCACCTTTACTACATCAACAACTCCCACCACGTCAACTGGAATGGCCAGTGATGAGTCCATCTCTGGCCATCAGTGTGGGCTGTGAAGACCAACTTAAGGAGACAACTGAGGAAGCTACACACAGATAAAGCTGCAGGGCCAGATGGAGTCTGTCCTTGAAGTTCTTAAGGCCTCTGCTGATCAACTTTGTGGTGTCCTCTGTCACCTGTTCAGTGTGTCACTAAGGCACCAGAAAGTGCCACTGCTGTGAAGAACATCCTGCATTGTAAGGTGGGTGACTCCTCACTTAATGATGATGACAGACCATTGCGCCCTTTACATCTCACATCATGAAGACCTTTGAGAGGTTGGTCCCGGACTATATGACCCCTCTTGTGGTAGACCACCTGGACTCACTGCAGTCTGCCTGTCAGACAAAGATTAGAGTGGAGGATGCAGTTATCTGTCTGCTCCACAAAGCTGGCAGCACTGTAAGGGTGATGTTTTCTGATTTCACCAGCACCTTTAATACCATCTAGCCATCTATGTTAAGGGGTAAACTCAGAGATGTGCAGGTGGGTGAGCCTGTGGGGTCCTGGATTATGGACTATCTGTGGGGTAGACCGTCATCTGTAAGACTCAAGGACTGTGTGAGCAACACTAGAGCGCCACATGAATAGGCCTGTTACCTTCTCACTTCACTCTGTACACCTCAGACTACAAATATGTAACAGCAGATCAGGACACTTTCAGAAATTCTCAGATAATTCTGCACTTATAGGGGGTACTGATAAGGGGGATGAGACAAAGGAGAGGAGTCGGGGGAGAACTTTGTTTCTTGGTGCAAAAAGAATTGCATCTTGACATTAACAAAAAACAAGATATATCTGGTCACTGTTTAGGGAAATGATGTGGAGGTGGTTCACTGATACAAGTACTGGTACAAATACCAGGATAGACTAGTCTCAAAACACAGAAGCCCTAAATGGCAGAGAAGATCCTTAATTCTTAGGAGACTGTGTTCCTTCAATGAGGAAAGCAACATCCTTCACATCTTCTCTCAACTCTGTGATGGCCATTGTGTAGTGCTGGACTGGTGACACCACTTCTAAAAAGACCCACTGAATTAACAGGCCAATTAAAAGAGAAATCTCAGTTATGGGACACACACTGGACCCCCTAAAGATAGAAGTGGAACAGAGAATGAAGACAAAACTGTCTCTGACACTCCAGCACTGAGGACTTTCAGACAATAAATTAGTCAGCAGAAACTTGTCAAGAAGCACAACGGGAAAGTCCTTCATATCAACAGCAATATGCCCGTATAGCGCCTCACTGGGACTGGGACTGCCAGTTCAAGTCAGAATTTTTTTTTCTTTTAATCTTCTTCCTTTTTAGTCATTCTGGTGTGTTTTCAGACAATAGTATGTTTATATACAGTTACTGCTGTCTGTAAACACACCAGAATGACTAAAAATGTCATTCCCTCATCTTCGCCATTGGGTTAGGGGTAGCGTTTCAGCGAGCCTTTTCTTTCTTTTTTTTTTTCTTCTTCCATGGGTGACTTCAGCACATGCCACTAAAAAGCCACGTATGCACACGTGCCGCTGTGCTGCCATGTGTGTGCACTTGAGCTGCTGTGTAGGGTCATTACAAGAATAAAAGTGCAGGTCCCTGCCTTGCAGACAGCAAGGAATCCTGTCGACTATGCCACTTGTGGCCTGCAGAGGGCGCTCCTACCACCCAAACTCGACACAGACAGACGCAGGACACAAGCTCAGCACACACGCTTTTTTTTTTTTTCTTCGTGGGACACGCCATCCCCCATTTCCCACCTGTACAGCACAGTTCCAAAGCAAAAACACTCAGCCCAGATCTCTTTCTTTCCTCCTTTTTTCTTTCTATCTCTCTCTCTTCACCTCTACTCCTCCTCCAGCAAGACTTGTCCACTTACTCCCGACTCTGGCTCCCGGAGTAGTGGCCGCTGGCTCCTTTTATAGGACAATCAGAAGTGCTCCAGGTCTCCAGTGATCTTCTTCCGGCAGAACTTCTTGGTGTGGTGGAAGTGCTGCACCAAAGGGTTCAGCTGTTCCTGCAATGCTCTCTGGTGGCACCCATGGAATCCAGCAGGGCTGCTCCAAGCTCCAACTCTCAAGAAGCCTTGTGGGAGTCCGAGGCAATGCTGCAACCCAGGGAGGCTGCCCTCTAGCATCCTGAGAGGTGTCATACCCTGAATATGGTCTCTCCCCCAGGTCCTTCCACTATATAGGCCTCCCAGCCAGGCAAGGGACCCAGTCATACACCACTATATGTATATATATATATATATATAGGTAACCACCCATACAATCAGATTGTGATTCAGACTATGAATGCCTTGAATATATATATATATATATATATATATATATATATAGGGGTGGGAAAAAGTAATAATAAATAATAATTCTTTGCATTTATATAGCGCTTTTCTCACTACTCAAAGCACTCAGCAATTGCAGGTTAAGGGCCTTGCTTAAGGGCCCAACAGAGCAGATTCCCTATTGGCATTTACGGGATTCGAACCGACAACCTTCCAATTGTAAAAGTAGGTTTACAGTTGTAAGTATGCAAAACAGTGTTTATTCTTGTATTATTAATTATTTTATCATTTGTTTCGATTATTTGTTCACTTGACATTTTTAGTCATTCTGGTGTATTTTCAGACAATAGTAACTTTATATATGCATACTTGATATACATGTTGTCTGAAGAAGGAGCCTGAGTTGCCTTGAAAGCTTGCATATTGTAATCTTTTTAGGTAGCCAATAAAACATGTAATTTTGCTTGACTTCTCACTACATCCATAACAAGCTAACATGGTATAACACCCTTTTGCTTCTTCTTGCTATTTATTTGTATACTGCCCAAAAAAATGAAAGGAAGACTTTTTAATCTGAGTATAGCATCAAGTCAATGACACCTGTGGGCTATTGATCTGCTCAGTTCAGTAGCAGAGGGGCTTGTTCATCAGTTTCAGCTGCTTTGGTGCACTAGAGGGTCAACAATGAGAAGACCCCCAAAACAGGAATGAATGGGTTAACAGGTGGAGGGAGCCCGCTGACATTTTCCCCACCTCATCTGTTTTCTCATTCGTTTTGCATTTGGCTACAGCCAGTGTCACTACCCATAGCATGAGGCCATACTTGGACCCTACAGAGGTGTCACAGGAAGTCCAACTTCTCCAGGATGGCAGGCACATCAATACGTGGCATTGCCAGAAGGTTTGTTGTGTGTCTCCCAGCACAGTCTCAAGGGCATGGAGGAGATTCCAGGAGATGGCAGTTTCTCTAGGAAAGCTGGACAGGGACCCTCGTAGAAGGTCCTTAACTCATCAGCAGGACCCACCAGTATCCTGAGTCAGATAAATCCTATCACAACCCTGACCTTCACCATAATGTAACTGGGTGTCATTACTCAAGATTCAAGAGTATTTATTGTCATTTCATCTATATACAGTAGTGCAGCATACAGTGAAACGAAACAACGTTCTTCCAGGACCATGGTGCTACATAGAACACAGGACAATGAAGAATCCATGACACATAACATAAAGACACATAATATATAACAAGGTGCATGTGAGTCAAATGTGCAAACCAACACTGCAGAGCAGAACACATATATCAGATATCAGACCGGTCCATGAGTGTTCAGGAGTCTGACTGCTTGGGGGAAGAAACTGTTACACATTCTGGTGGTGAGGGCCCGAATGCTTCAGTACCTTTTTCCCAACGGCAGGAGTGTAAACAGTGAGTGTGAAGGGTGTGCTGGGTCATTCACAATGCTGGTGTTAATGTCCATGATGGAAGGAAGAGAGACACAGATGATCTTCTCAGCTGTCTTCACTATCTGTTGTAAGGGCTTTACGATCCCTGACCATGCAATTTCCAAACCAGACAGTGATGCAGTTGCTCAGGATGCTCTCTATGGTTCCTCTGTGTAGCTGAGAGTAGCTGGTGGAAGATGGGCTTTCCTCAGCCTACGCAGGAAGTAGAGCCGCTGCTGGGCTTTCTTGGCTAAAGAGGTGGTGTTGTAGGACCAGGTGAGGTCCCCTGCCAGATGGACACTCAGGAATTTGGTGTTATTGGCGACCTCCACTGTTGAGCCATCAATGTTCAGTGGCAGATGGTCACTCTTAGTCTTCCTAAAGTCAACAATCATCTCCTTTGTTTTGTATACATTCAGAGACAGGTCCACCAGTCCATTAACCACTGCACATCCTCTCTGTTTCTTTGCTCCTTTGGGCGAGGAGGAACAGGATGAGCACTGCCAGAGCCGTACAAAATCACCTCCATCAGGTAGGCCACTGGTGTGAATGTCTCTGACATCTCAAACAATCAGAAACAGACTTCATGAGGGTGGCCTGAGGGCCCAACGTCCTCTAGTGGGCACCGTGGAGCTCGATTGGCATTTGCCATAGAATACCAGAATTGCCACCCTGTGCAATTCACGGATGAGAGACGTGAAAGGGTCTGGAGAAGCCGTGGAGAACATTATGCTGCCTGTAACATCGTTGAGCATGACCGGTCTGGTAGTGGGTCAGTGATGGTATATCTGGGGAGGCATATCCATGGAGGGACACATAGACCTCTACAGGCACCTTGACTGCCATTAGATATCGGGATGAAATCCTTGGACCCATTGTCAGACCCTAAACTGGTTCCTCCCAGTGTTTGACAATGCCCAGCCTCATGTTGTGAGAGGATGAAGGAAATGATCCCATTGAATGCACCCCCACCACCCCACACTCACTTGCCTGACCTCAGTCCAATAGAACACCTCTGGGTGGGACATTATTTTTGGGTGTATCCGATGCCTCATACTGTCCAGGAGCTCAGTGATGCCCTGGTCCAGATCTGGGACGAGATCCCCCAGGACACCATCTGTCATCTCATTAGGACATTGTCAAACATGGGGCCGGGGGGAGTGGTGTGCATACAAACTACTGAGTGTGACTTGGAGTTTTTGCAGAGAAATTTCAGCCAAATGGACTCGCCTACCTGCCGCATGATTTTTTCCCTTTGATTTTCAGGGTGTCTTTGAATTCAGCCCTATGTTGGTTGATCATTTTCATTTCCATCAAACGAGGTGCCATCCTTTCGTTCCTCATAACATCACCATATCATTCCATATCAGTAGAGATATCCAGTAGGATTTTTTTCCCATTGAGATCTGATGTGTTTTCAAAGTGTTCCTTTAATTTTTTTGAGCAGTTTATATTTAAAGAACTTCTGTAAAAGGCCAAATTTCCCTCCTGGGGACAAATAAATATCTGTCTATCTGTTTATCTGGAGGACCCAGCCTCAGCACCAGCAGACTTTGCTAAAAATTGTAGACAATATGTTGCACAAGATTTGAACCCAGGCTTATTGAGCCATGAGGCAACTGCACTAACCATTATGGCAGTTTAAGGCTTTGTGCTTCAATCCCAGAGATGGTGAGTCCAAATCGCGCTACTGACACTGTGTGACTATGGGCAAGTCACTTCACCTCCCTGTGCGCCTCCTGAAAATACAAAGGAAATGGAACAAATTGCATCTCAAATGTTGTAAGTTTCCTTGGATGAGGGCATCAGCCAAATAATAATAATAATAATAATGATATGTCAACTTGCTGTCCACCACACTATACTAATCCACCTTAATAAAAGAATGTGTCTGTATAGCTGTGTGTCATTCCAACATATGGCACATCACAGACATTTCTAGTAATGCATTTTATTACTAGAAATGTTTATGATGTGCCATCTGTTGGAATTGCAAATGCAATGCACTTTTATTACTACATGCATTTCAAAATATATCCTGATAGATGGAGCACTGCAAACATCAACACGGAGAACTTTATGGATTATTTAGGCTTGAACCCATATTAGATGGGAAGCAGAGCTAGTTAATGGTAATAAAGTACAATTAAAGCATATTAAATGCATCCCTCTAAATCCATGAAGACATTTTAAATAAGGCTTTGTTCGGGGTGAAGACCCAATTAATTCATAATTTTAAAGAAATGAATTGTTAGGGTGTTGTGAATATAAACAATTAACCTGTAAGAAATCTGAGCAAGAATCTTATTGAGAAGTTGCAACCTTGTTAAGGGTGAAAGATGGAAATTTGTGTATTTTTTAATTGATTGTGACAGAATATAGAAGGTTGCTGACTAATCTGAGGTGAAGTGTCTGCTCTGTGTAAGTAATTTCTAACGTGACATCACATTATTATTATTATTATTAACATGTGACAAAAGAAATTTTGAACAATGAAAATTGTAGGGCACTGCCCTCAGCTTCAGCTGAGCTTTGTTGTAATGTGGATGTCAGTAGGAGCCACGAGAGGCAGTGAAGTGTCTGAGGGAGGGGAAGCAATCGGACCACCCAGAGTAAATGCATGGCATATAAATTACTTAAGTGCTATTTTGAACAATGCCATTTAAAGACAGTATTGAAAAGGCAACAAAGGAGGCAAAACAGAATTATCTAAAAGTTAAGCCTCAGCAAACAAATTGTTATGAATAAGAATTTCTTTTGAATTTTTTTCCAGGCTCTTCTGATGCTATAAAAATCATCACTGGGATTAAATACTGCATTTGAGTAATCCAGGGCTCAGGTACTCGAAGGGGAGGTGAAAAAGGCTAACATTCTGAACCAATGATAGATATGAACGGCACTATATAATAGATAGATAGATAGATGTGAAAGACACTACAGATAGATAGATAGATAGATAGATAGATAGATAGATAGATAGATAGATAGATAGATAGATAGATAGA
>JANRMT010062834.1:53639119-53676244 GCA_026402145.1 Polypterus bichir lapradei
AGATAGATAGATAGATAGATAGATAGATAGATAGATAGATAGATAGAGTGGTGTGAAAAACTATTTGCCCCCTTCCTGATTTCTTATTCTTTTGCATGTTTGTCACACAAAATGTTTCTGATCATCAAACACATGTAACCATTAGTCAAATATAACACAAGTAAACACAAAATGCAGTTTTTAAATGTTTAAAAGTTTTTGCCCAGTCTCTTTCTTATGGTGGAGTCGTGAACACTGACCTTAATTGAGGCAAGTGAGGCCTGCAGTTCTTTAGACGTTGTCCTGGGGTCTTTTGTGACCTCTCGGATGATTCGTCTCTGCGCTCTTGGGGTAATTTTGGTCGGCCGGCCACTCCTAGGAAGGTTCACCACTGTTCCATGTTTTTGCCATTTGTGGATAATGGCTCTCACTGTGGTTCGCTGGAGTCCCAAAGCTTTAGAAATGGCTTTATAACCTTTACCAGACTGATAGATCTCAATTACTTCTGTTCTCATTTGTTCCTGAATTTCTTTGGATCTTGGCATGATGTCTAGCTTTTGAGGTGCTTTTGGTCTACTTCTCTGTGTCAGGCAGCTCCTATTTAAGGGATTTCTTGATTGAAACAGGTGTGGCAGTAATCAGGCCTGGGGGTGGCTACGGAAATTGAACTCAGGTGTGATACACCACAGTTAGGTTATTTTTTAACAAGGGGGCAATTACTTTTTCACACAGGGCCATGTAGGTTTGGATTTTTTTTCTGCCTAAATAATAAAAACCATCATTTAAAAACTGCATTTTGTGTTTACTTGTGTTATATTTGACTAATGGTTACATGTGTTTGATGATCAGAAACATTTTGTGTGACAAACATGCAAAAGAATAAGAAATCAGGAAGGGGGCAAATAGTTTTTCACACCACTGTAGATAGATAGATAGATAGATGTGAAAGGAACTATATGATAGATAGATAAAGAAAGGCACTATATAATAGATAGGTAGATAGATGTGAAAGCCACTATATGATAGATAGATAGATAGATAGATAAAGAAAGGCACTATATAAAAGATAGATAGATAGATAGATAGATAGATAGATAGATAGATAGATAGATAGATAGATAGATAGATAAAGAAAGGCACTATATAAAGGCAAAGACTTTCAGACAGAACACAGGGGCTCACAGGCTGACAAGGGTATGTGGCTGGCATGATGTGAGGCACAAGGACGGCAAAACTTACTTCCAGGGAGAAAGAGACAGCTCCACAAAAAAAGGCTAGTTGTGGGTCCAGCGAGAGAGGGAAGCCACATGAAATGACCAAACAAAGCTGGCAGATAAGAAATGAGGCGTGCCAAGGTCACAGCAACACAAGGAGCCCAGAGTGAAAAAAAGGAAGAGATGCTGACAGGCATTCAACGATTTGACAAAACTTTTGTTGTGAAACGAGTGTCCAGTGAACAGAGTGCGTTGGTGGACAGTTGAACGATTAAGTGATGGGGTAACACAGTCCCTTATTAAATTTCTTCTCTCCTTCCCTCTGCAGACCAAAAAGCCAACTAATTGAGGGCATATGACATCACTTCTGGACGCGCCCATTCTGTCTCACCACCTTCATCACCAGCACCGCTGCCACCTTTCTCCGTTTTAATGTTAGACTGACATATATGAAGACGTTTTTGCCTTATACGTTAATTCATGTTCATTATTTTGCTCTACAACATACAGAGTTTGCTTGAGGGTACCCCAACCCTTTATGTGTGATCTTGTTTCCTTTAACAAGATAAATAAACATATATACACACACACTATGGTCTCAATATACACTGGAATGTCTAAAAGAAAGAAAACGTCTGACTTTGTTGTCCCAGTATCAGTGAGGTGCTATAGAGGGGTATTTCCTTTGGTATGAAGGAGTCTCAGTAGTGCTTTTTGGCACTACTAATCTACTCTCTCTCTCTCTCTCTCTATATATATATATATATATATATTATATATATATAAAATCCTAAGCCTAAAAATGCAATGGTGATGTTTTTATGTCACGTTTTTGTCACGCTTTAAATTGGGCTTATTTTAAAACCTACATATATATGTTTGGTATCATTCTTTTCAGATTTTATTGAACTTTAATGTGATGTTGCTTAGATTTTCAGATTCTTATTCCATTTTTTAAAATTATCAACTAAAAAATATCAAGAACTCACATCCCGCGACACGAGATTTAACTACGCCCGGGGTGGGAGATAGAAGACAAAGAGTAGGACAGCTGCTGTATAGGCTTCTAAACATTCAAAGTCCACTGTATTTGTTTCCCATTATATCACCGTTTAAGAGGGGGTTTCAGAGGAGCAACCACGTCTCCTTGGGGTGCGTTCAGCCCTCCTCTTCACAACATGAGCAGCAGAGACGCGAAGTGGCTGATGAGCGAAGCAAGCAGGGGAGAAACCTCTAGTAAAAATAATAAAAATCATCATCATCATCATCTGGTCAAAAGAATGTGCCCAGGAGAAACATGTTGTCTAAAACAAACAGAGACCAAAAACTGGGAGACTGAGCCAAACAAATCTTTAAGATACAGAACACAAGACAGGAATCAGAATCTAAGAAACAAAAGCACAAAGTCAAATACTAGAACAAAATAATAATAATGAAAAATTACAGGAAAAAAAAAGCAAAATCAGAGTTTTGGGATCCTAAAGTTGTATGCCCCCGGCATAATTTTGGATGACCATTAAACCAATCACCAATTCAGATGCCATCAGTGCCACATCTCCCGCTGAATGCTGGGATGTTCCCATGCGTGTGTGAGATGCAAATAATACAAAATAGTGGTGCTCACTAATAGCCAACATAATGTCATGGTAAACATAAAAAACAATAATAATAATAATAATAATTAATTTCCTTCTACCCACAATTAACACTGCAGTTTAAATCATTCTTGATGCAGCTTTCAATTAATTCAAACTGCTGATGCAAGAGTCATTACAAGAACTAGAAAGTCTGACCACATCACTCCTGTCCTTAGTTCCTTACACTGGCTTCCAGTTAAGCTTATGGCTGATTTCAAAATCCTCCTTACTAAATAGAAAGCCTATACTGGCCATGCCTGCCTACATATCTGAACTTATCATTATTTACAAACCAGAGCACTCATTGAGACCTTAACATACCGACCTTCTAAAGATTCCAAAGATTCATAAAATTACATTGGGATGTCGAGCTTTTAGTTGCATGGCCCAAAAGCTGTGGACCGATCTTCCTGAATTTATGAGAGATGCCCCTTCAGTCTCAGGGTGAAGACTTATGACTTTAGTCTGGAAAACCCTGATTAGAGCTGCTGATTATCTGCGCACACTGCATCTCTGTTTGTGTTTGTTCATCGCAGGCTCCCAGGGTAACCCATTTCTCATCTGTTGTACTTTTTATTATGTAGACCTTAACAAAATGCCCCAAATCCCATACTCTTAACACACTGTTGGCAAGGACTGCTGGAGTAGCTCAACACTTTCCCTTTTCTTGTGCATCTGTAAACTCAGGCAATTAGATGGAGACACAGAACAGGAAGGAGTATTTATTAATTTATTATGGGTGTAACAAAACAAGATACAGAGGACAGAAAGATATGGAAGACGATGGTCCATTGTGGTGAGCCCTAACGGGAGCAGCCGAAAGAAGAAGAAGAATTTATTATGGCTCAAATAGTGTTGTAGAGCAAAATAATGCATGAACAGAATATAAGCTGGTACTTCTAGGTGTTTCCAGGTATCCCAATTCATGTTTTGTTTTAACTTTCATCGGCGAGTTGGAGGGTTTTTTGCATGGCTTCTTCCTCCTTGTTTCTCCTGTTCTGCTCAGCTTTTTTGTGTTCATAAGAATGACTTCTTAATGTATTGAAAGTTCATCATTTTTTTTTGTCCAGACACACCAGTACATGAAAAAATCCACCAATTATATATTGTTCAAATATCCTAATGTCTTACTCTGCAAGATATAGAGTTTCATTGGGTTCTTCTCCTATTTTTGGCCCTCTAGTCCAGAAAAAAAAAAAATAATAATAATGTTTAGGCCATTTTGAGTCTGTATTTTGTGGAGGCTGCGGTGGGCTGGTACCCTGCCCGGGGTTTGTTTCCTGCCTTGCGCCCTGTGTTGGCTGGGAATGGCTCCAGCAGACCCCCGTGACCCTGTAGTTAGGATAGAGCAGGTTAGATAACGGATGGATGGATGGATTTTGTGGAGGAAATTATTATCATAAAGAGTAAACTCATAGAAGACCTGTAGTTGTACAGGCCATATCAAGTGACCCCAGGAAATATGAGGGGTTACGGATATGGCTTTTCACAAAATTTGAAGAAAAAAAAAATGGGCATGTGGAGTGTCATTCCATGATATTCTGAGGATGCTGATCACAAAATATGGTCACATTCATGACAGTGGAGTCTTTACTGGTGGTCCTAGCTATCCAAGAGACACTCCTAAAATGACAATTTTCAAACTTTTTAAAGTCAGTAATCATAAGTATGCTGTAATTTTTGATCCTTTGCTGGGGACGTAGCCTTCTATAGACCTCTTATCAGAGGATGTAAAATGACAGATTTGCATTACATTCGAGTATATTTAATCTTTAAATGTTTAAATTGAAGCACACAATATTTTAAACATCTGATGCAACCACTCTCATTTACTACTTTGATTTGATATATGTATTTCCACCTCATAAATTACTTTTCTTTTAAATACCCAGATTACAGCAGTTTATGCTGCTTTTTTAATCTTATATTATTGTTTCTGTTAAGTCTGACTTATTATTTGTCATGTCTGCTCATTGGTTTTCTTCATTTGAGTTGTGATTGCCTAACTGTGTATTATCACTTTAAATTTAGCTACCTTCCTTGATCATTGTGGGTGGAGTCCCAAGAGGCGGGTCTACCCTAACATCACCACTCTTGTGGCCGCCCTTAGGCGATTTGAATTGGCTGAGAAGGCTCAGGAGTTGGGAATCATTGGTTTGTTGGAGTTTCAGTAAGCACTGTGTTTTATATGTTGGATTTTATCAGTATATCTGGTTTTTGCATATTTTCAATTGTTTGCTGTGAATTTTTTTTTAGACAACTCCTGTGTGCCTGTTTTTGCTCTTTGGAAGCTTACTTTATACAATGCTATTTTTGTTATTATATCTTTCATTTACAAAGATTATTCATTTGCCCTGTTTATTAAAAGTTGAAGGTTTATGGGAATCCCTCCTCTTGTAGGGCTTTTGTTATATTTACTGTATACTTATTTTGACAGTTCCCCATTTTTGTACCTGCTCCAACTGAAGCCAGCAGGTAGCATTAGGGGCCTAGCTTGGCTAAGGTGAGGCTCTACTGGACTGAGCAGTGAAGATCCCTGGCCTACTTGCACCACCACCTCCATAGCGACTTTCTTTTTCAGCACAATCACCGTTGATTAATGCAGCCCTGAACCTTTGCCAATGTGCTGGTGCCTCAGTTCTTTTACTATATTTATAGTACAGCTGAAAAAGAGATAATGAATAAATAATTCACTCGACAGCTGTTTTATCATCAGTGAGTTTATGCAGAATCAAATAAAGTGCATTACATGACTATATATAACAATCCACAGGGATACATACATTAAATTCTATTTACCAAAAGATCCTTTCCTCTACTTCAGCTTATTTAAAATCCAAAAACAAAATCATTTCATAATGTTCTATTCTATTTGTGTATCTGTTTGAACGTTTCCTCATTTACTTCATTTAACAGTTCAATTCACTTATACATCTTTTATTATTAGTCTCAAAGTTTGCTTGCTCATTTTAAAATATCAGGAAAAACTTTTAAATACTCATAGCAGGGGTTCTTAAACTTTTTAAATATGAGAATTGAAATAAGAAAATCGATACCACACTGGGACCCAAGGAAAGGATTATTCCCATAAGAAGAGCAAAGTCATACACAGACAAGCAATAATGGCCATATAATATTAAAACATAGTGAAAGGGTTTGTTTCCATTCAAGCTTAACCTTCATATAAATACTACTAGAAGAAAAAAGTGAAAAGTAAAAGGAATAATGTGTGCCTGTGTGTCTGTCCGGGGCTATGTCTTTCTTATGTGCCGTTTGGTATTGGGACACATAAAAGCAGTGCTAATGTTTGTGATGCACCATTTG
The DNA here is from genome assembly GCA_026402145.1 of Polypterus bichir lapradei. Classification (NCBI taxonomy): domain Eukaryota; kingdom Metazoa; phylum Chordata; class Cladistia; order Polypteriformes; family Polypteridae; genus Polypterus; species Polypterus bichir. Next base: position 53,645,274 of record JANRMT010062834.1, read on the forward strand.
ATGGAATGAAAAGTGCAATGCATTTTATTACTACAAACGTTTGTGATGCACCATCTGTTGGAATGAAAAGTGCAATGCATTTTATTACTACAAACATTTGTGATGCACCATCTGTTGGAATGAAAAGTGTAATGCATTTTATTACTACTTTCATTACAAAATATACATGTATACCAATAGATATTGCAGTAAAAAATGTAATGCTGAGTAGGCTAAGGTCTACATTGATTATTTTGATTTCAACCTGTCCTAGATGGTAATGCATGTAATATCATTAATAAAACAATAATTATTATTTAATGCATTGCATTTTATTGTTACAAATGTTTGTTTTGTGAGGCACCATTTATTGGAATCAAAAGTGCACTGCATTTTGTTAATATGAATGTTTGTGATGCACCGTCTTTTGGAGTGAAAAATGCAATGCATATGTCTCTGTTATATGTAATTTGGTATTAGATTCGTAAAGGCAGTACTAATCTTTTTGATGTACCATCTGTTAGAATGAAAAATGCAATGCATATGTCTCTGTTTTATGTTATTTTGTCATGAATTCGTAACAGCAGGGATAGTGTTTGTCATGCGCCATCTGCTGGAAAGAAAAGTACAATGCATTTTATTACTGCTTGCATTACAAAATACATACCAATAGATGGTGCAGTAAAAAATGTAATGCTGAATTGGGTGAGGTTTACTTTGATTAATTTGATTTCAACCTGTCCTAGATGGTAGTGCATGTAATATCATTAATAAAATAATAATTATTATTTAATACATTGCATTTTATTGTTACAAATGTTTGTTTTGTGAGGCCCAATTTATTGGAATTAAAAGTGCAGTACATTATATTAATATAAATGCTTGTGATCTGCGGTGGGCTGGTGCCTTGCCCGGGGTTTGTTTCCTGCCTTGCGCCCTGTGTTGGCTGGGATTGGCTCCAGCAGACCCTCGTGACCCTGTAGTTAGAATATAGTGGGTTGGATAATGGATGGATGGATGTTTGTGATGCACCGTCTTTTGGAATGAAAAATGTAATGAATATGTCTCTGTTATATGTAATTTAGTATTAGATTCGTAAAGGCATCTGCTGCAGCCTGGTGTTACGTGGGCAACCCCTTGGCCTGGTCAAGCCACTCGAGTCCCCAACAATGAGGATCTTACGAGCCGGATCACCCTCGGGGAAACGTGCCACATGGCCGTAGTACCGTAACTGACGCTCCCTTACAATGCAGGTCATGTGCCTCATTCGGGACTCCTTGAGCAACACAAAGTCAAACCAACGGTACCCAAGGATTTTCTAGAGAGACACAGTAATGAAGGAGTCCAGTCTTCGTCTCAGGTCACTGGATAGCGTCCATGTCTCGCAACCATATAGCAAGACAGGAAGCCCCAGGACTCTAAACACTTGGACCTTTTTCCTTTTGCAGATATCGGGAGTGCCACGCACCCCTTTAAAGTGACCTTGTGACCCCCCATGCTTTCCCAATCTGTCTACTGACTTCATAGGAAGAGTCACCAGAGACATGAATGTCACTGCCTAGGTAAGTAAACCTCTCGATGAGGTCGATGTTCTCTCTGCAAACAGACACACTGCTGATAGCCGTGCCCAAGAGGTCATTAAAGGCCTGGCTCTTGGTTTTTATCAGGACCCTCACAAGCCCAGACACTCAGACCCCTCGCTCAGTCTTTTGAGCGCCCGATCAGAGCCTCCATTGACTCCGCGAAGATCACAGCATCGTCAGCAAAGTCAAGATCTGTGCATCTTTCTTGGTTGGTGAAGATGCCAATTATAATGCCCACAAACGGGGGGACCATGTGGAAAAAGTGTTGCGTAACCAAAATGTTAATTGAAAGTCTGCAGCGTATACTTTAATCGCAATGCCTGAATTGTTTGATCTGTGATTTTAAAATGAGGAGGAGAGGAGGAAATTTAGGAAAAAGGGACCCTTGTGCCAAGCATTGCAGAGCACACTGTACATAAACCCCAATAAACAGTACGCTAAATAGAATTTGTGCTTGGACAAACTTGGCTAATTTTACAACACAATCATGTGGTGACCAATCACAAATGTGTCCATGACCATCATTTAAGAAACACTGCTCTTGAGGAATCCTCAATTAATTAATCATAAAATGCTGTTGTCATTCTAATACTTTCACAGTGGTATTGTGCTTAAGTATGCTGACTTTATTTTTGTTTGTTTTATTTTATTTTTTAAGTTACCTGTTAAGCTACCTGTGCGACTCAGACAAGTTGCTTTTCATAAGCAAAGATTTAACTTCAAAACAGTATTACTGCGAATACAATTTACAAACAATCTGAAAGTTTAAGTATATTCTTCTTTATAGCTATCTTTCTATCTATCTAATCCTTCTATATAAAAGCCGTCGGGATGGTCCTTCGGTCCCGTGAGTGCTACGCAGGCGCGGAGTTTCACACACATCCCGTCCATTTTGCAATGCACGATGGGATTTGTAGTTTCGTTTTTCCAGGTAAAAGATGATTTTCTACTCCACACTGTGCAATATCTTCTTCTTCTTTCTTATGATATAAAAGCGGTCGGGTTTGTCCTTCCGTTCCCATCGTTCCCTTGCATTTGTGCGCGATGCGCTGGAAAAACAGGCAAAATTATGTCTCTGGAAATAATCAATGTTGATGGAGTACAAATGCCTCACCGCGTAGTAAATATCAGGGGGGTTCAAAAGGGCGACCTCAATATAGAAAAAAAGTTTAAATTTCATCACAAAAATAACAGAAACTACGAGTATTAAAGTAATACCGCTCAAATGCAATATAACCAAATTAATGAGTTTGTATAAAATATCAAATTGATCTACATATTGAATTGCCTTAAGAAGTGGTCAACTTAAAGTCGGTTGCCTTAAAAGGCGGGTCAGCCTAGTATAATATAATATAATATTTATATATATATATAAATCCAGCATTTGTCTGTCTGTCTGTATATCTGTCCACTTTTAACAAGAGAACATACTTAACAGATTTAGATCGGGTTTTTTTCTATAATTGGCTTGAACATTCCGGTTGATTTTGCGACTTCTCTCATCATGCTAAGAATCAGAGTTCGTTTGCAGGAGCGATATATTCACGTTAGTCCGAGACAGAGGCTGCGGGCCGAACTGAGGGGGAAGCGTGATATCACGAGTGGAGAGCCAGGCAGGGCCCTCCTCACTGTCCTGTTTCACTACAATGTGGGCGGAGCCACAGGAAACAGCTAGTATAATAATAAAATCCAACATCTGTCTGTCTGTATGTCTGTCGACTTTTCACGAGAGAACTACTTCATGGATTTAGATTGGGTTTTTTTCTATAATTTGTGACTTCTATCAACATGCTATGTATCAGAGTTCGCTTGTGGTACTGATTTATTTGCACAAATCTGAGAGACATGCAGCGGGCTGAAGGGATGTGGCGGGGCAATCCTCACTCACGCATCTGCCTTGGGGCGAACCTTACCTCTGCTTAGCTAGCGAACAAAAGAAGTACTTCACGGATTTAGATCGAGTTATTTTTCTATAATTTGCTTGAAACTTCCGGTTGATTTTGCAACTTCTCCCATCTCGATAAGTGTCCTAGGTCGCTTACAGGAGTGACATATTCACGCTAATCTGAGACAGAGGCTGCAGACCGAAGGGAGGGGGAACCATGACGTCAGAAGTGGGAAGCCAGACAGGGCCCTCCTCACTCATGCATCTGCCTTGGGGTAAACCTTACCTCCGCTTAGCTAGCAAATGAGAGAACTACTTCACGGATTTATATTGCGTTATTTTTCTAGAATTTGCTTGAACATTCTGGTTGATTTTGTGACTTGGAGTGTTCCTTACCTCCACTTAGCTAGCGAACGAGAGAACTACTTCACGGATTTAGATCGGGTTATTTTTCTATAATTTGCTTGAAACTTCCAGTTGATTTTGCAACTTCTCTCATCTCGATAAGTGCCCTTGGTCACTTAAAGGAGTGATATATTCGCACTAATCTGAGACAGAGGCTGCGGGCCGAAGGGAGGGGGAACCATGACGTCAGAAGTGGAGAGTCAGGCAGGGCCCTCCTCTCTGTCCTGTTTCACTATAACGTGGGCGGAGCCACGGGAAACAGCTAGTATAATAATAAAATCCAACGTCTGTATGTCTGTCCACTTTTCATGAGAGAACTACTTCATGGATTTAGATTGGGGTTTTTTTCTATAATTTGCGACTTCTCACATCATGCTATGTATCAGGGTTCGCTTGTGGTACTGATTTTTTTGCACAAATCCGAGAGACACGCAGCGGGCCTAAGGAAGGGGGCGGAGCCCTCCTCACTCACGCATCTGCCTCGGGGCGAACCTTACCTCCACTTAGCTAGCGAACGAGAGAACTACTTCACAGATTTAGATTGGGTTATTTTTCTATAATTTGCTTGAACATTCTGCTTGATTTTGCGACTTGGAGAGTTCCTTACCTCTGCTTAGCTAGCGAACGAGAGAACTACTTCACGGATTTAGATCGGGTTATTTTTCTATAATTTGCTTGAACATTCTGGTTGATTTTGCAACTTCTCTCATCTCAGTAAGTGTCCTAGGTCGCTTACAGGAGTGATGTATTCACACTAATCTGAGATGGAGGCTGCGGGGCGAAGGGAGAAGGAACCATGACGTCAGTAGTGGGGAGCCAGGCAGGGCCCTTCTCACTGTCCTGTTTCACTACAATGTGGGCGGAGCCGTGGGGAATAGCTAGTATAATAATAAAATCCAACATCTGTCAGTCTGTATGTTTGTCCTCTTTTTACGAGAGAACTACTTAATGGATTTAGATCGGGATTTTTTCTAGAATTTGCTTGAAAATTCCAGTTGATTTTGTGATGTTTCTCATCGTGCTAAGAATCATAGTTCGCTTGTGGTACTAATTTATTCTCGTGAAACTGACAGAGAGGCTGCAAGCCAAGGGGAGGGGGGCTATGCCCTCAAGAGTGGAGTCTTGCCAGTCACACGCCAGCCTGTGTTCGAGTTGCTGTACCTCTCGCCACGTGTTGGAGTTCACCTCGCCTCCGCTTAGCTAGCGATACCTGTTTGTTCAGCAGACATTATCATCTAGAGATTATTAAGGAGTGACGTTTAACGTTTTTGAGCGAGAGATCACAGCTACGTGCGTTTTAGATAGTAGCTGCTGATTGCCACAGATATCATGGCCACGTGGAGGACACCATCAGAACTAAACACGATTAGATACAGTGCAAACATTTGACATGGGAGCATGCCTACCATCCACTTGGCAAAAATTACATTTTCTTTTTTTTATTGATTTTTAAAGTTTGTACTGTTTCACTACTACCTGGGAGGAGCCATTGGAGACAGCTGTTATAATATAATAATCTAAATCTATTTAATTTTACTTGTAAAGGACGAAATCAATAAATCACTCAACGCCTGTTAAGTCAAGTCAAGTCAAAGTTTATTTATAGAGCACATTTAAGGCCAGAGAAGTGTTTTCCAAAGTGCTGTACATGAAGTAGGAAAAATGGCTAACACAGTACAACACCCTTTTACTACAGTTTAGATTTAACAATGAACAGGGCTGGAGCTACTCTTATGTGAAATGGCAGGCTGTCTCAGAGTCAAGGAACAGTCACCACTAAAGCTCGATTCCCTCAATTTCTTTGGCCTTGATCATAGGAAGGCTGGTAGCAACTGGTGAGATGATCTCAGGGATGGAGAAGGGACATAAGAGACAAGGAGGTCAGAAAGAGAAGCCAGGGCCAGACCATATAAACATTTAAAAGTATACAATAGTACTAGGATATTGTTCCGTGTTAGCCATTATGGATGTAATGGGACGTCAAGCAAAATGACCCCTTTTATTGGCTAACTGAAAAGATTACAATATGCAAGCTTTCGAGGCAACTCAGGCTCCTTCTTCAGGCAAGATGTGATACGGAGACTGGAATTCCCTGTGCTTATATAGGAGGCCAGGAGCCTCATACATAACGGCGTGTGTAGAATTCACACTAAAACATGGCGTACGACCAAAAGCGGAAATAGTGCGTATGCACAAAAAAATCCAGAAGCAAAAATCTGTGCGTTCGCCAACTTCCACGTTCTTCCGCTCCATAAATCCCGGTCACCGTAAAAAGTAACGCTCGTGCACGCGCCTGTGGCCCCACCCCGACTCCTCCCAGAATGACGCCTCTTTGAATATGCAAATCAATATAAAAAGCCCCTTATGTTTTGCATTCTGTGAAAAGACAATGGCAAAAGCACAGGGAAAAAGAATAATTTCAGTGAATACCCAATACAGGCAAGGACAAATTAGCTATTTGTTGGTTTAAGCAGTGATATAAATAACAAAAGGAAGCTGATCAAGTGACAGAGTGGCAGGGAAACTCGAAAGTTCAAGTTCAGAAATTCGCACAGTCCCCGAAATAAAAAAGAAGTGGTCAGATATCAAAGTCGCCATGAAAAGGTGAGTCATAGCCCACCGTCTGAGTGTCATATGGAAGCGTATTAGGGTACAGAGAAAGGAACCCAAAAACTGGGACACGTGAAAAAAAGGTCGAAATTTCCACTTTAATCACATAGTATATTTTGTCATTAAAGTAGAACGTCAAAGACTTCATCTTAAAATTGTTTAATTTAATAGTTTCTCAAATGCCATTGTAACTAAAGTAGCACGTTAAATGCTTTGTATTCTATATACTCTTACGTGCATGAATCACTACGTGCTTTTTAAACGGGCTTTCTCTTACACTGACAGGACACAGAATACATTACATTCATGATATTACAGCTCTCTGAACAATTTAAATATTACGATGTATAGTTGATATAATTTTCATGATGATAGAAATTAAAGTATGTATTAAACATTGAAGCATGTTGGCACAGTGGTAGCGATGAGCTGGTGCCCCTTCCAGAGGTTGTTCCTGGCTCCCACAAGATGCTTGCTGTGCTGTACTGGACCCTCAATGAAATAATTTACTGCAGCAGTACTGTCTCTTTCAAACGTACTAACCCCAATTCCTGTGCTTCCTTTTTCTTTTTCCAAATAACCAATCGCCACATGATCAGCTCTTTAATAAAAGTCAAGCCATCTGTAAGCTTAGAACACAGATTCTTCAAAACTTTTAACAATCCAGTCCCAGCAAGCATACAGCACAAGGCAGGAACAATCCCTGAACGGGTTGCCAGCTCATCATTGACACTGCGCCACCGAGTCCTCGCATATTTAATCATTAAAAATATACGTCATATTAAAGAAGTTTAAAATGTATCTGTATAATGTAATATATATATACTTTACTGCATTTCATCTTTAAAAATGATATCAAGAGCTCCAAGAAGATAACGCCTGGAAATCTAAATCGACTTAGAAGTCAGTCATTATCATTTATTAATACGCGCTCTCTTCTACTGAATTGAATTGAATTGAATTTAATTAATTTATTGTTATTGTATGGTACAATGAGAGTCAATATGCAAATCCTCCATCAACTTATTTTCCTATAAAATGGTGAAATAATAACGATAATAATAATAGGACAAAAAATAGTGAAAAATATACAATATGAAAGCATAAGTGGCTCAGGTTGTGCGATATTACAAGTGTAGTGCAAGTTTACAATGAGATGATTGTACTTATAAATACAAACAGTTCTACAAGGAGCACTAGATGGACCGATTGAGTGCATTTAGAGCTCTTGGGATGAAACTGTTTCCCTATAGGAAAGGCTCTGAATTGTTTTCCAAATAGGGGAAGTTCAAATAGACTGTGCACATGGCTAAGGCAGCGCTTTCTCCCCGCTCTTGACACAATCTGCCGTAGAGCTTTCCGATCAGCTTCTGTAGAGCTGTGATTCCACACTCAGATACAGTGGGTTAAATACTCTGAGTGGTGCACTAACAGTGACAATGCTAAAGCAGCTATAGCAGCATTTCTGAACCTTTAAGTATTTCCGACCCGAGTTTTCATAGCAGTTTTAATTGCGCCCCGCTAACGTTTTTTTGAAACCCTAATAAAATGTATTCCTATATTTTTTGAGGGTTGATACACCGCTACAAGTTTTATTATATTTACTTAACTTTTATCGACATTTATCTAACTCTATATTTATTTTAAATATATATATTTATTTTATCTATTGTTTTGGTTTCAATAGATGTATTTTTCATATTTTCGATTCTTGTTTTCTTTTTTCACATCTTCGCGTCCCCCTTTTTGTTACTTCACTGGTTGAGAACCACCAAGCTATAGTATTTGGAATATTTTGGCCATTCTGTGCACCATTATATGGTTACAGGTTAATTACAATCAGAGGCCTTAAACTAATAAACTATATGCGGTTAATTTCAGTGTGTTTGATAAAGTCGCGTCAGGGATGTGAATCTAAGAAATAAAAGGAAACCATACAGGAACAGTAGCATTGCTTTGACGCTGGGTGCCACCAGTTTGCAAAAAAGAGCAAGAACTTGCGTATGCAAGGGATTGACCAAGCATGAAAATGTGTGTGGCTTTACAACCAAGTTTAGTTTTTATACATCACGATGTGAGCGTGGGAATGGGTGTACGTAACATTTTTGTGAGTATGCACTGTTTATACATGAGGCCCCTGGACAAGTGGAGTAGAGAAAAAGAGAGAATGGGAAAAAAAAGAATGGGAAGCTAAAATTCAACACATTACAACATGGTTTAAATACAGACAAGAGTATGAGGATTGTTTCCATCTCTCGGACTGACCCACACAACCTGTCTACAGACCTACATTGTATGGAGAAATCTTCAAAAGACTTTGTTGGACAGTCATCTTATCAAACGATCTTGACTAGACATTGTTCTCCTCTCTTAGCCTGGAGAGATCTATTCATTTTTTTACATCTAGGATGTCTCACTTACAGGGTTTCCAATGCTGTATCCATGCTGGTGTCCATATAAGCTCAGGGAATTCCAGTCTCTGTATCACATCTTGCCTGAAGAAGGGGCCAGAGCTGCCTTGAAAGCTTGCATCTAGCAGGGACAACAGGAGGCTCTTCTTTACGCAAAGAGTTGTGCGACTCTGGAACAAACATGGACTTGAAGCAGAAACCTGGAGAACCTTTAAGACAAACCTGGAATGAAATATGGGGGCAGCTCAGCTATGAGCTAAACCAACAGGGTTGATGGACCAAATGGCCTCCTCTCGTTTGTCAGATTTCTTATTTTCTTCTGAGTCCAGCTGGCTCGGCCCAGCAGTTTTCTAAGTGACTCGAGTTGTAATGAGATCTGCCAATACAAACTAGATTTTTTTTTTTCATTTAATAAAAGGGCTGTAAAATTTAATTTCTGCCCTCCTTCCTAAATATAACCATTCCCTGTTCAAGGAGGTGCTGACTTCTTTAACTTTATATACCTGATGTGCGCAATGCAAATAAAAACAAAAGAAAATGTCAACCGAGGCGACCTTTGAAGTAACGCACGATTCATGATTAACGGTAATCACTTGAGTGAGATCAAAAGCCGCTCACTGTCAATATCTTACGTCTAATTAACATGCTGGAGACGCAGGCTGATTCCTTTAAAGTCAGACAGCAGTTCGGTTGATGCCGAACAACTGTCTGATGTTTTGTGACATGACACGTAGCCAGGCGTAACTCATTTCTTTGCCCATGAGGAGCACAGGGAGAGCCGAGTACCCGAATGCTTGTGACCTTTGCGTTATGAATTTCTGGGAAGCATCCAGCAGTGTCCACAGAAAGAATTTCAATAATTTAAAGCTCGGCCACAGTAAACTAATATCCCAGTAAATTGTTTTTAGCTCTTTATAACATCTGTCCTGTCCTGGTCACTAATTGCCTGTCACAACCAGTGAGCCATGGTGCCAGCTAGGCTGCCATTTCCTGTTTGGTCAGCCTGTCTCACGCCATTAATTTCAACCTTGTTTCTTCTGTCACTAAGCACTTTTATTTTTTTCAGATGTTCAGTATTGGAAACCAGTTTCCTGAATGTTATTAGAAGAAAAAAACTCCTGTCAATTGAGGATCAGCAAGTTCAACACGTTCTTTACTTTACATCGATATCCAACATCGTTACCTGCTTTGAACTTGACGTGACAGATAAAATGCCGTTTTCTTGATTAGCTCCTCGCTGGCACATTGGCCGAGAGTTTAATTGAGACCCTCGTAACTCCATAGATTGATTATGCATCCTGGCAGTGTGAAGCTGGGCTGTTCTCCTGTTGTCCACGTCAATTTTCCCTGAACTTCACACGCACGATTTAGGGGATCTTAAACTGATTTTTCACACAACCCAAACTTGCCTTTCTTAGTGTTACCGAGACCCCATAACCCAGGAGTGGGTGGCGGGGTCCTCCTTGGAGAGCCCCCATCAATGGTCAAAGTGACCCATTCCTATTAAATACAAGGCTGACTCTCAACCTTATAATAATAATAATAATAATACATTTTATTTATTTGTAGGTGCCTTTCTAATTGGGCTAAGTGGGTAGCACTACTGCCTCACAGTTAGGAGACACGGGCTCACTTCCCAGGTCCTCCCTGCATGGAGTTTGCATGTTCTCCCCGTGTCTGCGTGGGTTTCCTCCCACAGTCCAAAGAAATGCAGGTTAGGTGCATTGGCGATCCTAAAGTGTCCCTAGTGTATGCTTGGTGTGTAGGTGTGTGTGTGCCCTGCGGTGGGCTGGCGCCCTGCCCGGGGATTTATTCCAGCAGACCGACATGACCCTGTATTAGGATATAGCAGGTAGGGAAATGACTGACTGACTGACTGACTTTCTAAACACTCAAAAACACCGAACAATAGATAAAACACACATCATGAACAAAATTAAAATACAAAAATTAAAATCAGACAGAGCAATTGTAATCAAAGAGAAAAATCAGTGTTAAACAAATAAGTTTTAAGTTTAGATTTGAAAAGTGAAAATGATTCAATATTTCTAAGCTCAGATGGTAGTGAGTTACAGAGCAACTGAATGCTCTGCTCCCTGTGGTGGTAAGACGGATGAAGGGGGCAGTCAAGTGGATGGAGGAAGAGGATCTGAGGGTACGGGAGGGAATGGCATCAGGGAGGAGGTCAGACAGATATGGAGGGGTGAGGATGTTGAGAGCCTTAAAAGTTAACAGAAGAATTTTTAAATGAATGCGGAACTTAACTGGAAGCCAGTGAAGCTGGGAGTGACATGGTGAATAAAGGGGATTAATAAAGTATCTATCAATTGTGACAGATAGGGGGTGCTATCGCTTCCTTGAACCCTCGGATCAGACGCCAGACACCAGATAAAAGTTCAAATACTGGATTTATTATAATAATAATGTGCACAAAACATCCTCCTCTCCACAATACTCATACAATAACCAATTATTAAACAATACACAATCCTTCACTCTCCCAGACGTGTTGCCACCCTCCGTCTGGCATTTCCCACAATCCATTATAGTCCTTGACCCGTAGGTGCTTCTGAACCCTCAGTCCATGTGATTTCCTAGCACTTCCAGGTCAGATCAAAAACTCTTCTTTTTCATCCCAGAAGCACGTCATTTCCTCTGTCCATGTGACTAGGACGTACTTCCGGGTTATAGGGCAAATACAAGTCTCTGAGCCTCCCTGCAGCATCCCTTTGCGGCCCCCATGGTATCCAGCAGGGCTGTGAAGGAAAGCTCCAATATCCATGATGCCCTGCTGGAATTCGGGGCTCCTTCAAGCTGCCGGAAGGGCTCCATCTAGTGGCGTGGGGGTATTGGCCGGGATGAACGACCAGCCATAGTCCACACTATCTATCTATCTATCTATCTATATATCTATCTAATGATACAGGCAGCTGAATTCTGGACCAGTTGAAGGTTATAAAGAGATTTGTGAGAAAGACCAAAGAAAAGGGAATTGCAATAATCCAGACGAGAAGTGACAAGGCTATGAACGAGGTTAGTAGTGGTGTGGGGAGTGAGGGAGGGACGAATACGATTAAAGTTATGCAGGCCGGGAGATGTTATTGATGTGGGACTGAAAAGATAGAGTACTGTTAAGGATGACACCCAAACTCTTAACCTGTGGGGAAGGGGAGATAGAAGAATTATCAATAACAAAGGAAAAATGATCAGTTTGGATAAAGTTGATTTGGTACCAATGAGAAGAATCTCAGTTTTGTCACTATTTAATTTAAGAACAACTGAAGAAAACCAGGATTTGATTTCTGCTATGCAATCAATAAGCAAGGAGGATTGAAAAGAAGCAGTAGGTTTGCTAGTGAGATAGAGCTGGGTGTCATCAGCGTAACAGTGGAAGTTAATGTCATATTTACAAAAGATATTTCCAATGGGAAGAAGGTAAATAATGAAAAGTAGGGGTCCCAGGACAGAGCCCACCTGAAGTAACAGCGGTGGGTTGGGATGTAAAAGTTTTAAGCTGAACAAACTGAGTGCGGCCTGAGAGGTAGAATCTGAACCAATCAAGTGGTGTGTGGGTAATGCCAATCGAAGATTATCTATTAAGAAGAGTAGTGTGACAAATAGTATCAAAGGCAGCACTCAGATCAAGAAGGATGAGAATAGTGATTAAACTAGAATCAGCTACCATAAGGAGGTTAGTCATTTTGATAAGTGCCGTTTCTGTACTATGGAGGAGGCGAAAACCAGACTGGAACTTTTCATACAGATTATTTTGAGATAAATGAGAGTGAAGTTGAATGCCCGTTATTTTTTCAAGAATTTTGGAAATGAAGGGTAGATTAGGAATAGGACGATGCCACTTAAAAAGTAGTAAACCCTGGCCCATTTTGGGGTCACGGCCCATAGTTTATGAAACTCTGCAATGAATGGCTAATTAATCCAGAAAATGAGGGCAGGAGTGCACCCCTCAATGTATTGCCACCCAGTTTTGATTCCTTTCTTCCATCCAAAGCAGTTAGAATGCTTAAGATCTAAGAAGATTTTAAAATGGATAAAATAGGATGTATCTACTGTATATATGAGGGGGTACCCAAAAAATAACCGGAATTGAAAAAAAAATAGTTTTAATAATTTTCACTTACTGAAGCTTTAGTTTCCTTTCAAAGCACTTGTCCCAACGGTTTTCCCACTGGTGGAAACATTTTTGGAATCGCTGAAGAGAAACATTGTCCAAGGTCTGCAATGATTTTTCTTTGACTTCCTGCAATAAGTATACGTGTTTAATACGTCACTGTGCTCTGTACAAATATTTTATAAATCTACATTTCTTTCTTCTCACATGTACAGCTAATACATAGCCAGATTTAGCACACAGGGGTTTACCATATAAGAACTGCTAGGCAAGCATTAAAAGACAAGACAGGGAAAACTGCGAAATGGGCATTGCATACTATTTCTGTGTGTCAAATTCAGAAAGAAATTGTAAGCTCTCTTTGCTTTGTTTGGAATGGCATGATTCACCGAAGTGGGGGCCTGCACATGAAGAAAGAGTATAAAGCCTTGGAACATTGCCTGGCACACATTTGAGGCCGACGGACGAATGGGAGATGCCATCATCCGATCCAGAAAATCCTTCCAACGCAGCGACGAAAATGGCATACTCTACACATCGGGCCCCAACTCCCGAAGGTCTTGTCATGGCTTCCTTCGTCTGTTATGCAGCGTAAGCCGTCATTAAAGAAAGCTAAGTTATTTCTCCTATGTGATTTCTTACTGCCGTATCACTAAGGAAGGGGTATCGCCATTTAATATCATATCTATATAGATTTAGGTTTTGTAACACGCCGCAATTACAAAAGAACTCATTCCAACAAGGGACTAGCACCCCCTGCTGGATACACTTCCTCCACAATATACCACCACTTTCCTTGGAGTTCTTTTTTCATATGCAAGAACAAGAAAACGTTGCACAGAGCAAAGATCAGGTGAGGAGGGAAGGTGGCAAGTACTTTAAGACACACAATCTCTTCAATAGTCCGACAACGATCTCCGTAAATTGCATTGCGAACCTTTTCAAGATTTTCGCCCTTCCTAATTGTAGAAGGTTGGCCAGATCTTAGTTAATCTTCAAGTGACATTTCCCCTCATTTGAAACATGAAAACCACCCGTAGACCTGTGTTTTACTTAAACCTCCCTTTTTAACACTAGAATTACCAGAACCTACGAAAAAACTTGTAGATCCGTCCCACCTTAAATCGCTTCTTAAATCTGTTCACACCTCTCCGTCAGCGTCTTTTGTCTTCTAAATGTGCCGATAAAGACAAGCTGCAAGCAGCCGGTTATTCCATCCCCCCACCAACTTAGAATGTTCACAAACTTCTCCCAGCTCATGCCTTGATTGATTATCTGGGAGTGAAGTGGAGTTTTAGAGTGGAAATAATAGATTGTTATTTGAAACAAACACATTTTATGTGTGCTCCATTTCTACAGTAATCTGTGTAAACGCATTTTTAAAACAGAAATGTTTTTCATATTCTAGTAGTAAATGACAAAATATAGGTATCTATACTAATAAAAGGCAAAGCCCTCACTCACTCACTCACTCACTCACTCACTCACTCACTCACTCACTCACTCACTCACTCACTCATCACTAATTCTCCAGCTTCCCGTGTAGGTAGAAGGCTGAAATTTCGCAGGCTCATTCCTTACAGCTTACTTACAAAAGTTAAGCAGGTTTCATTTCGAAATTCTACGCGTAACGGTCATAACGGTCGACAACGTCCACCATGTTGAACTTTCTTATTTATGGCCCCATCTTCACGAAATTTGGTAGGCGGCTTCCCTGCGCTAACCGAAACCAATGTACGTACTTATTTCGGTGGTATGACGCCACTGTTAGCCGCCATATTGAACTTTCCAACAGTCTTTGTTACTTATGGGCCCATCTTAAAGAAATTTGGTAACTGAATCCTACTTGCGTACATATATATGTCCATAGCCTGCAGCTCAGCCACCGTGTGAAGTGGCATTGCGTCCCCCATCCCAACGCCTCCCACGTTGTTGGCTGCCTGCCTATATAAGACCGTCCGTCACTCCGGTCTCTACATTCCCTTCCCAGCTTCGCCACGGGATTCACGTCTCCCTGCTGATAACTACAGCCTTTTTATTTAATCCACGGCTTCTCCGCTGTTTTATTGTTCGTTTATTACGATTATAGTTGTTGTGTAGGTATTTTAGACTTACTTTCCATTGTTCAGGTACCTATTTCCTTTATCGTTCCAACCGTACCCCCATTAACATGTCTATCAGGGTGATCACCATCGATCAAAGGACTGTCACTTACCGAGTTTTTTCCATGCCCAACACATACCGATGGCACCTGCCTTTTCCATTCTCTTTGTTACATATTGCACGGCCATATCAGGCTCACTCTTGATATCCGGAGGAACATTGTGTCTTATGTATTGAATGACTGGGACAGGTTCAAGGTGTGGACTGATGACGGTACAGGAGATAATTAGACTACACAGGAGCACTAGAAGAGTGAAATGCTTAAGCCCTTCACCTATGGTTCTGCATGTGAGTTGATGGCTGCCGCTGAATTGTTTGGTTGTCGCTTTCAAGTGTACAGAAATGGCCAAATATTTTACACCTTTGGACAACCGCCAATGCCTCTTAAACATCTTAGATTCACAGGTGATGATTTGAGTAGTGGACGCTTTGATGTTTATGAATGTTTAAACTCTCAAAAGCTGGATGCGAAGTTATCGATGAAAGCGGTTGTATGCTTACAACGCTTGACAGATGCCGAATGTCACTTCAACACAAGTCCTGCAAATACTGTCATAATTGAAACAAACCATGAAACTCAAACTGATTATGACAGCAGCAATCCAAGCTGTGAGATTTCAGACAAGATTACTTTTCACATGGCCAACTGTACGTTGCATGCTCAAGAGTAAGCTCAGCGCACAACTTGGTCATGTTACAACCGGAGGGCCGAACTCACAATGTGGTATACAAAGAGATCCTTAACAAATAATTATTGGCATATTTTCCCTCAGTTTAAAAAGGTTTAATTTTCTTCTTAATAAAAATTTTAAGGCAGTACTTTGCCGCTGCGAAGCGCGGGTATTTTGCTAGTAAACTATATAATGTATGAAGCCTGAATTCCAAATATCAAAGAAACACTTTCACAAAAGGTACAAATATAACAGAAAAAATGCACTTTTATTCAAAAATATAACTGCAGAAAAACAACCCGCATTTACCTGCGATGTTGACATGCCTTCATTATCACAGTTTCGGTATCAGCCATTGACTGGTAATCAAAGCTTCACGGGTTTGATCCCGGGCGAGTCTGTTTTGAGAAGTGAGCCGCTCATATTCTTACTATTTTAGAATAAAAACTTACATTTGATTCCAGTCCATAACAGCCGGTGTAATTTATACTTTTAAAGATTAGCTTTGGTTTTTTTTTTCTGTTATTTTCTCAGCCACGTTCACGATCCCAACTCCCCATACCATAAACCCCCACCACCCCAACCCCCGCATTTGACACTACTGTTTTCACATAGAAGCGCTATGTCAGAGTTAAGCTCAAATCATGGCGATCTTCTACATCGGATCAAAAATGCACTTTTGCCATCGCACAACCCTCCCCCTCCCCCGCATTTGACACTGCTGTTTTCACATAGATGCGCTATAACAGGGTAAGCTCAGATCATGACAACGGTTCTACATTGGATCAAAAATGCACTTTTGCCATCGCTGTACTTTGTATATGTATATGGGAAGCTCTGCACTCGTGACTTTATGCAGTAAATAGGTAAGTAACATTCGATCTGGCTTTTATGTAACATAAAAATGTTAATGTTTTGGGCACATGCACCGTCCTTTGTAGGTAAGAGTCAGATCTACCGCATAAAGTCACGAGTGCAGAGCTTCCCACGAGGAGCAAGGAGGTTCTGGCCTGTTGGGACCTGTGGCCACTGCCAGGGGGCGCCTCAAGCCTCATGGGACCTGGAGAACTGTTACTTCCGCCACACCAGGAAGTGCTGCCGGAAGGTCGTCATCAGCCACCTGGAGCACATCCAGGCGGGAATAAAAGGGGCCAGCTTCATACAATCGAGGAGCTTGAGTCGGGAGTGGGAGCAGGACAAAGCTTCCAGGAGGAGACAGGCGGCCAAGAACTGAGGAAGAGAAGAGTTATTGTGGTAATTGATTAGCTGTGTGCATTGTGTGGTGTTCAGGACTTTAATCCTGTGTTTATTAATGGTAAATAAACGTGTGCATTTTATAATGATGTGGCTTCCGACTGGTGGTGTCCGGGCAAGTCTCACACCAGATTGTAACGTACTTCGACCGTGATCGCTGCTGCTGTCCCAGCCCCGTGAAGAGAGCCTAGCAGCAAGCCTGCCGACTCATTCTTGGCAAACTGGCAGCCACAGCTTACAGCAACAGACGTTTTATGTTGATTTCTGTGCGAAAACATTACTTTCCAGAAACTATGTTTTTTTGAAAAAATATTCAGCCCTCAAAGAGTTAATATAAAGCTGTAGTGCAGAGTTTCAGCGTAGTATATGTGTACCAAATTTCAGGCTACAGGTTATTTGATGTTTGACCTTCCTATGTTGAACTTTGACCTTGGAGGTCAATCATCACACCGAAAGCAGATAATAGAAGTTACGTAGTACGAGGTGTGGCAGAAAAGTAATGAGACTGGCAACACTGCAAGCGATCTGGCAACGCTGCGCTGTTGTCCTTGATAGAGCACGTGTATCAGTACCCTCCCATAGCTCAGTGCGAGTTTCAACTCCTTCCGTTAACTACGTGATTTTTGTGACTGCTATTAGCGAAGTTGTGCGTCACGCAAAATGGAACAGCGGAATTTGGAGCAACGTTGTGCCATTAAATTTTGTGTTAAGCTGGGAGAATCGGCAAGTGTGACGTTTGAAAAATTAAAACAGGCCTATGGGGAACATTCTTTATCCCGAGCTCAAGTTTTTCAGGGAGGCCTTCAACTTCGAAAACCAATGAAAACATCAAACGTGTGAACACTCTTATGAGATCAGACCATCGTTTAACATTAAGAATGTTGAGTGAACAGATTTACCGTTCATCAAATTTATGCTTCGTGAATTCTGTGCATGGCTACCTTCCACTCCTTTTCCCACTGTACTCTGGGATCTTTGAAAGGGAGGTTACTTTCAAATGTTTTTGTATATTACAGAAATGCTGTCTGAGTCCTCCAGATTGATCAATATTATTTCTGAAATGGAAATAGGTGGGAAGTGAGGAAAATTGGACAGGTTTTTTTTTAGCAAAGTTTCTAATTTGAAGTTACTGAAATAAATGTGTTGCTGGAAAGCTATATTTGGATTGTAATTGTTCATAAGATGCAAAGACGTTGTTTATGTACAAATCTCTAAGTGATTTAATCCTGAATGTTTTCCAGACATTAAAAACTGTGTATGTTTGAGATGGTGGAAAAAGGTGGTTCTCGTTTAGAGGTGCCACAGATAAAAGCTTCTCTATCTTGAAGTGCTTCCGACATTGACTCCATATTCTGAGTGAGTGAAGCACAATTGGGTTGTTAGTACATTGCCGATAACTTGTATATACTGGGGTACAAAGCAAGTAATATAAAGAAGTGCTGCAGGATTCTATTCTTATTGCGGACCAAGCCTGTGTATGTTAATCTGTTTGTGTCCATGTCCAGGTTTTTATAGCTTGTATATTTGCCACCCAGTAATAAAACTGAAAGTCAGGTAGAGCTATGCCACCTTCTGCCTTAGGTCTTTGTAGGGTCGTCCTTTGGATACGTGGATGTTTTGAATTCCAAATAAATGAGGGTATGATTAAATCTAACTTCTTAAAAAATGATTTTTTGATGCGAAGGAGATTTTCTCGGACATCTGATCAGGATGCCTCCTGGACGCCACCCTGGTGAGGTGTTCCGGGCACGTCCAACCGGGAGGAGGCCCCGGGGAAGACCCAGGACACGCTGGAGGGACTATGTCTCCCGGCTGGCCTGGGAACGCCTTGGGAAGTCTGGGCCTCTCTGCTTAAGCTGCTACCCCCACGACCCGACCTCGGATAAGCGGAAGAGGATGGATGGAAGGATGGATGGATGATTTTTTGATGTACAGTATATTGGAATGCTTTGAAATAAATAGAAAAAGAAGCTTAGGAAGGATATTCATCATGACAATGTTAATTCTTTCAGCTAAACTGAGATGAATGGTAGACCATCTATGCAGGTCTTGCTCACGTTTTTCCATGCAGACAGCAACATTTTGTCGATAAAGAGCTTTATGTTTACTCGTGATGTTTACCCCCAGGTATTTAAACTGATCTGTGATGATAAAAGGGAAAGGAGTCCAATCGAATATTGTGTGCTTGAGAATTCACTGGGAAGAGTACACTTTTATTCAAATTAATTCTAAAACCAGAAATATTTTGAAATTCTATTAGGACTGCAGACACAGTATTTTGTGGATCCGATATATACAGTACCATATCATCTGAATATAGAGAAATTTTCTGTTCAAGTCCTTCTCCTGTAATCCCCTTTATCTTATAAGCATTTTAAAAGTGAACTGCCTGTGGCTCAATGGCGATTGCAAAAAGCAGTGGTGACAAGGGGCATCCTTGTC
Organism: Polypterus bichir lapradei; assembly: GCA_026402145.1. NCBI lineage: Eukaryota > Metazoa > Chordata > Cladistia > Polypteriformes > Polypteridae > Polypterus > Polypterus bichir. Next base: position 53,664,806 of record JANRMT010062834.1, read on the forward strand.
TAGTAACACATTCTAGTTTAAAGTAGTCTGAATTAATGTTGTTAATACAAACTGAAGATTCTGGGCTGGTATACAGTAGTTTGATCAATGCACATATGTTCAGGCTAAACCCAAAGAGGTAGTTCCATTCAACCATATCAAATGCTTTTTCTGCATCCAACGATAATAATATCTCCGGGGTGTTAGACTTTGTGGGTAAATATATTACATTAAACAGGCATTGAAGATTTAATAAATCCAGTTTAGCCTTGTGATGTTACTGAAGGAAACACTTTCTCAATCCTTCTAGCTAGGACTTTGGAGAGTATATTAACATCGTTATTCAGAAGTGAGATTGGTCTGTGTGATGCTCATTGCAATAAGTCCTTATTTTGCTTAGGAAAGATGATAATTAATCCTTGGTGAAAAGTTTGAGGTAGAATTTTATTGTCTTTAGCTTCTTTAAATGTTGCTAGTAAAAGGGAAGTTAACTTAATTGAGATTTTTTTATAAAATTCGGCAGGGTAGCCATCAGGGCCTGCTGCAGCGTTTCTCAACCTTTAAGTATTTGATACCCGAGTTTTTATAACAGTTTTAATCGCGCCCCTCCCAGACCGTTTTTTTGAAAGGAGCTCACTAATACCGATTTGTTCTTTTTAATTAATGATATAACATTGATGCATATTTTATTACACCTTATTAACTTTTATCAACATTTATATAACTCTATATTTATTTTTCTAGTATCAGAATGTAGTTTAAGTTAATTTGTTTTGGTTTCAATAGATGCATTTTTCATATTTTTGATTCTTGTTTTCTTTTTTTCACATCTTTGCACCCCCCTTTTTGTTACTGTGCACCCCCCTAGAGGGGCCCGCTCCACAGTTTGAGAACCACTGGCCTGCTGCTTTCCCACTCTGAAGTGAGTTTATAGCATCTAGTAATTCTGATAGTGCCAGAGGTTTATCCAATTTCTCTGCACTGAGGGTATCTAGTTATGGTTTCTGTAATGCATCCAAAAACGCATTAAATTGTTTTCTTGAAACTGAGTAGAATATAAGGACTTATACTAGTCTCTAAATATGTGCATTATATTGTTAAAATTTGCAAAACTTTCTAAAAAACCTGTTTTTTGCTTTGTCTTCCTGGGGCTTTACGTGTTGAGGGAAAAAAATATTGTAATATATTTTATCAAATTGTGAAAAAAGTGAAGGGTTCCAGATACTTTCTGGAGGCACTCTACATGCTGCTTATGTTATACAAAAACAGATGAAAGATTAGCTCTTATTATTTCATGAAACACAAAAAAGGAAATGCAGCCAGTGGATGCTGTATCACACCAAAGTACAGCATTATTATCCCAAAGTATTTTGGAAGTAGCTGGTTTTTCCACAGTTGTCTTCAAGTACGTGATTTAGAGTTTAGTTGAACGTGTTCCGCTTTAAGGGTTCAGCCTTTGACGATTTTGAAGATCTGGACTAGTTCCCCACACAGTCTCCTCTGCTCGAGATTAAGCAGGTTTAATTCTCTGAGTCTGTCACAGTATGGTATATCCTTAAGTCCTGGGATGCACCTCCTTACATATGAAAGACACTATATGTTAGATAGATAGATAGATAGATAGATAGATAGATAGATAGATAGATAGATACTTTATTAATCCCAAGGGGAAATTCAAATACTCCAGCAGCAGCATACTGATAAAAAACAATATTAAATTAAAGAGTGATAACAATGCAGGTAAAACAGACAAAAACTTTGTATAATGTTAACGTTCATCCCCCCGGGTGGAACTGAAAACTTGCATAGTGTGGGGTCTCCTTAGTCTGTCAGTGGAGCAGGACGGTGACAGCAGTCTGTCGCTGAAGCTGCTCCTCTGTCTGGAGATGATCCTGTTCAGTGGATGCAGTGGATTCTCCATGATTGACAGGAGCCTGCTCAGCGCCCGTCGCTCCGCCATAGATGTCAAACTGTCCAGCTCCGTGCCTACAATAGAGCCTGCCTTCCTCACCAGTTTTTCCAGTCGTGAGGCGTCCCTCTTCTTTATGCTGCCTCCCCAGCACACCACCGCGTAGAAGAGGGCGCTCGCCACAACCGTCTGATAGAACATCTGCAGCGTCTTATTGCCGATGATGAAGGATGCCAGCTTTCTGATAATGTATAATCAGCTCTGTCCTCTCTTGCACACAGCATCAGTATTGGCAGTCCAGTCCAATTTATCATCCAGCTGCACTCTCAGGTATTTATATGTCTGTACCCTCTGCACACAGTCACCTCTGATGATCACGGGGTCCAAGATGGACTCTTTGGTTTTGCTGGTGTTCAGGTGTAGGTGGTTTGAGTCGCACCATTTAACAAAGTCCTTGATTAGGTTCCTATACTCCTCCTCCTGCCCACTCCTGGTGCAGCCCACGATAGCAGTGCCGTCAGCGAACTTTTGCACGTAGCAGGACTACGAGGTGTATTGGAAGTCTGATGTATATAGGCTGAACTGGACCGGAGAAAGTCCAGTCCCCTGCGGCGCTCCTGTGCTGCTGACCACAATGTCAGACCTGCAGTTCTCGAGACGCACATACTGAGGTCTGTCTGTAAGATAGTCCACGATCCATGCCACCAGGTATGAATCTACTCCCATCTCTGTCAGCTTGTCCCTAAGGAGCAGAGGTTGGATGTGTTGAAGGCGCTAGAGAAGTCCAGAAACGTAATTATTACAACACAACTGCCTCTGTCCAAGTGGGAGAGGGATCGGTGTAGCATGTAGATGATGGCATCCTCCGGTCCCACCTTCTCCTGGCATGTGAACTGCAGAGGGTCGAGGGTGTGTCAGACCTGTGGCCTCAGGTGGTGAAGTAGCAGCTGCTCTATGGTCTTCATCACATGTGACATCAAGGTGACAGGCCTGAAGTCACTCAGCTCACTAGGACGTGATACCTTTGGGACAGAGGGGGGGTTTTCCAAGATGTTTTCCAAAGCCTCGGGACTCTCCCCATTCCAGGCTCAGGTTGAAGATGCGCTGTAGAGGACTCCCCAGTTCCAGCGCACAGGCCTTCAGCAGTCGTGGAGATACTCCATCTGGACCCACTGTGCTTAGAGTTGAGGATCTTCCCCTCCAAGTACCATACTACGTCGTCTGGTCTTGATCCGCTGCTACTACGGTACTATCTGAGATACACTGCGAGTGAATCTTAATGAGCTCTCATCTTAAAAGGGGAAACACTTTACAAATAAAAGGAACTTCTGAAGAAGAGAAAATGGAAGACAACCAAAAACAGAAGAAGAGCGAGGCTCTAACAGAACAACAACACTTTCCACATGGATTGTGACATCTGAAGCCCTAAAGTGTAAGAAAACAAAAAAAGAAAATTAAAAATATTACCTTAACTGTCTTGTTTTTTTTTAACTCTATTTGATTGACTTGACGCTTAAGGATTAGCCTGAGATAAACAGGCTGCCCACTTGTTTCATTTACCCGGTCACTTTCATTATTTCTATTAATTACCAAAGCACTGATGTGCTTCATCGTAACACTTGATAGGGTACAGTGATGTAAATAGCGATGAAACATTAAATTGGTTTAATTAGTTAATTTCTACGGTTTAATTATCATAATAGCGGAATACTTTGTTGAAAGTCACCTCCGCTTATTTCTTTTTTCTCTCAGTACTTCCACGGTAATTGTTTCATTGTTTTAATTTTTTCTTCTTTTTTTTTTTTTATTAATGCGTATCCAGGCAGCAACTATTTGTCTAAACACAAAAGAATCATTTGGCTACAGTTCAAGATTCGTGCACCTGGGGGACAAGTCAATATTTGCAGACAATGGCAGGAAATTACTCGGTACAGCATTTTGACTCCTTTCGACAGCGGTGGGCTGCTAAAATGCATTTTGCTGTCCTAGAAAGAAGGAACCCCCTGAGGAGACAGGGAAAAAATCACTCATCGACTGTACACATGCAGATGAATTGGCCACGTGAAGGATCTTAGCTCGTGGATTTTAAGCTCTGGAAGTGCTTTGTATTATCAGAGATCCTGCTTTGTAGCTTCAGCTTCTGTTCTTGGAGGTATTCACTTGTTACTTTCTTGTATCTTTATGGATTTCCAAAGGGAACGTGTTAGTCACCTTAAATATGTTGAATAACAGAAAGTGTATTAATACCACTGCCCGTAAATAACCACGAAAAGTGAACGTGTCACATTGTGGCGCACAATAGAAATGATTTGTGCTGATAGAGTAAAAAGAAGTGCTGTGTGTGTGGACTACAGGGAATTGAGGAGTCCCAGGACGCAACTTCACATGAACGCCCTTCAAAGTGGCAGGTCCTCGTAGGACAATGCGGAGATAACATTTCTCTCTGATGTAAATAGATTAGATTAGATAAACTTTATTAATCCCAATGGGGAAATGTAGATGCATGCAGCAGTAGAAACATTAAAAACAATGATACTGATTCACAGGACAGTGTAAGATAAACACAGGATAAGCAAAGTCTTTTGGGTCACCTTGCAGCCCACCCAGTACGATTAAACAAGTGAATGGTGAACACAAAAACGAGTTGTTCAGAACTCTGAATCAGGTAGACTGCTCAAAATGGCGGATCTTCCCACACATCAAGGAATTCGAGGAGGTAGAGGCGGGTCCAGGTGGTCAGATTCTGTAAGTGACATCACGGATGAAATAGTGTCAGCAGTGGGAGGACAAGATAGATTGTTGATAGACAGCGCCATCTCATGTCTCGGTGGAGAATTACACTCACTCAAGCCCTTCAGCTGTCCCCCAAGTACACCCTTATGGCAGCAGATAATACTATCAATCAATTAATAAATCCATCCATCCAGTTTCCAACCCGCTGAATCTGAACACAGGGTCACGGGGGTCTGCTGGAGCCAATCCCAGCCAACACAGGGCACAAGGCAGGGACCAATCCTGGGCAGGGTGCCAACCCACCGCAGTCAATTAATAAATAAATTTAAATAAAGAAATGTATATTGGAGTGCTGGATCTGTGGCTAAGGCTCTCTGCTGGTATCTGGGCCCTTGTGCAAGACCCTTAACTTGAAAAAAATGCTTTAGGGGTGCTGAGCGATGCCTGACCCTGTGCTATGACCCACCAATGGTCATTCGAAAAGACAATTACCCCTTGAGGATCAATGAAGTATGTCAAAATTCTAAAGAAAGAAAGAAAGAAACGTGTAGATATTTCAAAATGAACTTAATGAGTACATTGGGAAGAAGCATTAAATTGCTTGATAGCAGTGGGCAGAAAAGACTCCCACGGGCGCTTCTTAGCTCACTGTGGTGGAATAAGCCAGTGCCAAAAAGTGCTCCAAGAGAGCACCTCCTGCAGGGCATGGATGGGATTTTTCATGATATCATCCAATTTTGCCACCATCCTCTTTTCCTCAACTTCGAGTATGAGAAGTTTTTTGAGGCTTGTGTGTCATTTGTGCTCAGATTGCTTCCTCAGGAGAGCACAGCGTAGGACACCACAGTGGCTGCTATGGACTGGTAGAACATTTCCAGCAGTTTGCTGCACACATCAAAAGACCTGGGTCTCCTGAGGAAGTCTAGTCTGCTCTGGGCCTTTTTCTTGTTGTCAGACCAGTCCGTCGGTGGACAGCTGTTTTCAGAGATGTTAATTTGGGTTCAAGTGTGGGTTCTGGCTGGGCCACACAAGTCATTGCCAAAGTTGTTCCTTAGCCACTGCTGTGTGGTCTTTGATTTGTGCTTTAGGGTCATTGTCCTGTTGGAAGGTAAACCTTCCACATAGTTTGAGGTCGCGAGCGCTCCAAACAGGTTTTATTAAGGATATTTGCGTTCTTTACTGCATTCAGCTTTCACTCAACCCTGACTAATCTCCCAAGTCCCTCTCACTGAAAAGCAACCCCACAGCAGGAGGATGTTGCCACCACCACCATTGGAATGATATTGCGCAGGGGACAAGTGGTGTCCGGTTTCCTCAACACAGGATGCTAATCTTGGTTTCATCAGATCAAAAAATCATTTTTCTCACAGTGTGAGAGCCTTTTAGTTGCATTTCTGAAAACTCGAAGCAGACGTCCATATATCTTTTGCTGAGGAGAGGCTTCTTTCTGGTCACTCATAAAGTCCAGGGGCCTCATTTAAACAAAAATGTTTCCACGCTCACATCGCGATGTATAAAATCTAAACTTGCCGTAAAGCTATGCACATTTTAATGCAAGCTAAATGCTTGGCGTACACAAGTTCTCTGCTTGGTTTTGCAAACTGGCGGCATCCAGAGTCAAAGCAGTGCTTTTGTTCCTGTGTGGTTTCCCTTTCTTTTTTAGATCCACATCCCTGATGCGGCTTTATCAAATACACTGAAATTAACCGCATATTGTTTATTAGTTTAAGGCATCTGATTGTTATTAGCCTGTAACAATATAATGGTCCACAGAATGGCCAAACTATTCTAAACACCATAGTTGCTTTAGCGTTGTTACTCTCAAGTATTTATCCTATGTATCTGAAGAGAAAGCCCGTTTAAGAAGCACATAATGATTCACACACATACAGCACATAGAATAACAAATACAAAACAAAATATTTAACATGCTACTTTAGTTACAATGTTATTTGAGAAACTAGTAAATTAAATGATTTTAAGATGAAGTTTATGATGTTCTACTTTAATGACAAAATAAACTACATGATTAAAGTGGAAATTCCGAGATTAAACTTTTGTGCTTTTTTCCCACTGTGTGCCTTTTTTTTCTTTTCTCTGTACCCTAATAAGCTTTCATATGACACTCAGACAGTGGGCTATGACTCGCCTTTTCACAGCGACTTTGATATCTGACTTCTTTTTTATTTCAGGCACTGTGCGACTTGAGCTTTTGAGTGTCTCCGACACTCTATGTCACTCGATCAGCTTCCTTTTGTTGTTTATATCACTGTTTAAACCAATAAATAGTACGTTTTTCTTGGCCTCCACTTGGTATTTGCTGACATTCTTCTATTTTCCCCCGTGCTTTTGCCATTGCCTTTCAACAGAACACTGAGCTTAAGGGCTCTTTATATTGATTTGCATATTGAAAGTGGCGTAATTCTGGGAGTAGTTTTGGAATTGGCGGCAGGCGCGTGCACATGTGTTACTTTTTGCGATGACCGGGATTTATGTAGTTGAAGAACGTGGAAGTTGGCTAACACACAGATTTATGCATCTGGATTTTTTTGTGCATAAGCACATTTCCACTTTTGTCCGTATGCCATGTTTTAGTGTAAATTCTACGTACGACATTATGCATGAGGCCCCTGATCAGTGCAGTGCTGCAGTAATAATGGTCCTTCTAGACGTTTTATTTCTGTCAGCCTTAGTGACCATCAAGTTCTTGTTCACCATAACCCTTATACATCTGGCAAAGACAGGAATTATTAGGAACAGTCAGCATGGGGTCAGAAGAGGGAGGTTGTGTTTTACTAATATGCTGGAATTCTATGAGGAGGCAACAAAAGGATATGATCAGAGTGGAACACATGACATTATTTATGTGGACTTTCAGAAAGCATTTGATAAGGTGCCACATGAGAGGGTGGGCATCAAACTAAAAGAAATGGCTGATTAGGGTGTGGTGTGTAGATGGGTGCAGAATTGGCTCACACACAGGAAGCAGAGGGTGATGGTGTGAGGAACCTCATCAGAACTGGGTGATGTTAAGAGTGGTGACCAGCAGGGGGCAGTGCAGGGGCCGCTGCTATTTTTTATACATAGAAATGATTTTGATAGGAATATAAAGAACAAGCTGGTTAAGTTTGGAGATGATACCAAGATAGGTGGATTAGTAGATAATTTGGAATCCGTTATGTCATTACAAAAGGAGTTGGACAGCATACAGGCTTGGGCAGATTTGTGGCAGATGAAATTTAATGTCAGTAAATGTAAATAATTACACATAGGAAGTAAAAATGTGAGGTTTGAATACACAATGGGCAGTTGGAAAATCGAGAGTCCACCTTATGAGAAGGATTTAGGAGTCATAGTGGACTCTAAGCTATCGACTTCCCAACAGTGTTCAGCAGCCATTAAGAAAGCTAACAAACTGTCAGGTTATATAGCGCCTTGATGTGTGGAGTACAAGTCACAGAAGGTTATAACACACTGGTGAGGCCTCATCTGAAGTCCTGGGTGCAGTTTTGGTCTCCAGGCTACAAAAAGGACATAGCAGAACTAGAAAAGGTCCAGAGAAGAGCAACTAGGCTGATTCAGAGCTACAGGGGATGAGATATGTGGAAAGATTAAAAGACCTGAGTCTTTACAGTTTAAACAAAAAGAAGATTAAGAGGTGACATGATTGAAGTGTTTAAAATTATGAAGGGAATTCGTCCAGTGGATTGAGACGGTGATTTTAAAATGAGTTCATCAAGAACACGGGAACACAGTTGGAAACTTGTTAAGTGTAAATTTTTAATAAGTTAAAAAATAAAAATAAGTTTTTCTTTACTCAAAGAACAATAGGAACTTGGAATAAGTGACCAAGTAGTGTGATGAACAGTAAGACTTTAGGGAAGAAATAAGTGGATAGGACTGGCGAGCTTTGTTGGGCTCAATGGCTTGTTCTTGTCTAGAGTGTTCTAATGAGTGATTGAAGCATTAAGGTAGATTTCTTTGAGCACCTGGTGCAGCCAGAGATTTGCCATTACTTCTGTGCTGTGAGGTTTATTAAGGCTAAGGATGAGAGATCCACCCAAAAGCAGGGAACAGGACATAAAGTAAGGCATTCTTGGCTGATAAATGACCTATAGTCAAGGATGCTGAGCTTTTGTATGTTTAAATGTATTCTTGTAGACCAAAAGTCATGTTTACATCTGAGATCTCTTTAAAACATCGTATGTTGTTTGTGCTGATAATAAGTAAGCCTAGGAGAGTGACAAGTTGTGCTATTCATAAGGCACTTGTGTAGTTTAAAGTGCTAGAGGTTTACCAGCTGTGTGTGTGTCATTCATAGGGCCCTGTTAAGTTTCTGTGTGTATGCATATAGCTATGTATGTGAGTGTTAATCTTAAGGTGCAACAGTAGATCAACCCTGTAAATCTGATGAGTACACTTACCCCTAGGTAAAGGGTAAAGAGGAAAATACAACGATAATACAACCTCAAGAAACCGTGACACACAGATACACATGCACACACACCCAGACAGACCACACCCATCATCGAGATATCAATGTTTTTGGTATCAGAGTACCCTAAAATATTGAGAACCATTGAAAACCAGAGATCGAAATTTTGGACGAATCTAAAGCTTTCACTCCTCTTCTCAGAGACAATAGGTTATGGTGGGGGAGGGCGCACAGCAAAACTGAATTTAAATGATTTTAGCATAAGGCTACAACATCACAAACTGTAAAGATAGTGAAGGGGTCTGAAGGCACTATATGAACTTCAATGGATTTCAATTTAAAGTGAAATTAAATCCAAAGGGGCATAAGTGTTTTTCGTTCTTATTGTTTTTTGCCTGCAGAGCACTTCTTCAAAAACGTAAAAGTCTGTCATAAAACAGTTTATTAAAGAATGAAAATCTGGATAGGACTGAGTACAAGTGTTTGAATAATGAAACCTTCCTGCATAATTACACTCCAGGAGGTTAATATTTAATACAAGAAATTTTAAAGTAACCCGTGTCAATTTAGTTCATGATTTATATTAATCTTACATTTTACAATAATAAATAATTGACTATCTGCTTTAATGTGTGTGAAGGATGTCTTTAGAATATGAGAAAGCTTCAGACGTGGCTTCCTGGCACCAGGACTGTCTTGACAGTTCACAAGTGACATCCTTCTCGGAAACCTTTTTTTGTCTCTACGACTCGGTTAAGTAAAAATGATTGCAACTGTGAATTTAATTAAAGTGTATCAGGCAGGTTGTGTTTCAGTGAAACGGTAATCGAGGATGCAAGCTTTTTAGAAAGACGTTTAAATTGCTTTTGAGCAACAAGACATCAGCCCTACCTGCCGCAATCATATTAAAAGAAAAGCTGATCACTGTCCTGCTGAGCCTATTAGTGTTGTGCGAAATTGTTGCCGCTTTCAGGAAAATATCACCTTCTCTACTTGCTAAGTTGTCCTATTTTTCTGAAGAACAGAAGCCATTGAGGATAACTAAACAGGTAGAAACTGACTGAATAAAAAAAAAAAAAAAGTCAGCCATTTGGAGTTTTTGTTTTAGTCTGGAGATTATTTTAAGGGAACAGCTTTGAATTATCCAGAAAAATATATGTACCTTCAAGGAAGAATCAAATAAAGTGCCCTGCGGACGGATCTGCGGACAGGTAGATAAAAGATGGCTTCATGTGTGGCAACATCTTTTATACTCAATTGATGAACTCCGCTATCTCTTCATGATGCAAGTTTAGCTCAGCTTTGCCAATTGTCAAACTGGGAAAAGATTGCAGAGCTTCGGATTATCACTCCACTTCATTCAAACAGTTATGAAGGAAAATTTGCTGGTAAAAATAGAAAAACAAAATAGATGCATTATATCTATTTATGTTTAATTCCGGCCTGGGAGCACTTCCTCTGCTGTGGCACTGTAAGTCGGAAGCAGTTCTGGATTATATGGAAGCTCCTCAAAAGAGGAAGCTCCGTTCTTAACAGCGCCCATCCAAGGACTCGTCGGGGTCACCATCTTGTACTATAATTCCCAGATAGCCCTGCCAGTGTCCAGGCTGAGCTCCAGTTGGGGTAGCACTTCCAGCTCTAGTGCCGGGGGATGAACTGTTCAAAATATCCATGTGTTCCTCATCCGGTGGTTTGAGTTGTGGCTCTGAGGCTAGGGATCTATGCCAGCAATCGCAAGGTTGCCAGTTCAAATCTCATAAATGCCAGAAGTCATTCCATTCTGTTGGGCACTTGAGCAAGGGCCTTAATGTGCAATTGCTCCATCCTGGGTATGACGTTAACCTTCATCCAGCTCTGCAAGCAGGGAAAACTCGGTGTTGGTGGCAGGATTGGGACTCCAGCCGCTGTAAAAAAAAAAACTCCCACTGTTCCATTCCATTTGAACTAGTGTGGTGCTGAAGTGCCACCTGTTGCACGACTGCACTCAGGTCCTTTAATAACAATGGTAATACATTTTATTTATGTGTAGGTGCCTTTCTAAACACTCGAGGACACCGAACAATAGATACAGTGGTGTGAAAAACTATTTGCCCCCTTCCTGATTTCTTATTCTTTTGCATGTTTGTCACACAAAATATTTCTGATCATCAAACACATGTAACCATTAGTCAAATATAACACAAGTAAACACAAAATGCAGTTTTTAAATGATGGTTTTTATTATTTAGGGAGAAATAAAAATCCAAACCCTGTGTGGCCCTGTGTGAAAAAGTAATTGCCCCCTGAACCTAATAACTGGTTGGGCCACCCTTAGCAGCAATAACTGCAATCAAGCTTTTGCGATAACTTGCAATGAGTCTTTTACAGCGCTCTGGAGGAATTT
>JANRMT010062834.1:53676644-53702444 GCA_026402145.1 Polypterus bichir lapradei
TGGGGGATGTTTTCTTGGCACACTTTAGGCCCCTTAGTGCCAATTGGGCATCGTTTAAATGCCACGGGCTACCTGAGCATTGTTTCTGACCATGTCCATCCCGTCATGACCACCATGTACCCATCCTCTGATGACTACTTCCAGCAGGATAATGCACCATGTCACAAAGCTCGAATCATTTCAGATTGGTTTCTTGAACATGACAATGAGTTCACTGTACTAAAATGGCCCCCACAGTCACCAGATCTCAACCCAATAGAGCATCTTTGGGATGTGGTGGAACGGGAGCTTCGTGCCCTGGATGTGCATCCCACAAATCTCCATCAACTGCAAGATGCTCTCCTATCAATATGGGCCAACATTTCTAAAGAATGCTTTCAGCACCTTGTTGAATCAATGCCACGTAGAATTAAGGCAGTTCTGAAGGCGAAAGGGGGTCAAACACCGTATTAGTATGGTGTTCCTAATAATCCTTTAGGTGAGTGTATATGGGAAACAGAAGTCCCCGTATCTCCCTGCAGCTTCACCTGGCGGCACCCACGGTACCCAGCAGGGCTGTGAAGCTGAACTCATCTCTCATAGTGCCCTGCGGGAATCCGGGGCACCGCTAAGCTGCAGGAAAGTTGCCATCTAGCATCCTGGGTGTGTCGGCCAGGTTGAGTTGCCAGCCCGTCCATCACAACTGCAAAAAGTAAAATCTGAACAAGTGAAAAGTATTTATATTATGACATTAAATCGTGTTTTTCTTGTTGTAAGAATTATTGACGATTATTTAGCTTACTTTAAAAAATCTTCTCAAGTAAATTGTTCTTACCCCGCAGATATTTTTTGTTAAATAAAAGCAAAACAGCTCTCATTTAAAGTTTTTTGTCTAGTTTTTGGAGTGTACTCTAGCCATTATGGTCTGGCCGGGTAGGAAATCCTCACCAAGTCTGAATGCCTTCTTATCCAGTTGTTAATAAATACATTTTTTTTTCCAAAAGACAAGATCTGGAGTTGCTAATATTCTCCATTTCCGTTAATACAATTTTTTTTATACCTGCTTTTTTTGTGTTAACAAGATGAAGGAGTGAACCGTCACATTTAAAGGTGATAATTAAGAATAACACTGAAAAAGTTATTATAATTCAGATGCACATAACATTGTGTTTTTTTTTTGGTTGCACACCTCAGGTTTTTGCACTTTTATATAATGAGAGCGCGTTACCTTTCTGTTTGAGTCGGCATGCAGTCATTTGTGTGGCAGGAAATCTATGCAATGTAATTAAAACATTCACAGCCTTTAATTGAATTCTCAATATGCAGCCAGGGGTTTGTAGTCTTTGTAAAAGCTAAACAGTAAACGGATAAAAAAGAAAGAATGGAAGAAAGTCTTAAAAGCAGGCTGATAATTGTTAACTCTTTAATTTGCATGTTTTAAAGTCATTAAACTGGGAGATACTACTTTCCTGACTCCTTTCACATCCCTTCAAAGGCACAATGAAAGCGCCAGGAAGATTAACCTTGGCAGACAACCATTAATGTTAACGAGAGGCTTACTGTAAGCCTGGCTTTGTTTTATGGACTGGGCTTTCTGGGACTACTGGAATTCAGCACTAATAGTTATTTTGTTACTTTGATAGAGAAAACCATAAGCTATTTTTCATTTCTCCTCCATTTACTTGCTTAAAAAAGAAACATAGTAGCAATCAACTGCTATGTGGGCATTTCATTCGGCCAAGGGGGCTTCTTGTCTCAGTTGCTCTTGATGATTTTCATGGGCAGAATATAAAAACATGGCAGAGGCTCAGAGATTCTCCAGTCTGGGAAACTATGGGCCAATGCAAGGCTAACATTTGAACAGAAACTGCTGGTAAAGTTATCTATCTATTAGATAAAAAAATCTTGGGTCGAGACGTGATCATCTCGGAGAGACACTTTGACGTCACACGAGACTAGGCATTACAACCTTAGGAATCAAGACCCGTGAGACTGTGACTTTTGCACGTCACACCCTACTTACAAACAATTTAAAACAAGTTCACGGACATCTAACCTCGCAGTTGCTGGAATGTTTTTGGCAGACACACCTCATGTGCTCCCTGCTGTGAAAAATGTTATACGTTCTAGATGACATGTGAATGACTAAGCAAAGAAGAAAGAGCGGCTCGTCGAAAAGAGACGTGCATTCACCCCCCACCCACTTCACTATGCGAGCGGCAAAGATGCCAAGTGGCAGTTACTTTGAGCACCTAGGGACGGGGAGCAAAGTGAGTACAGCTGCTGTACAGGCTTTGAAATGATTGACGCACAGCACGAGAAGCAGAATACGCAGCACGGCAGGAGGAGCAGTAAGCAAGCAGGTGATCCGTCTGCATCTCCAAAGTGTACACTTAGCCACCCTCTTCACAACACAAGCGGCAGAGACGCGAAATGGATGGCGTGTGGCGCTCCCTGGGATTGGGGAGAAGTGGGAGGGCTCGTGAAACAAGCAGGGGGAAAAGCCCCCTAGTTTTCTATTATTTTCGATGACACTCTTCACCCCTAAGAGTTTTTGTGATGTTTTTTAAGCTGAAACCACTTAAAAAGTTATTTCCCGTTGTTTTCAGTGACACTATTCGGGCCTAAGTGTTTTAGCAGCGAGCAGGGTTTCAGAAAACTCATTTCTTCTTATTGAAATCAATGGTTAACAATAACAAGAACATTTATTTCTATAGCACATTTTCATACAAATGATGGAGCTCAAAGAAAGAAAAAAAAAAAGAAAAAAAAAGACAAAATATATAAGAAATAAAGTTAGGCAATACTAATTAACAAAGAATAAAGTAAGGTTCGATGGCCAGGGAGGACAGAAAAAAACACAAAAAAAGAAAAAAAACTCCAGATGGCTGGAGAAAAAAAAAAAAAATCTGCAGGGGGTCTGAGGCCACGAGACCACCCAACCCCCTCTAGGCATTCTACTTAACATCAATGACCTCAAGCAGTCCTCATTGTATTTAGGGTTCACATGGAAGAACTTGATGATGATGGTCATGTGGACTTCTGGCCTTTAATCCATCAATGTAGGGACATCACGGTGCTTTGATCATGTAGATCAACTCCACAGAAAAACAGAAAAAGAACAGCAGAGGAAGTAGGGGTTAGAATGGATTTCGGAGACACCATGAATGATAATGATAGTTAAATGCTTATACAGAGCATCAGGATTAAACTAAAATGAAGATACGAGAAAGCCATGTTAAAGTAATGAGTTTTAGCAGTGTTTTAAAGTGTTCCACTGTATTAGCCTGGCGAATTCCTATTGGATATACAAATAGTAATAATATAATACAAAGAGGACTGTTTCACTTATGTTAGGTAGAATGCCCAGAGGGGACTGGGTGGTCTCATGGTCTGGAATCCCTGCAGATTTTATTTTTTTTCTCCAGCCGTCTGGAGTTTTTGTTTTTGTTTTTTCTGTCCACCCTGGCCATCGGACCTTACTCTTATTCTATGTTAATTAATGTTGACTTATTTTATTTTCTTACTGTTTCTTTTATTCTTCTAGTTCTTCATTATGTAAAGCACTTTGAGCTACATATTTTTGTATGAAAATGTGCTACATAAATAAATGTTGTTGTTGTTGTTGTTGTTGGCAGGCTATTCCAGATTTGAGGTGCCCAACAGCAGAAGGCCGCCCGCCTCACCACTTCTTTTAAGTTTAGCTCTTGGAATTCTAAGCAGACACTCATCTGAAGATCTAAGGTTACGATTTGTAGTGTAAGGTAACTGGCTTTCTGAAATATAAGAAGGAGCGAGATTATTTAAGGCTTTATAAACCATAAGTCAATTCTGAATGGCACAGGTAACCAGTGTAGTGACATCAAATCGGAGAAATGTGCTCGGATTTTCTTTTCCTAGTTAGGAGTCCAGCAGCTGCATTCTGCACTCATTGCAATCGATTGATGTCTTAACACTCGTAAAATGATTTGGAGTTGCTGCAATGAAATTTCGGCAAAATGGACTAACCTGCTTGCCTGCCGCCTCATTTTTTCACTTTGATTTTTGGGCTGTCTTTGAATTCAGCTCTTTGTAGGTTGATCATTTTCATTTCCATCAAACAATGTGGCTGCCATCCTTTCATTCCTATCACATTACCAGTCCATATCAGTAGAGAGAGCCAGCAGGATTTGTTTCCCATTCAGATCTGATGTGTTTTCAAAGTGTTCCCAAATTTAAATGCTTATTCTAAAATGGTATTGATTAAATCCTGCCAGGGTTTAAAAAATGTTTTGAACAGATCCTCTGAGTGAGAATTTGATATTTTCCAATTTCAAATATTATACAATATGAGTTCTCCACTGACTTAAAAGATGTGGGCTATAATTCTTCCAGTTGAGCAAGATAAGTCTACGTGCTAATAGTGTTACATTACTATTACCATTACTGTAAGGCAGTTACAGTTTGTTTGTCCTTTCCCACTTTAAGTCCCTCTGGGGGTCCACCAGACACAGCTGTTAGTGGATTTGGAGGGATTGTGACACCAAGGCTGTCTGATAAAAAGAGTTTGGTCCAGAATAATGTTAGTTTGGATCAGGCCCAAAACATGTGGCCCAGTGAGGCTGGAGCTCGATTGCAACATTTGCAGGTTGGATCTTTCCCTGGAAAAATACTGAACAATAGACGTTGTTGATAACAGATTTGAAGTTGAATAATTGTATGCAGGGCGGTACGGTGGCACAATGGGTAGCGCTTCAGCCTCGCAGTAAGGAGATCTGAGTTCGCTTCCCAGGTCCTCCTTGTGTGGAGTTTGCATGTTCTCCACGTGTCTGCGTGGGTTTACTCCCACAGTCCAAAGACATGCAGGTTAGGTGTATTGACGATTCTAAATTGTCCCTGGTGTGTGCCTGGTGTGTGTGTGTGTGCCCTGCGGTGGGCTGGCGCCCTGCCCGGGGCTTTGTTCCTGCCGTGTGCCCTGTGCTGGCTGGGACTGACTCCAGCAGACCCCCATGACCCTGTAGTTAGGATATAGCAGGTTGGATAATGACTGACTGATTGATGGATTGTATGTTTTGCGCATATGGAGTTTGAGTAAATTCTGGGCATGGCTGCCTTCCATTCCTTTTCTGAAATGTTGAGCAAGAGATACTTGTCCCACTGCACTCTGGGATCTTTGAAAGGAATTGACCTTAAAATGTTTTTATATTATTATAGAAATGCTGTCTGAGTCTTAAAGACTGATCAATATTTCTTGTGGAAAAGAACATTGGGCAGTTTCCATTTAGTAAAGTTTCTAATTTGGAAGTAGTGGAAGAATTGTGTTGATTAGAAGTTACAGTAAATTTGATGAGTAATCATTTGTAGGATGAAAAGATATTACATACAGGTATATTCAAATCTCTAAATGATTCAATCTCGCATGTTTTCCAAACATTAAAAACTGTAAGTTTGAGAGGGTGGAAAAAGGTGGTTATCTTGTAGAGGTGCGACAGATAAAAGCTTCTCTATCTTGAAGTGTTTCCTACACTGGTTTCATATTCTGAGTGAGTGAAGCACAATTGGGTTGTTAGTATATTGGCGATAAGTCATATTTTCTGGGATACAAAGCCAGGAATATAAAGAAGTGCTGCAGGATTTTATTTCTATTGTGGACTAAGCTAGTGTGTGTTGTGAGCTGGCCGAACACAGCTTCAAACAGAGCCGGAACAAATTACAAATATTTGGTTACCCCTGCCGGGTAATCCCTTTTAATTCTCTCAAACCTCTCGATAAACTTAAACAGGTGCCTTCTGGTAACACTTAACATAACAGTTACAGGGTACAAAACAGAAAATAGCTTCAGCGTTAACTCTAGCTGGTGTAACAAAGGAAGGTTTTCCTCGAGCTTTCACTCGTCGGAACTGCTCTCATCAAAATACAAATTAGTGGAGGCACCCAGTCTTTTTATAATGGGAGAACTGGAAGAGGTGGAGCTAATTTCCCTCATTGGGAGGTCTCTGGAAGCTGTGGGGAGAAAAGGAAACAGAGTTAGTGACAGCGTCCCTTCTCGCCCTGGTGGGTTACCGTTTACCTCGATTGAGCCAACAAGTAGATGCACATGAGTGACAGTGCTCATCTGTTTGTGTCCATGTCCAGGTTTTCATAGCTTGTATATTTGCCGCCCAGCAATAAAACTGAAAGTTAGGTAGTGCCATGCCACCTTCTCCTTTAGGTCATTGTAAGGTCGCCCTTTGAATTGCGTGGATGTTTCGAATTCCAAATAAATGACGTTATGATTGAATCTAATTTCTTACAAAAGAGATTTATTAATGTATATTGGAGTGCTGCAGAATGCAAAAGAAGCTTGGGGAAGGATATTCGTCTTGAGAGTGTTGGTTCTCCCTGCTAAAGTGAGATGGAAGGTAGACCATCTATACACGTCTTCTTTAAGTTTTTCCACACAGACAGCAAGATTTTGTTGAAAAAAAGCTTTATATTTACTTGTGATGTTTACCCCAAGGTATTTAAACTGATCTACGATGATAAAAGGGAAGGCGTCCAATCTAAAATTATGTGTTAGAGAGTTCACTGGAAAAAGCAACTTGTTTGAGGGAAGCATAGGACGAAACTCATCTGGAGGAGTGGAAGGAAGAGAAAAAGGAAGGAATTGTGCTCGAGAATAACCCGTGTGAAGATATTTGCTAAAATAAATTAGTGTTTGAACCCGGGATTTTATGGTGGTGCCATTGTGTTTGGGGCCATGGGGCTCAGTAGCGCCATCTACAGGACGCAGAGTTCATTTTCATCTATTGAATGTTTTTAAAACTGCATTTAATTTGGAAGAATGTATTTGGTGTTCTTTTGAAAATATTAAAAAGAGCTGCTGTCATTATCAGTAGTTTTGCTTGTAATAACACCCACATTAGGATATAATCTACACTCTATATATAAAATCCTAAGCCTAAAAGTGCAGCGATTTTATGTCACGTTTTAAATTGGGCTTATTTTAAAACCTACATATATATGTTTGGTATCGTTCTTTTCAGAATTTATCGAACTTTAATGTGATGTTCTTAGATTTTCAGATTCTTATTCCGTTTTTAAATTATAAACTAAAAAATATCAAGAACTCACGCCGCGTGAGACAAGACTTTGTGCCAAAAGATTTAACCACGCCTGGGGCCGGAAATAAAAGACAAAGAGTAGGACAGCCGCTGTACAGGCTTTTAAATGTTTGAAGAGCCGTGCTTTAAATCAGATTTATTTTAAAACCTACATATATATGTTTGGTATCATCCTTTTCAGAACTTTTCGAACTTTATTGCGATTTTGTTAGATTTTCAGATTCTTATTCCATTTTTAAATTATGAACTAAAAAATATCAGGAACTAATGTCCTGTGAGACTAGACTTTGTGCCAAGAGATTTAACTAGGCCCAGGGCAGGAAATAAAAGACAAAGAGTAGGACAGCTGCTGTACAGGCTTTTAAATGTTCAACGCGCCGTGCGAGATGAAGATCACATGGAAGCAGCATGGCAGCAGCTGATTGAGCAAAGAGGAGGTAAAAAAAAAATTGTATTTGTTTCCCATTGTATCACCGTTTAAGAGGGGGTTTCGGAGGAGCGACCACGTCTCCTTGGGGTGCGTTCAGCCCCCCTCTTCACAACAGGATCAGCAGAGACGCGAAGTGGCCGGCACGTAGCACAGACAGGGGGGTTAGCAAGCAAAGTGAGCAGAGGGGAACCCCCTAGTTGTGCTATAAATAAGAAACCATTCATCAAACTGACTGTTTAGGAAAAAAACAAGACATGTGCATAATAATTTGGAACACAATATAGACTGCTGATTCTGGAAATCTATTGAAATAACAATATAAATTTCTGGGCCGAGCAGTGAAGTCCTTAAGTGTCTCAGAGTATGAAAATGGTCCTAAATGGCTCAGAATTCTCAGGGTGACACATATTCAGTTTTTCTAATCTTGGAAATTCATCCTACCATCACGAAAATTTAAGAGACCTTGTGAGCTGTCCTAACTAACTAAGAGTTGCCAGAAAATGGCAGAGATTGGCATGCATGTCCTGGGAAAGGTGGAATGTACTGGAAACCCTGAATTTCTAAAAAGATGTCAGTTTGACAGAGATGCCACATACTGTCCCAATTGTGACATTAGGCTGCGTAGGTGACTCGAAACATATCACATGGAGGACTGGAAATAAATCTGCATCGGTACAGTAATGGACACTAGATAGACCTTTTCTACTGTATTTATGTTGATGGTTTGGAAGTACATGTTTATAATAATCCATCCATCCATTCATTATCCAACCCACTATATCCTAACTACAGGGTCATGGGGTCTGCTGGAGCCAATCTCAGCCAACACAGGGCGTAAGGCAGGGTGTCAGCCCACCACAGCATAATAATAATAATAATAATGATAATTAATTACATTTATAGAGCACTTTTACAGGTCCTCCCTGCGTGAATTTTGCATGTTCTCCCCGTGTCTGCGTGGGTTTCCTCCCACAGTCCAAAGACATGCAGGTTAGGTGTGTTGCCGATCCTAAATTGTCCCTAGTGTGTGCTTGGTGTGTGTGTGTGCCCCGTGGTGGGCTGGCACCCTGCCCGGGGTTTGTTTCCTGCCTTGCGCCCTGTGTTGGCTGGGATTGGCTCCAGCAGACCCCCGTGACCCTGTAGTTAGGATATAGCGGGTTGGATAATGGATGGATGGATGGAGCACTTTTCTCTCTACTTAATGCACTTAGACAGAGATTTTATCTACACAATGCCTACCATGCAATGTTTTCGGCACCCATGCTTGTGTTTTAAGTTGTGTGGCTGTTATGTCCTCTGTGACATTGCCTGTGGTATGGAAGTTAAGTCGTGTGTACTTTGTGTCTTGGTGAAGTGTTGATGTATGCTGTTTTGTCTAGAAGAATTTTCTTAGGCTATTAATCTGTATGTTGTGTAAATGAATTCTGTCTATGAGACCACTTCCTCCCTCAGCACGTGTAGCTGTTTTTCCAAAATTACCAAAGTTCAGCAGCTGTAACTTAAAAATGGGATTCAACAAAAGCCTGATGTGCCAAAATGATTCCACAGACAAAATATCTTTGTTTTTAAAAGTTTTACTTAAATTCAAAGTAAAACAGTTACACACACGCAAAGAAAAAAGAAAGTTGTTGTTAAGAAAAGTTCTGTTCAAAGCTTAAGTGTTGTTACATTTCAGATCGTTTCAAATCACTTCAAACGTTTCTGAACCATTTCAAAATGGCGACGTTTCTGAAACATTTCTTGACGGTCGAAAACTGTATGCCTATCCCATTTCTAAGTTGAAAATGGGTCTTACAAGTCCCTGTGTACTGGGACCCATTCTAAACACAACTGACTTAATTATCACACTGTATCTCAGTTATAGCAAGAAAGTTCTATCTCATACTAACTGAAAAGACTACAGTATACCATTGTCTATGACTATGAAATAAAATTATATTCTATTCAAATTAAGCAAACGTTAATATGAGTTTAACTCAAAACTTTAACTTTCTAAGATTGCATGTGGACAAGGAAGTCATTCTATGGCTGCTTTGGTGTGCTGTTGTTTGTGTTTTGGATAGATAGATATGAAAGGCACTATATAATAGATAGATAGATATGAAAGGCACTATATAATAGATAGATAGATAGATAGATATGAAAGGCACTATATGATAGATAGATAGATAGATAGATAGATATGAAAGGCACCACATAATAGATAGATATGAAAGACAACATATAACAGATAGATAGATAGATATGAAAGGCACTATATAATAGATGGATAGCTAGATAGAAAGATAGATAGACAGATAGATATGAAAGGCACTATATGATAGATAGATAGATAGATAGATAGATAGATAGATAGATAGATAGATATGAAAGACAACATAGAACAGATAGATAGATAGATATGAAAGGCACTATATAATAGATGGATAGCTAGATAGACAGATAGATATGAAAGGCACTATATAATAGATAGATAGATAGATAGATATGAAAGACAACATAGAACAGATAGATAGATAGATATGAAAGGCACTATATAATAGATAGATAGATAGATATATATGAAAGGCACTATATAATAGATAGATAGATATATATGAAAGGCACTATATGATAGATAGATAGATAGATAGATAGATAGATAGATAGATAGATAGATAGATGTGAAAGACAACATAGAACAGATAGATAGATAGATATGAAAGGCACTATATAATAGATAGATATGAAAGACAACATATAACAGATAGATAGATAGATAGATAGATAGATAGATAGATAGATAGATAGATAGATACTTTATTAATCCCAAGGGGAAATTCACTTAATCCAGCAGCAGTATATTAATACAAAAAAATATATATTAAAGAGTAATAAAAATGCATGTAAAAACAGACAATAACTTTGAATAATGTTAGTGTTTTCGAGCCGTTGTGACACAATGTACAAACGTGGACACGTATGTTGGTCCTCTTACATCCCTTTTAAAATGTGTTGTATGCTTCCTGAAAAGTGTTGAAATGAAAGCCGTTGTTCCCTGTCTACCAAGCATGCCTTTGACATGTCATCGAATAAAGCAAAGCAAGTGTGAAAAGTGATCAAGTGTCGCTTAATCTACAAAGATCTTCTATAACGGCCTGGACACATTTGTTAGGACCCCTAGAAAAGATCCTAACTAACTGGATTTCAACGATTTTTCAAACTCGCTGTCTTCTTCGGGGCCGGATTAAGGTGGGTGCTATTGATGCTGCAGCATCAGGCCCATTCCTGCAATAGGCCCAGATGAAAACAGACGAGAATGTTCCGGAAGCTGAACAGTTTTCCTTTGCTATATTAACCTCAAAATAATTCTTAGAATGAAATTTGGAGTCCGACTTTTGGACGCCTAGGCACAACGTTACTCATTATACAGTTACTATTGTTCTTTGCGCTGTGACGTAACTATAACGTTGTTGTGTTTATTGTTAACCGAAGATTTCAAGTTAATGCTATCAATTTTACGTTAAACAATTTACTTAGTAATTTAGCTGCGTTTTTTGCAATATCTTGGGGATTCTTGCCACTTTTTTATTGTTCGGTAAGTGCCACGTAGTAAATTTTTCATCTTGAAAGTTAGTTGTACAGTAAAAATCGATGGCTATTTAAATGGTTATCTGTAAAGGTAAAACTAAAAGCCAGCCCGTGGGCCTGGCATGAATGTTTAGAATTTTTAAAATCCTCGACAGGATTCTGGTCTATTATGAAATTTAAATCGTGGATAAATTTTTACCCTCAAGAGCCTTTGAGGCCCAGTGTTTCTGCAAATTCATTTTTCTTACTCTGTTTCGTAAGAGAATTACGTTCATTACGTTATTTCATTGTTAGGTTTTCTGCATTAAGTGCACTTTTCAGACAATTGCTGTTGAACGTTGATGTTACATAGTTTGATGTTAATCTCGAGTTGTTACGATATTACGTCTTTATTATTATTCCTGTTCAATAAAGGCTGTCTGGTTGCGTTGCAAGCAATTAAGGCTCCTTGGTCGGTCTGAGTGCGCATATACGGTGAGTGTCGAATGCACAAGCGCCAATGCCGAGAAAAAATAGGCCTTTTTTGCGCTGCAGCATCAGGCCCAATTTTGTCTTAATCTGGCTGTGGTCTTCTTGTGTTTAAATCGCACACATTTCCATTGAGTCGTTCAGCCGATTTAAATGGAGAAAAGTCATCACTTTGCTGTTTGGTGTCATCATGTGTCCCACACTACACATGGAAAGAGAGAGAGTTATCTGAGAAAGAAAATGACAGGCAAACATGTTAATGTCAAAGGCTAGAAGACCATCAACAAGCAGCTTGATATTCCAGTGAAAAAAATACGCAAATATTATTAAGAAATTTAAGGTCCATGGGATTGTAGACAATCTCCCTGGATGCGACCTCAAGAGGTAAATCAACCCCAGAATGGACAGAAGAATAGTGAGAATGGTATACAAAAAGTCAATTACAACTTCCAAAGAGAAGATCAAGGTCTGATTGCACCATTTTTCGAGTGACAGTGGGCTCAATGGAAGAAGACCTAGGAGGACTCCACTGTTGAAAGAAAAACAGAAAAAAAGCCAGAATAGAATTTGCTAAAATGCAAATTGACAAGTCACAATGCTTCTGGGAGAAAGTCCTTTGGACAGATGAGACCATATTGAAGTTTTTCTTGGCAAGTCACATCAGCTCTGTGTCCACAAATGAAAAAAAATGAAGCTGTAAAAGAAAAGAACACCAGGCCTGCTGTGAAATATGGAGGAGGCTCGCTTATGTTTTGGGGCTGCTTTGCTTCATCAGGCACTTGGGTGTCTTGAGTCTGAGGAGGGAACAATGAAATCTCAAGACCATCAGGACATTGTGGAGCGAAACATCCTGCCCAGTGTCACAAGGCTCTGCCTCAGTTGCAGGTCATGGACCCTCCAACAGGATGATGAGTCAAAACACACAGCGAAAAGCACCTGAGAATGGCAAAGACCAAGACATTGGACTCTACTGAAGTGGTCTTCTAGGAGCCCTGATTTGAATCTCATTGAATATCTATGGAAAGAACTGAATTATGCAGTCTGAAGAAGACCCCCTTGAAACCTGACACAGCTGGAACCATTTGCTCAGGACGAGTGGACCAAGCGACCTGTGGATGGGTGCAGAAGTCTCAAGAAGAGCTTCGAGAATTGCTTGTGTGCAGGGGTTGAAAACTCTAAGGGTTGTGCAATAAAATATGAGGTGAAGGGTCCCGTTATTTTTGTCCGTGCCATTTTCATTTCTATTATATCTGAAAGTTCCTGTTGCTTTAAAACTCGAAAGCAAAGTCTGATTTTTGTTAAACACGCAATAATCAATAATGGGTGCCAAGGACTTTTGTCAATTTCAAGTTATTTCAGAGACAGTTGTGGGGTCTTCTTACTTAGGAGAAGGGGGCCAACAAATTTATCCACATCTGTATAATTTTGAATGAATACTTGAGTATTGGTACGCCGTACTGTATGTATTAACATCTTTAATTGTGTGGCGTGTGTGTAGGTGTGCTTTGAGTATTTGTGAAAGGCGTGATGTATATTTTTCTGTAACGGTATATTTAATTTGTTTTCATTGTATAAGTTTGTCCTGTTGGAACCCTCAGCTTTTCTATACTTCATCTGCCGTCGGCCTTGATTCGATTGCCATTCTCAAGGGTATAAATCAGTTCCTCTAAGAATTCCCTTCTTTACATTACTTTATATTTGTCTTGTCTTAACATGATGTATGCATGCCTTGTCAATAAGCTTTGATTAGTTCAGCTAAATGTTGCAATCATTTGTTCCTACATATATTATTATTAATTACTTTTGTGGTAAAGCCGTAGAGTTAGTATTAGAAAAACCACAAATCTGTAAGGGCCAACCCACTCATCTGGAACGGCAACTATGCCACCAAGACCTGCGGCCTGGCAAACTAAGGAAAATTCAGACCAGACAAGTCGTACCTCTTCATAATAGCTTCCCCAATTGATGGTTAAATAAGCAAAAGCAAACAGTATATAAAATAATGAGGTGTATATATGCTGCTCAAAAAAATTAAAGGAACACTTTGAAAACACATCAGATCTGAATGGGAAAAAAAATCCTGCTGGATATCTGTACTGACATGGACTGGGTAATGTGTTAGGAACGAAAGGATGCCACATCATTTGATGGAAATGAAAATTATCAACATACAGTGGGATGAATTCAAAGACACTCCAAAAATCAAAGGGGAAAAAATGATACAGCAGGCAGGCAGGTGAGTCCATTTGGCTGAAAGTTCATTGCAGCAACTCCAAATCGCACTTAGTAGTTTGTATGAGATGTCCTGGGGGATCTCTTCCCAGATCTGGACCAGGGCATCACTGAGCTCCTGGACAGGCTGAGGCGTCGGATGGACCCAAACATAATGTCCCACCCAGAGGTGTTCTATTGGATTGAGGTCAGGCAAGTGAGTATGAGGGCCTGTCAATGGTCTCAATTCCTTCATCCTCTCGCCACATGAGGCCGAGCGTTGTCGAGCCCAGCATGGGGTCTGACAATGGGTGCAAGGATTTCATCCAGATACCTAATGCAGTCAAGCTGCCATTGTCTAGCCTGTAGAGGTCTGTGTGTCCCCCCATGGATATGCCTCCCCAGACCATCTCTGACCCACCACCAAACCAGTCATGCTGAACGATGTTAGAGGCAGCATAACATTCTCCACGGCTTCTCCAGATTCTTTCAAGTCTGTCACATGTGCTCAGGGTGAACCTGCTCTCATCTGTGAAAAGCACAAGGCACTTGCCAGTGGTGGACCTGCCAATTCTGGTATTCTATGGCAAATGTCAATCGAGCTCCACGGTGTCCACTAGAGGATGTCAGGCCCTCAGGTCACCCTCATGAAGTCTGTTTCTGATTGTTTGGTCAGAGACATTCACACCAGTGGCCTGCCTGCCTGCTGGAGGTCATTTTGTAGGGCCCTGCCAGTGCTCATCCTGTTCCTCCTTGCCCAAAGGAGCAGATACTGGTCAGTCCTGCTGATGGGTTAAGGACCTTCTACAAGGGGCCCTGTCCAGCTTTCCTAGAGTAACTGCTTGTCTCCTGGAATCTCCTCCATACCCTTGAGACTGTGCTGGGAGACATGGCAAACCTTCTGGCAATGCCACGTATTGATGTGCCATCCTGGAGAAGTTGGACTACCCGTGCCACCTCTGTAAGGTCCAGGTATGGCCTCATGGTACCAGTATTGACACTGACTGTAGCCAAATGCAAAACGAGTGACAAAACAGACAAGGAGGGAGAAATGTGAGTGGCCTCCAGCTGTTAAACCATTCATTCCTGTTCTGGGGGTCGTCTCATTGTTGTCCCTCTAGTGCACCAAAGCAGTTGAAACTGATGAACAAGCCTCTCTGTTACTTAACTGACCAGATCAATAGCCCAGACGTTTTGTTGACTTGATGCTATACTCGGATTAAATAGTGTGCCTTTAGTTTTTTGAGCAGTTTATATTGATGGTGAAAAAGAACAAACAACAAAATGATACATATACTTCACACCCTCCAAAGCCCCCACACAACACACACCCGGAAAGTGAACAGCTGTATGAAATAATCAAAAGGCACAAAAAATATATACAGTACAAACCCCTCCCTTATCCCTACACTGAACATGAAACAAGTAAGACACAGAAAACTTGAAACCACACATAAAAGTCCAAAAGATTAGGCAGAGGATGATGAGTGAATGTGAACCTTGCCCAGCTGAAACGTGTCCTACGGTTGTTATATTTGAATGAAATTGTTATGGGGGTCGACTTGTTCTTAACTCAATTTTACTTTTTGTAAAAACTGATTGATTTGTATGGAATGATTGCAATAAAATTAATAAAACTTCAAAAAAAATTGTTGATTTGCTCCTCTCCCAAAAAGTCAAAAAACAGTCTCACCGTACAATCCTCGGTGTGTCTGTCTAATCCAGAACCCCAGGGTTTTGTGTGACGATGGTGAAGTTGTTACTGTCCTGCGTAGAAAGCAGCAAGCGGGAAGGGTGTAAAATGATCCGAATCAGTGCTCTTTCTCGGCTCTTTATTTCGTCTTGTGAAATAACGGTGTTGTAAGTGATTCCTTTTTCCTTTCGTCCTCATGTTTAAATAGCAATGACCTGGATGGAATCGATGGGTTTGACAGGTGTGAAATAAATAGCCAGACACACAACGAAGGTTTGGTGCTGCCATTCGTATAGTTTCCCGGGATGCAAAAGGCTTAAGTTTGCATACAATGTGGACAGGTTAGAGTCCAAAACAGAACTGATCAAGTAAGGAGGATGAGGGGGTTTTAATAGGTGGTTCAAAGGAAGTGACGTCCTCGGGGCCGGAGCAGGAAGTGATGTCTTTGGAGTATAAAGCGGATACAGGCAGGATTTCTCTGTGGAGAGAAAAGGGAGAGGTTCACTGCAACCCACCAGCCCCTGGCCTGGCATGGAATTGTCGTTTTCTGCTCCCTTTGGTTGACTCCCAGGCGCACATGTGTTACAATGGGAAAACTATCACTAAGGGGTCACGGTTCCACGCCGTATCCTTCCCCCTTTGTTTCCAGGGGACAACATTTACACCGACAGACACAGAGCATATAAACATGACAACGCTATGAAAGACACGACTCAACACAGAACATATTTAAGATGTCTCTAGTCATGTAGAACTGATACAAAGCGTCATCACGATTTCCGAAGAAACTACAAAATGTCATCAAAAGTAGCACTTTGTGGCTCGGGCTGCCATAAAACCGTGACATTATTCATTCTCAAACAAAGACTCCTACTCCTAGCTCTGAGAAAGAGTAGAACACTTTGTAAATACTTGACATGTCCTACTCTGAGGTAGGAGAAGTTCTCCTCCTAATCTGACTTACAGTGCACTTCCTAGGATTCATCCATCCATCCATTATCCAATCTGCTATATCCTAACTACAGGGTCACGGGGGTCTGCTGGAGCCAATCCCAGCCAACACAGGGCGCAAGGCAGGAAACAAACCCCAGGCAAGGCACCAGCCCACCGCAGCACACACACGCACCAGGGACAATTTAGAATCGCCAATGCACCTCACCTGCATGTCTTTGGACTGTGGGAGGAAACCCACGCAGACACGGGGAGAACATGCAAACTCCACGAAGGGAGGACCCGGGAAGCAAACCCGGGTCTCCTAACTGCGAAGCAGCAGCGCTACCCATTGCGCCACCATGCTGCCTTCCTACAATTCATTCTGATAAATACGTCTGTTTTATTGTTTATTTTGAGGCCTGCTCACCCATTTGCCATCTTTCTGTTACATTATCATTATCGTTACCCACTGGCACAGCTTTTATTTTTTTTGGAGATTCTTTTGTGTTGCATTTTCTACATCTGTTCAGCTTCCCTTGCACTTCTTCCATTCTGCAATAAAATTTCCTTCCTAACTGCTAACCAGACTGCACTGGTGTCTTTCTGGGTATGGTGCCTGCTCATGAACACCCACTTAATCCAATTCTGGGTTGTGGAGAGCACAGCCTATCTCAGTGGCACTTGGTACCAGGCAGGAAACACAAGTGGAGGGGGCAAGAGCCTGTATCAGGGCCTATTTATTGTAAAACTATCTTCCAAATGATGGCCATTAGATGTAACTGCACTGATTTGGAATTACCTTTTTTGTCCGTCTCCTTCTCTGATTTCGGCCCCCAGGCATCATCCATCTATATAATTCACATTTTCTTTCTTCGTTGCTGATACAATCTGCATTGCTATGGCAGAAAAATTACCTTGCAGGTGAAATTCAAGCCCTGTACATTAAAAGGAAAGCATTCAAGTTGAGAGAAATTCCAAATCCTCTACGGCAATGAGGAATGCCACAATAAATCAGAATGGATTAAAAAAAAATGGGCAAATGAAGGAAAGCAGCCAAAGTAAAGAGTTTAAAGAAATCAAAGCATTACAGCAATTCCCTTGTGCCATTCATCCATTTTCAAACGTTCTTATCCACCGGCTTTTATAATATGTGAATAATTGTAAACTAAAATTGCTTTTTTTTGTGTATGTTGAAATTATGATCTTGATGATGGCCCTACAAAGAAGTGCTCGCCTGATCGTTATGTAGGCATTACGGGATTGTTCTGGTGGAACTCCAATCTCCTCTTCTCCACTGAAATCTGTAACACCCATCAGTCAGAGGCTCGTTGGCAGTGCCAGATTCATCGGATAATAAAGTGAGGTATTATTTGAAGCTGTCAGACACACATTCTTAAATGAGGTGCTACTTGAAAAATTATTGGAAAAAGTCAGCGGCATGAACACAAGGCCAGGCTTGGCAAGCTGTGTCTGTGGCTTCATGCCTGCAATCTGTTAATATACACGTGCAAAAAAATAAAATAAAATCAAGAATAGCTCCATATGGCATACAAACTGAGAAGCCTCCTTCTTTTTACCCACCCAGGGTGAAGAGTCTTGAGTTTTATTTATCCTCATGTGGCACTTGGTGCCACGGCTCTACTGCCAAGTTGTTTGCCGGCCTATGAAGAAGTCATTTCTAATAAAGGAATAATGGAATCATCAGTTAGGAGGATCCTTTCATTTGATTGGCTGGTCCAGCACTGAGTCAGTTGTCAAATGGCCAGTAGGGGGCGGTGGCTTGTTGGCCGAGGTCTCCAGGACTCTGGCTGTGTCTGGCTTGTCTGACTTGTTTTCTACAATCTGGCTGTGTTTCTACAATTAGCCGATAGACAGATGTTGCTTTTCATTTAGGTTCATTAGTTTCTACTTGGTTTTGATGTATTTGAACAAATCTTTATACTTATAAGTGATAGTTTAGTATTTAGTGAGTGGTGTTATCCATTTTTACATTTTTCCTTGAGATTTGTCGTGGTGAGGAATGCTGTGCAAGAACAAAGTCATTTGTATTGTTGTATTGTACTTCTGCGGTGGCCATGATAGATTGGCCATTGAGCTCTGTGAAGAAGATGTTCTGCATTGTATTTATGCCATTTTTTGAAACCTACTGCACTCACAAACTACCTGAAACGGGGTCCCTCTCTGAATTGCCTTTCCTAACACTCTTTTTTTTGGAGGGGGTTCTTGTCTTCCTAGATATTCAAGGCTGGAGGGCTTTCAAAAATCAGGGCATGTTAAGGCCCATTGAGACACTACGTTGTGCGAGTTTGGGCTATACAGGAAATACATTGGTGTTGCTGTTCTTGTTTTTATTTCTTTCCTTCACTTACATTTGTTCTCCTTCAGAATGACTACCAAAGGCAATTAGAACATTAGGACAATCTGGACGAGAACAGGCCAGTCCTATCCAAATAACATCAAATTGACTTTCAAATATCCCTAAAGTCCTCCTGTCTATCACACCACTTTTCACTTATTCCATGAGTTTGTGGTTCTCTGTGTGAAGAAAAACATCTTAATATTTGCCTGAAATTTATCCTTAACAAGCTTTCAAATGTGTCCCAATGTTCTTGATAAATTCATTTTAAAGTCACCGTCTTGATCCACTGGATTAATTCCCTTCATTATTGTAAACACTTCAATTATGTCACCTCTTGATCTTCTTTTGCTTAAACTGTAAAGGCTCGGCTCTTTTAATCTATCTTCATAACTCATCTCCTACACAGCCTAGTCGCTCTTCTCTGGACTTTTTCTAGTGCTGCTATGTCCTGGAGACCCAAACTGCACACAGGACTCCAGATGAGGCCTCACCAGTGTGTTATAAAGCTTGAGCAGAACCTCCTGTGACTTGTACTCCACACATCAAGGTGCTATATAACCTGACATTCTGTTAGCCTTCTTAATGGCTTCTGAACACTGTCTGGAAGTCAATAGCTTAGAGTCCACTATGACTCCTAAATCCTTCTCATAAGGTGGACTTTCGATTTTCAGACCTCCCTCTGGGTTTTCAAATCATACATTTTTACTTCCTCCTTGTAATACTTAAAATTTACTGACATTAAATTTAATTTTCTACAAATCTGCCCGGGTGGCATAGTGGTGCAGTGGTAGCTCTGCTGCTTTGCAGTAAGAAGACCAAAGTTCACGTCCAGGGTCCTCCATGTGAGGAGTTTGCATGTTCTTCCCATGTCCAGATTCTTCCCACTATCCAACGATATTCAGGTTACGTGATACTAAACTGGCCTTAGTGTGTGGTTGATGTGTCAATGTGATGGACTGTCCAGGGTTTGTTCCTACCTTGCATCCTATGCTAGCTGGGATAGACTTCTGACCCACACAAGCCCCATTATGGATAATATTTGCCATTTTCCATCCTTCAGAATTTCCCCAGTGCACAATGATATTCAAAAAATATATGTCAAAGGTTTATACTGTATATGCACTCACTAACCACCATCATCACTCAATTATAAATATTTTCTGGGCCTGGTGATTTGTTTGATTTCAGCGTATTCAATCTTCTCCCTCTACAATTTCCAAATCCCCCAGTACCTCCTTAGTAGTCCCTACTCTCTCTTCTGTATCTTTTCCTGGTTTTCTGTGGTGGTGACACACCATCACCACCTAATCAAAGCACCGTGATGTTCCTACATTGATGGATTAAAAGCCAGAAGTCTACATGACCATCATCATCAAGTCCTTCCATGAGAACCCTAAATACAAAGAGGACTGTTTTAATTTATGTTAGGTAGAATGCCCAGAGGGGGCTGGGCGGTCTCATGGCCTGGAACCCCTGCAGATTTTATTTTTTTCTCTCCAGCCATCTGGAGTTTTTTTTTTTTTGTTTTGTTTTTTCTGTCCTCCCTGGCCATTGGACCCTACTCTTATTCTATGTTAATTAGTGTTGTCTTATTCTAACTCTTACTTTGTCTTTTATTTCTCTTTTCTTCATCATGTAAAACACTTTGAGCTATATTATTTGTATGAAAATGTGCTATAGAAATAAATGTTGTTGTTACCCCTGGGAGGCTATTTACTTCTTCTCATATATAAAATTCAATAAAATGCGATTTTAGAGCATCTGCTATTTTACTGTCTGTATTTTTTAGTTCCCCTTTACTAATCCTGAAGAACACCACCTCCCCCTTGACTGATCTTTTACTACTAAAATACTGAAAGAATGTCTTTGAGTCATTTTTCACCTTATCTGTTAAATTCCTAATTGCCTTTTAACTCACCAATAGCAAAATAGCATTCTTGAAAATTCTTGCATCCTGAAAATTTTGCAAGAATACGTAGGAACTCTGAGAAATAGACATGTATATGTTTACTGACATTAACTTATTTAGTCATGTTTATGTTTCGCATAATCTATTAACACTAGAATTACCAGAGCCTATGAAAAAACTCGTAGATCCGTCCCACCTTAAATCGCTTCTTAAAACCGCTCTCACTTCTCCGCCAGCCTCCTTTGTCCTGTAAATGTGCCGATAAAAACAAACTGCAAGCAGCCGGCTATTCCATCCCCCCACCGACTCAGAACGTGCACGAACTTCTCCGAGCTCATGCCTCGATTATCTAGGAGTGAAGTGGAGTTTTAGAGTGGAAATAATAGATTGTTATTTGGAACACACGCATTTCATGTGTGTTCCGTTTCTACAGTAATCTGTGTAAACACAATGTTAAAACAGAAACTTTTTCATATTTTAGTAATAAATGTCACAAAATATAGACATAAACTATAAAATGTGTGAAGCCTGACAGCCAAAGAGCAAATACACTTTCATAAAAGGTTCAAAACTTTTACATCAGCTTCCATGGCGTACTGGTAAGATTTCGTCACTTAGAGCACAGCAGACTTGTTGTACTTCAAGAGATCCGAGTTCGAATCTCCGCTAGGGAGAAAATTTATTTATTTTTAACCTTCGCCGTTCTGCCTGCCTGAACTCCCTGTCTATCTATATAGTAATAACAGTAATTTTATAATTATATAGGAGCTTCCCTGTCTGCCTATCATATAGTGCCTTTCCTTCCTACCTATCTATATATTTATCCCCTTAGCTGTTTTTTATATATCTATTATACAATGCCTTCCCTGTTTATTTATATATCTAGTGCCTTCTCTGCCTGTCTATCTGTCTGATTGCATATAGCGCTGAACTTACTGCTCTGTACTATTCTGTCTTCTGCATGTCCTGGAGTACAAAAGAAACAGCACCATACAGCAACATGTGCGAACTGGCAAGATCGGGGAAAAAACACGCGGTCACTGATTACAAACCGCAAGATGAATGAAAGAGACAATATATGTAAAAACATCATCGCACTAATGCAATATTATTTGAAAACAAACAGCGTCAGATCGGGTTTGAATATGCGCCCTATCTGACGCTGTTCGTTTTCAAATAATATTGCATGTACTGTGCGTTGAAACTGCGGCACTGAATAAGCAGACTCCTTCTGTAACAGCGTCAGCGTGTATTCAAACCCGATCTGACGCTCTTCTTTTTCAAATAATATTGCATGTATTGAACTATTTTAGAATAAAAACATACATTTGATTTCAGTCAGTCTGCAAGAGCCAGTGTAAATGCATGATAATTATAAAGGTTAGCTTTTTTTTTAATTCAGTTCCATTCTCTCAGTCGCGTCCACGATCCCCCCCCCCCCCATCTGACACTGCTTTTTTTCACATAAAGACATGCTATAACTCAAATGTGATTTATTTGGAGACGCGATATAGCTCGAATGTGATTTATTTGGAGACGCGCTATACTCGAATGTTATTTGTATAGGGAAGAAAGTACAATGTCAGGTGCTCATTCAGTGTAATAGGAACCATAGCACAGAGAGATGTGTACACTGCAACAAGTACACATGTCGTGAATGTAGGAAGGGTGTGTGGGAATTGTTAATATTTGAATGTGATGATTTTATATAGCACGGATCGGAAATCAGCAGTTCTTAGCATTGCACCACGCAAGCTGTCGTATCAACCGTCTACTGTAAATTGCTTTATTTTTTCTTCACGTATAGTCTAGAATAAAAGTGCACTTGTTTTGTTATTCTTGTACACCAACATATGTTCCTGTGTTTGAGCGACACAGACATGCTCAAAAAAATAGACGTGTAATGCCACGAAAAGTGCACGCAGGCTCTTCAGTTCGCAAGCATTGGTACGAGAATGCAGTCACAAATACGCTGCAGAGCTATAGCGCATCTTTATGTGAAAACAGCATTCTCAATTTGGGTGGGGGGGGTGTAGGGAAGGATCCTGAACACGACTGAGAGAATGAAAAGTGAATAAAAAAAAAATAACCTTTACAAGTATAATAAATTACAACGGCTGTTACACACTGAAATCAAATGTATATGTTTTTATTATAAAATAGTAAGTATAACAGCAGTTTACGTCTCAAAACTGAATCACGCGGGATCGAACTCATGACCTTTTGAACACTAGTCAGTGATTGATACCATTATGCTACCGTGGCAACTGGAATAAGTATGTGTCAATGTGGCATGCTAAGGTGGCTTTTTTCTGCAGTTATATTTTTGAATAAAAGCATACTTGTTCTGTTATATTTGTACCTTTTGTAAATGTGTTTGATATTTGGACTTCAGGCTTCATACATTATATAGTTTATGCTTACATTTATTGTCATTTACTACTACAATATGAAAAACGTTTCTGTTTTAAAAATGTGTTTACACGGATTACTGTAGAAACAGAACACACGTGAAATGCGTGTATTCCAAATAATGATCTATTATTTCCACTCTAAAATTCCACTTCACTCCCAGATAATCAAGGCATGAGCTGGGAGAAGTTTGTGCACGTTCTAAGTCGTTGGGGGGATGGAATAGCCGGCTACTTGCAGCTTTTCTTTTATCAGCACGTTTAGATTAACAAAAGACGCTGGCGGAGAGGTGAGAACGGTTTTAAGAAGCGATTTAAGGTGGGACGGATCTACGAGTTTTTTCGTAGGCTCTGGTAATTCTAGTGTTAAATTCAACAGAATTTAAAGTGTTTTGCTCCTGATTTTCTTTTGTATTCAATGTCTGGTGCATCACGTTGCAGTATCCAACAGTAGTCAGCAAGCATTGACGGATTCCAGTTGCCCTGGTATCGTCTCTCCATCGTAGCAATGTCATGGTGAAACCTTTCACTGTGTTTGTCACTGACAGCACTGCAATTTGCGGAGAAGAAGTCCAAGTGTAAGTGGAGGAAATAAATCTTGAGTGACATGTTCCACTTCATTGTCTTGTATGCTTTGAGAAGTTTGTCTACCAGCTGAATGTAGTTTGGGGCTCTGTAATTGCCCAGAAAATTGTCAACAACGTCTTTGAAGACTTTCCAGGCAATTTTTCCGGCCCAGCTAACAGATCTTCAAACCGCTTTTCACTCATAACATGTCTGATCTGGGGGCCAACAAAAATACCCTCTTTGATCTTTGCGTCAGTTATTCTTGGGAATATCTGTCTTAAATAACGAAAACCTTTGCCTTCCTTGTTCAGTGCTTTCACGAAATTCTTCATGAGTCCCAGTTTTATGTGAAGAGGAGGCAAAAATATCTTTGCTGGGTCGACAAGCGATTCATGTGCCACATTTTTCTGTCCTGGAACTAACTTTTTACAGAGTGGCTAGTTCTGTTGAGAATAGTGCGACTCTTTGACACGGCTGTCTCATTCACAGATGAGACAACAGTACTTTGTATAGCCGAGCTGCAGTCCTAGTTACAGAGCAACGACTTTAAGTTCTCCACAGATATTCCAGTTGTACCTGCTATACTGGACGTGCTTCAGCAACAGTTCCATATCTCATACGTTTCTTTCAGGTACTGAAGAATAAACATTGCCATTGTGTAGCAGAACAGCTTTCTGGCTTAACATTGACGAATCAATGAAGGGACGTCACTCTTCCAGGTTGTGATCACAACCCAGGGCCGAGAACAATCCTTCAATG
Organism: Polypterus bichir lapradei; assembly: GCA_026402145.1. NCBI lineage: Eukaryota > Metazoa > Chordata > Cladistia > Polypteriformes > Polypteridae > Polypterus > Polypterus bichir. The sequence continues at coordinate 53,701,016 of JANRMT010062834.1, forward strand.
TCACAACAGAAACATAAACTGTCGACTTGTGCAAAAAATTTGGTTATATCATGATGTCGGCCTCGAAACACAGAAATGTTCATACCTGGTGACAGCAAACACCATTCCTGCAGTCTCGAACCCAGCAGCTCGGCTTTTGCTTTTGACAGACCCAAATCTCTGACCAAATCGTTCAATTCTGACTGTGTTATCAGATGTGGATCGCCTGATGAGCATGGTTCAAAATCCGGGTCAATGTCACTGTCAGTACCCTGCATTGCAGTTTCTTCATCTGGTTCGTCTAAGGTCCAATCCTCTGGTGGTTTTGAAATTGGAGGACTGTCGTCATGTGGCACGGGTCTCATTGCTGAAGGCAGATTAGGATATTCAATTGACTTCTTGTTTTTGGCAGAGAAACCAGACACATTAGTCAAACAGTCCATCACATGGTCTTTTTGTTCTCGCCATATCATTGGAACAGCAAACGGCATCGTCTTTCAAATGCTTCTGATCCAGGCTCTCATACTGACAGCACATGTCGCACAGCAAATGTGAGGCTCCCATTCCTTGTCTTGATCACCAATTTTGATAAGCTTTCTTCACAAGGACAGTCATCCAACATCTCTGAGGCGCAAGTGTATATTCGCCACAGGTATAGCAGAATGTATCACAGCTGTTACGACATTGATGAGACATATCGCCTGACACCAAAACGTCTATAGCATCAAGCTTACTTACTGTTATATTGCTACAGATACTACACTTTACTATACTGATACTATGCATACACACTGACTATCTATATTAACCAAATGAGCAGGATCGGTGTGTGCAAGCCACCTTTAGAGCATGCTGAGACAGCGTCAAGCTTGTTCAGACCTGCCCAGGATGCCAACTTCCACAGAACAGCTTCCAACCTGCCCTGGTTCCATGTCTGGACATGCCCAAGCTGCACAAACCGTTGTTGATAAGTCACTTACGGGAGCAAAAATGTTTGGCTACAAATAGAATAAAAAATTATGACAAAACTGAAGATTTCTCTGAAATGGTACGTGATGGGTAAATTGTGTGGTGTCATATTTGTGATCAGCACCCAAAAATCTATAAGAAACACTCAACAGTGTTCAAGAAGCAAAAACTTTGTTGTGCAGTGTAATCTTCTTAATGGTTGCCCTCATGTTCTCATATGCTCTACAATTCACATTGGAGTTATTAGTCTTAAACACCTTATTCATTTGTGTATTAAAATTACTGTCTGCATTTTATATAACACACTCCTAAAATAAGGTGTTTATTCCTAAAGCTTTCTGGATGAATCCAGACATCCTCACTAAGATGGGGCTCATCATCCAATTGAAGAAAACTTGTATTTAAATTATGTTTTATATTAACAGCAACCCCCCTCTTTATTCTGTTCTCAGTCAGTCAGTCATTTTCCTACCCGCTATAT
>JANRMT010062834.1:53727444-53740865 GCA_026402145.1 Polypterus bichir lapradei
CGAATACTTTTGCAAGCCACTGTAGATAGAGAACTGCTGGCTCCTTTGTTATTTGCATATTATTGTTAATAAGGAGCCATTAAAACAATGAAGGCCTCTGTTTAAGGCTGAAGGGTGGGGAATCTTAACATGAAAGTTAAGGTAACTAAGAAAGACGACTAAAATGTCACTTGAGCACTAAGAGCTTCGTCAGCAATACCTGACCTCTGATTAAGAAACTGGGTTGGAACAAAAACCTCCAGCCACTCCAGGACCTATGCTGCCCACCCCAGCTTTAGTAGACTGCTGTAACAAGAATGCTCCATCTTCATCATCTGCTGAAGCGATAAATGAAACACTCAATGGACAAGTTTCCTCCTGCCTGGTTCCTGACTAAAAGAGGTCCTAGCTGAGGGTTAATTTATTTCGTTAATATATTTCCAATGTAACTTCTACCACAGGAGGACTCGGAACACAAACCACGGTTTCCTTACTGCGAGGCAGCAGTGCTACCACTGTGCCACCACATCTCCCAAGACATGGAGAAAAAAAGGACAAAAATGACATCTAAACTAGCGAGGACCAAAGCTAAAAGGTCAACTCGTGACACCAAAACCTCAAATACTCATCAAAACTTAACCCAAAAAGGTTTCTGTCAAATCCAAAATCTTGGAATTGTGACTTGTTAAGCTGCTGTCTCAAATATTGTCATAATGGTGACATCATATGGAATGATGTCAGGGTGACACATAGGAACAATACAGCATCGTTTCTAACAACAATGTAACCAGTGTGGCCTGCAGAGGGTGCTCCTGCCACCCAAACCCGACATAGACGCAAGACACAAGTTCAGCACACACGCTTTATTTTCCTTTTTCCACGCAGGAAATGCCATAACCCGTTTCCCACCTGCACAGCACAGTCAAATCACAAGCACAGCCACTCTTTTCTTCTTTTTTTCTTTCTCTTCTCTCTCTCTCTCTTTGCCTCCACTCCTCCTGCAGCAGGCTTTGTCCATCTCCTCCCAGAGTAGTGGCAGCTGACTCCTTTTATAGGGCTCCAGGTGTCCAGTATTCTTTTTCCGGCAGCACTTCCGGGCGTGGCAGAAGTGCTGCACCAAAGGGCTCAACAGTTCCTGCAGCACCCCCCTGGCCTGGAGACCATATTAACACTTTGAGGGCAGAATATTTTTTCTAAAAAACATAGTTTCCGAAAAGCAATGGTTTCACACAGAAATCAACATAAAACGTCTGTTGCTGCATGCTGTGGCTGCCAGTTTGCGAAGCCTGTCTTCACGTGGCTGGGGTGGCAGCAGCGGAAGTCACGGTCGCAGTGCATTGCAATCTGGTTTTTACCTCTTACCATTGTTAAGTGGCAGTCCTCCCAGGGAACAGTGCCATAGGCGTGTCAGCTATTTGAACCTGTTTAGCACCACGATTAGCTGGGGACCAGTCAGCTGAAGCTGGAACCTCACATTTGTTTTTGATCACTTGTATCAAAATTGGAGTCCGGCAAGTCATAGTACAGTTCAGAGATAATAGGCAAAACTTCATCCACGGAGTATTTTGCTTTACGCATTCGCTTTGATCTCTCGCCATTATGTCAGTGCCATTTTTGCGCCTTACTACTCACGGAAGCGCAGGAGATCTTGGTCAAACCAATGAAGCTAACTTTCCTTCTTGCAACAAGAGTCCAACTAAAACAATAACGGTTGGTTTTGTCACAGTTTACAGTTGATTACCATCGTCTACTCCTCCTTTTGACAAAAGTCGACATCAGCCCTGAAAGAGTTAATGGAGGGACAGAGGGAGACTTTCATGTATTCCCCTGATCCATTGGGTGGCAACATCTGCATGATGGAGCTCTTATTTGTATGACACCCAGGGCAACTTGGAAGCTGTAGTTCTGATGGGAAGCCCTGCTGAGGAATGAGCTACCGCTCCCTCTCATTGGGATTGCAGGAGTCCAAAGATGTTAACACTAGATTTACCAGAGTCTACGAAAAAACTTGTAGATCCGGCCCACCTTAAAACTGTTCGCACCTCTCTGTTAGCGTCTTTTGTCTTCTAAATGTGCCGATTAAGACGAGCATCAAGCAGCCGGCTATTCCATCCCCCACCATCGCAGAACGTTCACTAAAGAGAAAAAAAAAATAACACTTTCACCCCAGTGAGGAATCAAATTCAGGTCTCTGAAGCACGGCAGGCTTGCTGAGCTATAAGACAGCAAATCTTAGTGCTACGCCACAGAAGCCGTTGTATTGTTCTTGAACCTTTTCTGAAAGTGTTTATTTGATCTTTGGAAATCAGGATTCAACATTCTATAGTTTATGCCTACATTTTGTAACATTTATTACTAAAATACGAAAAACTTTCTGTTTTAATAATGTGTTTACACAGATTACTGTAGAAACTGAACACGCATGAAATGCATGTGTTCCAAATAACGATCTATTATTTCCACTCTAAAACTCCAGCAGTTGAGTCACTCCCAGATAATCAAACAAGGCATGAGCTGGAAAAACTTAGTAAACGTTCTGCGATGGTGGGGGATGGAATAGCTGGCTGCTTGCTGCTCGTCTTAATCGGCATATTTAGAAGACAAAAGACGCTGATGGAGAACTGCGGACGGTTTTAAGGTGGGCCGGATCTATGAGTTTTTTTCGTAGACTCTGGTAATTCTAGTGTTAAGTGGTCACACCTGCTTTGCCACCTTGACACCCGTGTCTCTAGAATGTCAACAAAGAGCCGAATGGGGTAATCAGACCCTCAAGAGATTCACCAAGCAAAATCTCTCTTCAGTACGCCACCAGGGCAATTTGGGCACTGTAGTTCTGATGGGCAGTCCTGTTGAGGAATGAGTGACAGCTCCGTCTCATTAGGATAACAGAAGTCTACAGATGTTAAGTGGTAATACCTCCGCCTTGACTAACCATGTCTCAGAAATGTCAACAAAGAGCTGAATGGCCTAATGGGACCCTTGAGAGACTGACCAAGTAAAATCTCTGGGGTGGAGCTCCCATTTTGGGAGTCATAACTCTGGTGGGCAGCCATGCTTGAGGTACCTGGGGCAAGCTGCAGGGAGAAAACTGCTCCCAATTATGGAGGTGCTTCCCGACTGTAATGCTGCCACTCCCGGGTCTGACATAAAAGGAGCCATTTCATATCACACAAGAGAGTTGGAGCTATGAGAGGAGAAGAACAATGCAAGCCTGGTGAGGAGAAGAGGAGAAAAGGAAAAAGATAAGAAAGGTAAAGAACTGTAATGTGTATTCTGAAAATACACATGCGAAAAAAAAAAAATCCCCTCAGGGATCAATATGGTGTACCAAAATAAAATTCATTTACATTAACCAGGACAGTTGTCTGTGTAGTTTTGTCCGCAGTTTGGAGCTCTGTGATGCCCCCTTCAGGCCACAATTGCTAAAACACACATAAAATTGAAGGTGTATTAAGCAAACTACTCCTAATAGAATTCCATCCTGGAGTTCGTTTTTCAATGCCATTTGTCAAAAAAAAAAAAAATAAAAAACCTGTCAGGGCTTATCGGTAATCTGATCCACATCGAGGAGTGACCTACAGCTCCCTCTGACTGGGATAACAGGAGTCCACAGATGTTAGCGGTCACACCTGCTACACCACCGCCTTGACACCCGCATCTTAGGAATGTCAACAAATAGTCAAATGGGCTAATTGGACCCTCGAGAGACTGACCAAGCATAAGCATAAGGCTGCACCAACATTTCACACAAAATTTCAAATCTCTTTAATGGATTAACAGCTCAGCATCACCTTCCACTTTATTTTTAGATTCTCAATGCATTTTATTGCTTAAAGTGTTTGTGATGCGTCCATCTGTTGGATAACAGAGGCACAGCAACCTGATGGACACACAGACAGACACACAGACACTTATCCTTTTGTTAAGGAGGATGAAGGTGTGATTGCGTTTATGTTTTACTAACCGTTCCCCGCAGCTCGACCCACGTAGTAGTGAAACAGGACAAACTTTAAAAATCAATGAATGAAAAGGTATCTCTAGCTAAGCGGAGGCAAGGTACACTCCAAAATGCAGAGGTAGATCGACTCCCCATTCCTGATGTCATGCTTCCCCTTCCCCTCGTCCCGCAGCCTCTGTCTCGGATTAGCATAAATATATCGCTCCTGCAAGCGAACTATGATTCTTAGTGCAACGAGAAAAGTCGCAAAATCAACCGGAATGTTCAAGCAAATTCTAGGAAAAGATCTAAATCCGTTAAGCAGTCCTCTCGTTTGCTAACTAAGCGGAGTTAAGGTTACGCCTTGAGGCAGACACGTGAGTAAGCAGGGCCCCGCCCCCCTCCCTGCAGCCCGATGAGTCTCTCTTGGATTTGCGCTAATAAATCGATACCGCAAGTGAACTATGATTCTTCGTGCAATGAGAGAAGTCACAAAAACAACTGGAATGTTCAAGCAAATTATAGAAAAAAAAACCCAATCTAAATCTGTTAAGTATTTCTATCATTCGCTAACTAAGCGGGGGTAAGATTCACCCCAAGGCTGGCATGTGAGTGAGGTGGGCCCCGCCCCTCTCCCCTCGGCCCACTGCGTCTCTCTCGGATTCACACAAATAAATCGATACCTCAAGTGAACTATGATTCTTCGTGTGATGAGAGAGGTTTTAAAATCAACCGGAATGTTCAAGCAAATTCTAGAAAAAAAAAACCCAAATCAGAAAAAGTTGGGACAGTGTGGAAAATGTGAATAAAAAAATAAAGCAGTAATTTACAAATTTCCCTTAACTTTTATTTCATTGCAGACAGTATGAACACAAGGTAATTCATGTTTTTTTTGGTCAACATCATTTGATTTGTAAATAAACATCCATTCTTGCCATTCAGGCTTGCAACACATTCCAAAAAAAGTTGGGATGGGGCAATTCAGGGGCAGTAATGAGGTATGATAACTAAATAATGATGTGATTTAAAACTGGTGATGTTAACAGGTAATTGCAATCATGATTTGGTACAAAAGCAGCATCGAGGAAAGGCCTACTCCTTTAGGAGCAAAGATGGGCAGAGGATCGCCAGTTTGCCACCAAGTGCGGGCAAAAATCTTTGAAATGATGAAGAAAAACGTTTCTCAAAGACAGATAGGAAGAGATTTGGGCATTTCTCCCTCTACAGTGTATAACCTAATGAAAAGAATCAGGGAATCTGGAGAAATTACTGTGCGCAAAGGCCAAGGGCGCAAGCCTAAACTGAATGGCCGTGATCTCCGAGCCCTCAGACGGCACTGCATTAAAAACCGTCATTCATCAATAAATGATATAACTGCGTGGGCTCAGGACTACTTCAGGAAGTCACTCTCAAGCACTACGGTACGTAGTTACATTAGGAAATGCCAGCTAAAACTGTACTGTGCCAAAAGGAAGCCCTACATAAATAGTGTCCAGAAGCGCCGTCGACTTCTCTGGGCTCGGAGGCATCTGGGATGGTCCATTGTGCAGTGGAAACGTGTATTGTGGTCAGACGAATCAGTTTTTCACATCTTTTTTGGAAGAAATGGACGCCGCGTGCTGCGGACCAAAGAGGAAAAGGACCATCCAGGCTGTTACCAGACACAAGTCCAAAACCCAGGGTCAGTCATGGTATGGCGTTGTGTCAGTGCCTTCGGCAAAGGTAACTTGCACTTCTGCGATGGGACCATCAATGCTGAGAAGTATATCTCAGTTTTGGAGGAACAAATGTTGCCTTCAAGACGACGTCTCTTCCAGGGACGCCCATGCCTATTTCAGCAAGACAATGCCAAACCACATACTGCGTGCATAACAAAGGCATGGCTGCGTAAGAAGAGGGTGCGGATGCTTGACTGGCCTGCCTGCAGCCCTGATTTGTCTCCTATAGAGGATGTTTGGCGCATTTTGAAACGAAAAATGCGTCAACGAAGACCCCATACTGTTGCGCTCCTAAAATGTTGTTTGCAGGAAGAATGGGACAAACTAACACCTGCAACACTTAGTCACTTCTTCAATGCCTAAACGTCTTTTAAGTGTTGTTAAAAGACAGGGGAACTGGACAAAGTGGTAAATGCTGTACTGTCCCAACTTTTTTTGAAATGTGTTGCAAGCCTGAATGGCAAGAATGGATATTTATTTACAAATCAAATGATGTTGACAAAAAAAAAAAAATATATATTATTTTGTGTTCATACTGTCTACAATGAAATAAAATTTGAGGAGAATTTATAACTTGCTTTTTTCTTTTTTTATTCACATTTTCCACACTGTCCCAACTTTTTCTGATTTGGGGTTGTAAATCCGTTAAGTAGTTCTCTCATTGACTAGCTAAGCGGAGGTAAAAATACACCCTGAGGCTGGCACGTGAGTGAGGAGGACCCTGCCCCTCTCCCCTCAGCCCGCTGCATCTATCTCAGAGTCAGGCAAATAAATCGGTACTGCAAGTGAATTATGATACTTAGCGCGATGAGAGAGGTTGCAAAATAAACCAGAATGTTCAAGTAAATTATAGAAATAAAACTCGATCTAAATCCGTTAAGTAGTTTTCTCGTGAAAAGTGAACAGAAATACAGACAGACAGACAGACTTTGGATTTTATATATATAGATATATATATATAAACAACGTCCAGCTGTGTTTTATATAAATGTTTTATACAAACAATGTCCAGCTGGTTGATGGTATGCTTCAAGCATACTAAACCATAAAGTGCAACATACTGTTATAGATTCATTTTCCGCATTCACACTTGCAAAGCTGGAAAAGCAGAAGTGGAATCTGTCCATGGTGACCGACTGACATAAGAAGCATCAGATGCCGATTGCAAGTCAAAAATCGACAGCAAAACATTTTAACTCAGTTGAACAAATCCAATGTGTTGGCAACATTAAGTGGTTAAACACACTAAAGTCAACAATAGTTAATTTCATCTTTCTCCAAGTTCCTGCGTGATACAGTCAATCAGAAATTATATTTGGGTTCAGCTTGAAGCTGTTTATCATAATCACTATTTGTTTCACAGGAAACAAATGTTTAATAAAAAAATGTGTTCTCCAGTCTATACAATGGAAACAAGGTTTTCAAAGCTTGTTGCAAGGCACTGTAAACTACTTTTTCTCATTTTAATTTACACTTACCAGTGCACTTTATTAGTACCGAGTTGGACCTCCTTTTGCCTTTAAATCTGCCATAATTCTACCTGACACAGATTCAACAAGGTACTGGTAACATTCCTCAGAGATTTCATATTGACAGATTAAAAGATTCCATACTGACAGATTTGTTGACTGCACATCCATAATGCGAATTTCCAGTTCCACCACATCCCAAAGGTGCTCTATTGGATTGAGATCTGGTGACTGTGGAGGCCATTTGAGTCCAGCGAACTCCTTGCCATGTTCAAGAAACCGGTGTAAGATGATCTGAGCTTTTTGACGTGGCACGTTATCCTGCTGGAAGGAGCCGTCTGAAGATGGACACACTGCAGTCATAAAGGGATGGACAACAATACTCAGGTAGGCTGTGGCATTTAAACAATGCTAAGCTGGTACTAAGGGACCCAAACTGTGACAAGAAAATATCCACCATACCATTACACCACCACCAGCAGCCTGAACCATTGATACAAGGTAGGATGGATCCCTGCTTTCATGTTGTTGACCCCACCATCTGAATGTCGCAGCAGAAATTGAGACTCATCAAACTATAACATTATGTGACTTGTTGAACTCAATTACCTGTTCTTACCTGACGGAAGTGGCACCTGGTGTGGTCTCCTGCTGCTGTAACCCACCTGCTTCAAGGTTCAACATGTTGTGTGCTCAGAGCGGCTCTTATGCACACCTCAGCTTGTAACGAGTGCTTATTTGAGTTCCTGTTGCCTTTCTATCAGGTCAGGCCAGTCTGCCATCCTCCTCTGACCTGTGACATCAACAGAGACCTACCACTCACTAATGTTTTTCCCTTTTTCTGGCCATTCTCTGTAAACCCTAGAGATGGCTGCGTGTGTGAAAATCCCAGTAGATCAGCAGTTTCTGAAATACTCAGAGCAGCCCATCTTCTCTCAATTGCCATGCCACGTTCAAAGTCACTTCAGTCCCCTTTCTTCCATGTTCTGATGCTCGGTTTGAACTTCAGCAGGTCGTCTTGACAACGTCTACAGGCCAAAACGTATTGAGTTGCTGCCTTGTGATTGGCTGATTAGATATTTGCATTAACAAGCAGTTGAACAGATGGACCTAATAAAGTGTCCTGTGATGGTATGTTGCAATTTGAAAGAAAAAGATGTAAACTGTTTGCTTAATACCTGTATTGCTTCATTTTTCTTAAATCAAAAGCTTAGATTTGGATGAGGTAGCCATTAGAATATTAGAACAATGTAGACAAGAACAGACCATTCAGCACAACAAAGCTCGCCAGTCCTATTCACTTCCAAAAAAACATCAAGTCGAGTTTTGAAAGTCCCTAAAGTCTTACTGTCTACCACACTACTTGGTCGCTTATTCCACGTGTCTATCGTTCTTTGTGTAAAGAAAAACATCCAAATGTTTGTGCGAAATTTACCCTTAACAAGTTTCCAACTGTGTCCACATGCAAACCTAGCTAAAGAATAGCGAGCGCACAAACAGAGAGAGCCCATATATGTAAAAGCTATGCATTGTAAGAGACGGCTGGCAGCCCAACCCAGCCGGGACGACCAAGAAGTGGAAGGATGGGGTAAGGCAGCCTCTTTAGGACACTGATTCCCCCAAAACGCTAGATGGCAGCCTCCTTGGTTTACAGTGGTACCCCAGATTCCCACAATGCACCGTGGGACATGGAGTTCGATATTTCAGCCCTGTTGAGTACCGTGGGTGCTGCCAGGGGGTGCTGTGGATGAAACATATAGGATAGGACGTTTCAGCCTGACCTGAAAATATAAAAAGATGGGACCCCACAAAAACGAGCCAGAGTCGGGAGGTGGAGGACAAAGCTTGCAAAGGAGGAGTGGAAAAAGAGAGAGAAAAGGACTGTGTGTCATTATTTGGAGCTAGTGTACGGTACTATACTGTACTGTGCTGTCAAAGTGGGGAGCAACAAAAAATGATTCCCCACCTAAGAATAAAATGTGTGCTGTGTTGAACTTGTGTCTCAGACTGTCTGTGTCAGGTTTGGGAAGCGGTACGCACACTGGTGGTCCACAGCATTCATCCTGCTGAAAACGGTAACTGACTGATCGCTAGTTGCCCAGAAAGCCTGATTGTTTTCAGCAATAAGAGCACCGACATGATGAGTTTGAACCTCAAAAAGAAATTGCAGTACTGCCTGCAACCTGAAGGGGAGACCATGACAAACAATGAGATCAGCTCCTTAGACAAAAAACGAAAGAGCACTGAAGACTCTTCCACAAGTGTGGAAAAAGCCAGGAAAGGAACAAATCATTACTTACCATAAGTATTACTTTGATTCCAAGAACTATTAATTGTAACTTACTAGATGGGAATAAAGCCAGCTAATGTTATATAATTTTGGTGCCACTGTAACTGAAAGGTAATAGCTTTGTGAAGGATACATGCTAGTTGTTATTGGTTTCTTCTTCAGTAAGAAAGTGCAGAGCAGCAACTTGCATGCACAGAAACCCAAGCAAGCCAGTGCAGACCATCCGTGAATAAATCAACACCAGGATGATGCAATAGAAGCTTTCATCTTAAACACATTAACTGAAAGATCAGAATTCATAAGTTATGCGTCCCTAAATTGTCCCTAATGTGTGCTTGCACATATATCCTAACCCTAACCCTAACTACAGGGTCACGGGAGTCTGCTGGAGCCAATCCCAGCCAACACAGGGTGCAAAGCAGGAAACAAACCCCTGGCAGGGCGCCATCCCACCACAGGGCATGCACACACACCCACACACCAAGCACATACTAGGGGCAATTTATAATCACCAATGCACCTAACCTGCATGTCTTTGGACTGTGGGAGGAAACCCACACAGGGAGAACATGCAAACTCCACGCAGGGAGGACCTGGGAAGCGAACCCAGGTCTCCTAACTGCGAGGCAGCAGCGCTACCCACTGCGCCACCCAATAATATTAATAATAAAAATAATAATACATTTTATTTATGGGGTGCCTTTCCCATGCAGTCTATTGCAATTAGTTCTTATTTTTCAAATAGCACCTTTCATGATGAGTACCATCACAAGGCACTTTAGGATTCAAAGCAGCACTAAAAACATGAATGCAGGGAAATTGCCAAAAGAATGATAGCATCAAAAGAACGACCGCCCAGTAGGAGGAGGAGTCTTTAACCAAGATGACGATCCAATAAGAGTGGAGCTCCTAAGGAGAGTGTGCTTCACCGGCAGGAGCCTGACAAATGGAAGCCACTTGGTATGAGTCCCTTGTTTTGTTAGAATTTTGACACCTTTGTGCGTTATTTAGGACTAAACTAGGTGGGCCATGGTGGCGCCCCATACCACTCTTGGCTTTATCGATCCCTCTTCCCTCGACCACCACACCAGAGACAGGAGAAGAGTCATCACACATCCAGGCATCAACGGGGACCCGCATTGCCCATTTTATCACATAATAACATACGTGCATTAGTCATTGTTAACTTCTGCGTCAATTTTGCTTTGCTTAGTGTGAAAAATATTTTCTTTCCCCTTTGATGATGAACTGTGGGAGAGATTATTCATTAGCCTCATTATTGCCCGCTTTTTCTCAAAGGTGTGAGGAAATAAAAGTGGCGAATGGTAATCTTAGCTTTCCTTTTGCAGGCTTATAGAAACACCTCGCTCGGCCTCTTTCTTCTTTTTAACGCTGTTGTTTTCTTTTTCTTTTTTTTTTCTCCTCACTGTTATCTTCATGGCTCTCCCCAGGCCTGCACATTAATCACTTTTTGATTTATGCCAATGAAAATGGCTGAGGTAGATGTAAGCCTAAGTGGCAGCAGTTGAGCATCATGGTCAACCACGGATAACACTGAAATGCTGGCCAGTACTTAAAAGTCTATCATTTGTAGATCTGTTTATAAAAGTTTTCATTTTGTAAAAACTTTTTTTTTCTTGAAGTTAAATCCTGACTTAACTCCTCATTTTACTAAAATCCCATCCACTAAACACATGTGCATTCTGTGATGCTTTACTTTACTGCATACATAGCAGCAGCAGACTGATGGCAGAGCGGCAAAAAAGTCAACTAAATTGAAATCAATGAATGGATCCATGCATCTTCAAACCTGCTTAATCCGGTTCAGGGCTGTGGGGGCAGGCATTTAACCCAGTAGGACCCAAAGCTGGTGAGCCACCAGTTCATCAGAGAGCAGAATGAACATCGAGCTTCACCTCCTACATTCCAAACACCTGTCAGTTAGGACTTAATAATACATAATAATACATTGTATTTATATAGCGCCTTCCCCATGCTCAAGGCACTTCACAGAATTTAATAGCGAATGGCAGGGTATACAGTATATAGCATTGTACTAAACAAAATAAATAAAGAAAGAAAAGTAAGATAGTAAATTCAGAGAAAAAAAGCTTAACAGACAACAGAATTGATGGTCTGGCACACACACACAGGTTACATGAGCATCTTGACAGAGAGGTAAACTGAGAGAAGGCTAATAAAGTCAGGTAGAGCTAAATGCCTTCCTGAACAGATGAGTTTTGAGTTGTTTTTTAAAAGAATTCATGGAGTCAGCTGACCTGATTAATTTCGGTAGGTCATTCCAGAGTCTGGGCACTCGCTATAGAGCTGAAGGCCCTGCTGTCACCCATGGAGTGTAGATTAGTGTGGGGCAAAACAAGATTACCAGAATCAGAGGACCTTAGTGGGCGGACAGGCACATAGTGATGGAGAAGATCATTGATGTAGTTTTATGTGAATGATAGACTTCATTCACCAGTTGAGGACTGAAAACATGTCCTGTATGAGTGTGTGTGTGTGTGTTTGTCCAGGGGTGGAAGCACTTAGTCCTGATACTACTAGAACGTCCATCACCACTCTTTGAATGAAAAAAATAGGTTAAAGATCCATCGACATATATGGGGAATGAAATATAGTGACGCCCCCCGGTGGCTGAAGAGCGTGTACTCTAAAAAAATATGTTCAGGTTTACCTGAGAAATTCCATTCATACATCAGTATTAAAATTATTATAGTTACTCCTACTGTGATCTTAATCAAGTCAGTCCAGTGGCCAGTGGTCTCACTGTAGAAATACTGAGCTATAGTGGTGTACCAATAAAGCGCCTTGAGATGGTGGTCTCTTGGTAAGATGGTATATAAATTTAGAAATGCACATATAACTATACATGTCTTATTAGTAACACTGGAGAAAAGGAGAAAGCATAGATAGATAGATAGATAAATAGATAGATTGATAGATAGACAGACAGAAATGAAAGGCACTATATAATAGATAGATAGATAGATAGATAGATAGATAGATAGATAGATAGATAGATAGATAGATAGAAATGAAAGGCACTATATAATAGATAGATAGATAGATAGATAGACAGATAGAAATGAAAGGCACTATATAATACATAGATAGATAAATAGATAGATAGATAGATAGATAGATATGAAAGGCACTATATCATAGATAGATAGATAGATAGAAATGAAAGGCACTATATAATAGATAGATAGATAGATAGATAGATAGATAGATAGATAGATAGATAGATAGATAGATAGGGGGCGCTATCGCTCCCTTGAACCCTAGATAGATAGATAGATAGATAGATAGATAGATAGATAGATAGATAGATAATTTGGAAGGCACTATAGATAGATAGATAGTGTGGACTTGACCCGGACACAGACAGGCGGACATGTTGGATTTCACCACCACACGTGTTTAATATATACAATATTTACAATAATGGTCACTCAGACCCAGTCCACAATCAGTGCACAAACCCCAACACAGTCCTGGCCACAAATGCCTTCTTCTTGGGCCGCCTCCACACCTCTCTCGTGCCTCGTCCTCTTCCACCCGACTCTAGTCCTGAATGAAGGGAGACGGCCCCTTTTATATTCTCCCGGATGAGCTCCAGGTGGTTGCCGGCATTCCCTTGTTGGCCACGCCCCAGCGTGGCGAAAGTGCCGGCTGTTCTCCCGGCAGCTCTCCGGGTATCCTCTTAATTCTTCCTCCCAGCACTTCCTGGTGTGGCGGAAGTGCTGAGGTAACAGGCCCCCAAGGCATTGGGGCGCCTCCTGGCGGTGACCACGGGCCCCTACAGGGTGGGGCTTCCATGCCCTCAACCTGTGGCCCGAAGAGCAACCAGGAAGGCGGCCCCCACGTGATCCAGGGTGGGCGCAGACCCACATCCGGTCCCTCACGGCGTCCTAGCCGGGTCATTGCCCCTGGCATCCCTGACAATAGATAGATACAAATGAAAGGCACTATATAATAGATAGATAGATAGATAGATAGATAGATAG